>OX123207.2:28163059-28635291 GCA_944739405.2 Euclidia mi | reverse complement strand
TAAACCTATTTCCGTCAATCGAGCATATTACAATGCACTCTTAGAATATATTAACACTTATCTAATAACAGTACTTACTCAATACGCATATGCAAATATCATGTCCATCTTCGCACAAGACCCCGACCTGCATAATCTCACAAATAAAAAAAAAATAAAAGTACCCCCAATTTCTAAAACCAAAAAGTTACAAGTAAAAAAATATTCATGTCATCACCGCTTTGACATGCAAATGTCTTCAAACATTAAAAATACATCGTATTAAGTATATGGCGTTTTCTCTCTACGATGTTATTTTTCGATGGGAAAAAACATGTGTCGGAAAATCCGTATTCCCGTTTACAATATTAAACGGGTAATGAATACGATATTGAGTAATTACAAGTGTGTAAGCGTTTAGACGGTTTACGACCAGGTTTTGCTACGGGCGATGTATATTTTGAAAGAAATAAACGCAACACATTCCCCTAGGGGTGTTCGCAGTTCGGGTTGTTTCTTTATTCTCTTTGTATTGGTGAGGACTTGATTTCTTTACCGTGTTTGATGCAGTTTATTCCTTTAATTTTAGACGGCGAGGTGTTAAATTCTCGTACGTGTACCTTGTAATTTATCTTGAGGACAAGAAGCAAGACAGTGTCATACGGGACTTCAATATAGACGGAGACCTATTATTTCATTATAAGATCTATCAGAAGAAACTAATAATAAAGTAGGTACTTGTACTAGGAATGATGATTGATGATGACTAACAATAACACTTGCAACAACCCGAATCAATAATAATATAATAAAATAAAAACTACTTTAAGTTTTATTGCTCAAACTTGGATGAGACCAAACGGGCAATACCAACATCCGTGCAGACATTTTTTTTCAAAATCGTTTACGTTTTGAGTGACGTAGTGCTGAGGTATAAAAATCAAAAAAGTAAAACCAAATCGAGAACCTGCTCCTATTTTTGATCACAATACCTAACTACTTCCCTGTATTGTGCTCATATTTGTCACCTGTTTTCTGCAGATGGCAGCCAGCTAGCACGTGTCTCGTCTCAAGTTTAGTGCCCGCGATCATAACGTAAATAACATGCAGAACAGAACGACTCACAGTCGGGGCTCCTTGGGAACATTTGATTGGTAAAATTTGAATGGGCCCCGACTGTGAGCCGTTCTGTTCTGCATTACAATTCTAAACTACTGGCCTTGTTTCTTTCTTTTTAGTTTTTATTATTTTTACGCAGTCGGGTTTTTTGTTTTTCTTTAAATTATTTTTTTATATTGCCTATATCTTCAATAATATTAGCCCAAAAACAATAATAGTAAACGACAACCAACGACAAATATACCAACCATAATATTCTCCTGTGGGAACGTGAAATTCTTACAAGCAAGAATGACGGTATCAATACGCGTTAGGTACGTAGGTAGTAAACGGGAATACGGATTTTCCGACACATGTTTTTTCCCATCGAAAAATAACATCGTAGAGAGAAAACGCCATATACTTAATACGATGTATTTTTAATGTTTGAAGACATTTGCATGTCAAAGCGGTGATGACATGAATATTTTTTTACTTGTAACTTTTTGGTTTTAGAAATTGGGGGTACTTTTATTTTTTTTTTATTTGTGAGATTATGCAGGTCGGGGTCTTGTGCGAAGATGGACATGATATTTGCATATGCGTATTGAGTAAGTACTGTTATTAGATAAGTGTTAATATATTCTAAGAGTGCATTGTAATATGCTCGATTGACGGAAATAGGTTTACTTTACCCCCTGCTGCGTTAATTGTATAAACAAAAACTTAACTTTTACAGGTAGTCGATAGAGCCTTGCTGATTTCAGCATGAATGGGCCGGCTCGACCGGGGACGAACTACCCTCTCACAGAAAATCAACGTAAAGTAACCGTACCTAAACTGTTGCGTTTTGTTCGGTGAGTGAGAGTGCCGGAGGCCCTATCCCCTATTCCTTCTCCCTCATCCTATCCCTTTTCCCAACCCCAAGGGGCGACAACGCACTTGTGACTCCTGTGGTGTTGCTTTTGTCATGGGCGGCGGTAATTGCTTACAATCAGGCGATCCGTCTGCTTGTTTGCCGCCTATTACTAAAAAAAAAAACAAGGACTGATATTATGATGACCTATCTAGATGCGGAATGCAGAATTCTACAATACGTTTTGCGTGGGAGATTGTGTCTAAGTTTAACTTTAGGATTAATATTGAGACGAATATGGCAAATTGCCGTGGTTTATGTTTCTGCCATACTCTTAATGCTCATATTGTTTAGCGTACCTCTTAGACACATTCACAATTGACAATTCGGGAAAAAAGTCAATATATACCAATTTGCAACTTGTGCAATAAAAATTGCGAACCGACCGCTTAAGCCACTAGGCTATCCGTACCGTAAACAGCAATTACTTTTTAATAACAACAAATGAAGAGTGAATAAAATTATCTTCAAAAAAACATTTCTTCGCTATTAAATAGACTTAAATGCTCATTCAAAAGGAAACCATAACTCTGTCGGCAAAAGTTTAGAAAAGACGGGTACCTACTTACTTACTTGGAGAATAAAAATTATGAGGCAAAGCAATGAAAGAACTGAAATGCTTTGAATTATAAGTCTGTATATTTATATTAGCTGTATTTAATAAGTGTCCCTCAATAAAATTGAACTTCGCTACTTTTTAATATAAAGAAGGACGAAGTTACCACAGTTGTTCAAACATATTAGCTACTGATGCCCAGACGAAACAAGTAACGCATAACTCAATACTTTGTCTTGTGTAGGAATTAAACCTATGACCTACAGCAAAGCAATTAGTATCAGACCAATATGCCTCCCTTGACAGCTACAGGGACTCTCGGCAGTATCGAATAAATTGCAAATTGTATATCCTGGTAAAATATTGAACTATACAACTTTGCCTCTCTGCTAACAGCTTTAAAAAAGCACAGGCTTAAGCTCAAACCCATGAAGTGCGAGTCGGACTTGTAAAAGGCGTTCGCATTTTCATACAAGATAGATTACAGTTTTAATGGCGGCAAAAGAATATCCAACACACATTCAGTAAAAGATTTAAAATCTCTACTTGTGACAGTGCATAATAAACTGCCCAGTGACAGACAGACGGACGTCAGACTTATTAAAAGGGTCCCTTTCGGTACAGAACCCACATCCGAAGTAATGTAATCAGTAGAAGTATCCAATATAATTATGGTTTTCAGTAACAAAACTCGCAGTGCATGTTTCCGTACGACTCACCAGACAATAATCGTAAAAGGGTTCGAAAGAGGATAAACTGTAACCTCCTGGCTTGTTTCAAGCTGCGAGATTACTGTAACATTTGTTATAGTGATCCTTACTCGTATAAGACGTGTACGCTCATATTTTTTCGATAACGCCATTTAGGAATGATAGTTACATACCTTACTCCTAAGACTCTTTTCCAACTTAACTTAGACGACTCAAATAAGTTAATCCACATGTAGAGTTAAGAAAAGGTAACTTACTTGCTATTCGTAAGAAAATGTACTAAAAGGTGAGTTACGTAAGTTTACATGAAGACGTGTAAAATCATCTCGGTTGCAACCAAGACGTTTACTTCCCTTTTTTAACCCCTAGACCCGCTTTTTATTCCAACCAAATTTTGTAAAGTAGCTTCTTGAACAATCATATGCCGCCTGAACTGTTCAATATAAAGTATTAAGTGTGGTTCTATAACTAAGACCGGTGACAAATAGTTGAGATTACTGACTCCCCGTTTGTTGTCAAAGATCTTCGTCATAATTAAGATTGACGACTTAGTGAAGACCGTCTAAGCCAGTTCCGATATTCGGTAAACCAGCTGTCTGTTTCTTCCCTAAATTATACCCCCATAACACAACTAATACATAACAATATCATACCAACGGACTAACAATAGAGTCAATTCAAATAGCCACTAAATAAATAACGAACTCTATAAACGGAACAATTCGCTCTCAGAATAACATTGCGTCAATCAATTTATTTTAGCTTAATCCCTAGCAACAGAAATCACTTAAAATGCTTTCAGCGGTACATTGAAATTGCATAACTGAATGTATTTCAAATACCGCTGTGTTTAAATTCTAGTTATGAAACGGCAACATTCAAAAGTATCTTACTTAGCTTTGTATTTGGTTAGCAAATAGCTGCTGAAATACTACAGATCTTTGGCGAATGGAGCTTTGATTTAGAATTTGTGTTAGCTTTGTAATCAATGGAGAAAATGTTCGCAGTTTTTAATTAAAAGGATGTTTCATTACTGGAAAAGCGGCGTTTTAGCTAGTAGAATGTTAGTTAGCCTTTTGAATGCTTGCAGCACCTAAGTATCGAACGAAAAAATCAGTCCTTCCAGAACAAATCTTGGATTACTATCTTTCGTATAAAATACGCCCACCAAAGGTAAAACCTAAAATTATCATGCAACGCAACTTCGGTGGGATGGATCGTTTGAAGCTTTGCGAGGATGCCCGTAGCATTGATTGGTCTCCTCTGTACTCATCAGATTGTGTAGATGACAAAGTTAAAATTTTGACAGATAAGTTAACTCACCTGTACGACGAGCATGCACCAATCCTTGCCATTAAATTAAAGCACCTACCCGCACCTTGGCTTACGGACGAAATTAAAATTCTTATGAAAAAGAAAGCAGCTGCCAAGGCGAAGTATAAATGTCGTCCAACCCCTGGAAATTTGGAAAAATACACAAGTGCCAGAAATCTCTGCAATAAGGTGTGTAGGAAAGCACAGCGCCATCACATTCACAACTCTGTTGAAAACGGAGACCCAGTTAAAATCTGGAAATTTCTTAGAACACTGGGAGTTGGTAAGTCTCGCAATGACACAATCTCCAAAGATATAAATATAGATTCGCTTAACGCACATTTCACTGCTTCACCCAACTTTGATGGGAAAACAAAATCAAACACGTTACAAGATCTTTCATGTATCCCAACTCCCAGATACTCACCTTTTGTTTTCGAGCAATTTTCCTGTTGTGGTGTTAAAAAGAGCATCATTTCAATCTCATCCAATGCTGTTGGTAATGACTGCATCAGTCGAAATATGATCCTACCCATCCTAGATGAAATCCTCCCTGTCCTTTGTCATATCCTAAATTACTCAGTTACCAGCGGCGTCTTTCCATCAGCGTGGAAAGATGCACAAATAGTTCCAATACCTAAAAAATCCAAACCCTGTTCCATTAATGACTTCCGTCCTATATCCATACTTCCATTCCTTTCTAAAGTCCTTGAGCGTCTTGTGCATACACAACTCTGTACTTTCCTTTCCAAGAATGCTCTCCTGAATCCTTTCCAATCCGGTTTTCGTCCTGGTCATAGTACTACCACAGCATTGGTTCATATCACTGATGAGATAAGGCTGGGCATGGATGGTGGAAAACTCACGCTGTTGTCCTTGCTTGATTTTAGCAACGCATTTAACACTGTGGATTTCCACATCCTGCTTGCCATACTCCGCTCTATTAACATATCTCCAACGGTAATTGACTGGTTTCATAGTTATCTGTCTGGACGCCGACAGCGTATACGTGTCGATGAGTCGTACTCCTCGTGGTGTAATACAACTGTCGGGGTACCGCAGGGTGGCGTGCTATCTCCGTTACTTTTCGCAATTTTCATAAATTCTATCTCCAAACAGTTACTTTCATCTTACCACCTTTATGCAGATGATTTGCAGATATATTCACAAGCACCACTAGAGTCAATTTCAACGGCGTTTTCTAATATTAACATAGATTTGGCGCGTATCTGTACATGGAGTAAAAATTATGGCCTCAAGGTGAATCCGACAAAAACACAGGTCATTCTAATTGGCAGTTCTAGGATGATTTCCAAGATAAATTGGCCACAGCTGCCGCAGATTGAGTTCGATGGTAACATCTTACCAATCTCAGATAACGTGAAAAACCTCGGTATTTATCTGGACAAAACTTTTTCATGGGGAAGTCAATTACAGGAGACCAGCCGTAAATTGTTTGTTTCAGCTGGGTCATTGCGTAGGCTGAGGAACTTTCTTCCCACCAACACCAAGATTGCGCTTGCACAATCCTTGCTTCTCCCAATACTCGATTATGCCGATGTCAGCTATCTTGATCTTAATGAGGACCAGCTTGATAAACTTGAGCGTCTCCAAAACTTCTGTATTAGATTCATTTTTGGTTTACGCAAATATGATCATGTATCTGAATTTCGATCCAGGCTCAAGTGGCTCCCAATTCGACTTCGCCGGAATACTCATATTCTTATGTTACTGTACAACGTGTTGTTTAATCCTAATACCCCCACGTATCTCAAAGAACGTTTTAAGTTCCTTCATGACACACATTTAAAGACCTTGAGGTCGTCGGTGGATCTGAGACTGCAGATGCCAACACATTCCACAAACTTCTACGACAAATCCTTCGCTGTTCAAGCTGTCCGTTTGTGGAATGCGCTGCCGGTCGAAATTAGGCAAGCTAAATCATTGAACATTTTCAAAAATGCACTACTTAAAGAAACACTATTTGTCATTGTAAATTAATTTTGTCACTGTATTTTGTGTTCATATTATTATATGTATGTATATGCATTATATTTATGTATATGTATTATATTTATGTATAATATTATATATATGTTTATATATGTATGTATCATATTATGGATTTATTTATTTATAATATATTTAGCACCTATCATATCTATTGTATATATGCCTGCGTATGTATGTACAAAAAATAAAAACAATTTATAGTACCTAATCAGATACTTATTGTGACTACACATCAAAGCTTTTTGTCTTTTCAGTCTGTCCATCCTAAGGTTGCCTGGAAGAGATCGCACTCTGCGATAAGGCCGCCCTTGTGCATTTGATATGTATGTAGTACACTTGTCATTTACACCGAATTTGTATTTACATTTGCACAATAAAGAATTATCTATCTATCTATCTATCTACATGCATTCCTACTCACAAATAACACGTAGGTACTAGAGGTACACCATGTAACCATTAACATATTGCTCAAGAAAACATAAACGCAACACTTTTTACCCGACTGCGCGACGCAAAGGAGGGTAATGTGTTTATCAGTCTATGTATGTATGTATGTATATATGTATGTATGTATGTATGTTTGTTTCTATGTGGCGTTCTAGAGACCAAATGCGTAAGCCGATTTTGATGATTCTTACGTCAATCGATTCGTCTTAACCTCGCGAGTGTCACTAAAGACATTACAGTAATCAAAATTCACCACAGCGACAACCAGACGCCATATTGTCAAAATGAAAAAAATAAAATGTCGATGAACTATGTCATGTGGGGTGTCGTTGAATAGGTATTTTAAAATCATCTTTAGGTTCCTTTTATCATTTTTCATTTTAAATAATAGTTAAGGATATATAACGATTTAAAGTTGTTTAACAAAACAATCATTCTCGCTAATGTTGTTACTTATTGATTTAAGTTTTTACTTCAAGTATAAACGATAAACAAACAAAAAAACAGGGCATAACAAAAAAGTATAAAATAAAAAAATAATTTAAAGAAAAACAAAAAACCCGACTGCGTAAAAAATAATAAAAACTAAAAAGAAAGAAACAAGGCCAGTAGTTTAGAATTGTAATGCAGAACAGAACGACTCACAGTCGGGGCTCCTTGGGAACATTTGATTGGTAAAATTTGAATGGGCCCCGACTGTGAGCCGTTCTGTTCTGCATTACAATTCTAAACTACTGGCCTTGTTTCTTTCTTTTTAGTTTTTATTATTTTTTACGCAGTCACCCGACTGCGTAAAAAATATTTTTTGTTTTTCTTTAAATTATTTTTTTATATTGCCTATATCTTCAATAATATTAGCCCAAAAACAATAGTAAACGACAACCAACGACAAATATACCAACCATAATATTCTCCTGTGGGAACGTGAAATTCTTACAAGCAAGAATGACGGTATCAATACGCGTTAGGTACAAAGGCGTAAAATGAACCGAATAATGAAGAGTATCGGGCAGAAAATTACAAGGCTCCAGAAACACATGTTTCCTTATAATAGAGCGGTCCGTGAGGGCACTCGAGACAGGTAGGTGTTCTTTTTTTATACCGTGAATCGCTTATCGATATTTTTTTTTGAAGAATGGACGCAGAGGCAGAAGCCCCTTGCGCTGGTCTGACCAGATCCGCTCTGCTTTGAACACCTCGGTCTACGATGCCATCCACGCTGCCGAAGATAGAGTGAGCTGGCGCAAGATAGTCCAGGTAAAAGTAATCCTAAAAAGCCACGACCCTCAGCATTGAGGATAAACGACGCAAGGAGGAGGAGTCATTCAACATCTTTAGTTTGATATTATGATGATTGACATACTCGAATGTAAGTAATTGAAATGACTGTATCTCTTCTTATGCCATTGAAAATAATGAGGCGTGAATTAATACTTTGGTCTGTAAAACTTACGTAATAGGCTCACTTGAGAAGTTTCAATTGCAACTTTCCACATCACCACTCCAATAACGATTGCTACTAATAATAATAATCTCCCATTACATATCAACTCGTATCATCCTTCCTTTATCCCACCAGAATGTAACATCGCCATATTATCTCATGAATATCTTATGGTCCTCACACGCAATGTTATAGCCCCCTGTATATCTAACAGATTTGTCACAGAACTTGTTTGAAAGCTCTTGATTGTATTAGTGGCGTTGTATCACTATCACAGTGTGAATTATCGTTACTTACTTGAAACCCGAGATACATTGCCGTATCGGTTTCTTATCGAATTCTAGAAGTATATATCCCTAATATCCGACAAACTAGTATCTATAACGTCGCCGCCTATCTTTAGTTGAAAGAACAAATATTGTCGTACCGTTACCATATCGATATATTATCGAAAGTCGCTCGTTACATTACCGACGATTTATAGTCTGTCGTCGGTTTCGGGGCTCTACACTGTTTAATGGATTTGTTGGCTAACTTGTTTGACAGCTGTCGAAAATGTCAAAGCCAAACATTATTTTGATTTCACGTTAAATCTTATGCTTTTTGATTTTTGAGGGCTTTCCTTATCTGACTGTTGACGATTCTGTTTCGATTGGTTCAAGTTGATAGTAGATTTTTTTGAATGGAATGTATGACTCATTTGAAGTATTGAATATGGTTGCTTGTGGCTTACTGTACAATGCATACAATAGTTGCTTTGAAAATATTCTCCTCAACACAAATAGTGACAAGAGGTGTTGTTTATGATTCGTTGAGCTCGGTGTATGCGCGGGCAAAAAATATGTTATAGTAATGTTATTTTGGTTTGTCAGATACAATTGTGGTGTTGCTCCGTCAGATTATATTGTTACTAGCTTATGAGTAATCCAAGATTTGTTCTGGAAGGACTGATTTTTTCGTTCGATACTTAGGTGCTGCAAGCATTCAAAAGGCTAACTAACATTCTACTAGCTAAAACGCCGCTTTTCCAGTAATGAAACATCCTTTTAATTAAAAACTGCGAACATTTTCTCCATTGATTACAAAGCTAACACAAATTCTAAATCAAAGCTCCATTCGCCAAAGATCTGTAGTATTTCAGCAGCTATTTGCTAACCAAATACAAAGCTAAGTAAGATACTTTTGAATGTTGCCGTTTCATAACTAGAATTTAAACACAGCGGTATTTGAAATACATTCAGTTATGCAATTTCAATGTACCGCTGAAAGCATTTTAAGTGATTTCTGTTGCTAGGGATTAAGCTAAAATAAATTGATTGACGCAATGTTATTCTGAGAGCGAATTGTTCCGTTTATAGAGTTCGTTATTTATTTAGTGGCTATTTGAATTGACTCTATTGTTAGTCCGTTGGTATGATATTGTTATGTATTAGTTGTGTTATGGGGGTATAATTTAGGGAAGAAACAGACAGCTGGTTTACCGAATATCGGAACTGGCTTAGACGGTCTTCACTAAGTCGTCAATCTTAATTATGACGAAGATCTTTGACAACAAACGGGGAGTCAGTAATCTCAACTATTTGTCACCGGTCTTAGTTATAGAACCACACTTAATACTTTATATTGAACAGTTCAGGCGGCATATGATTGTTCAAGAAGCTACTTTACAAAATTTGGTTGGAATAAAAAGCGGGTCTAGGGGTTAAAAAAGGGAAGTAAACGTCTTGGTTGCAACCGAGATGATTTTACACGTCTTCATGTAAACTTACGTAACTCACCTTTTAGTACATTTTCTTACGAATAGCAAGTAAGTTACCTTTTCTTAACTCTACATGTGGATTAACTTATTTGAGTCGTCTAAGTTAAGTTGGAAAAGAGTCTTAGGAGTAAGGTATGTAACTATCATTCCTAAATGGCGTTATCGAAAAAATATGAGCGTACACGTCTTATACGAGTAAGGATCACTATAACAAATGTTACAGTAATCTCGCAGCTTGAAACAAGCCAGGAGGTTACAGTTTATCCTCTTTCGAACCCTTTTACGATTATTGTCTGGTGAGTCGTACGGAAACATGCACTGCGAGTTTTGTTACTGAAAACCATAATTATATTGGATACTTCTACTGATTACATTACTTCGGATGTGGGTTCTGTACCGAAAGGGACCCTTTTAATAAGTCTGACGTCCGTCTGTCTGTCACTGGGCAGTTTATTATGCACTGTCACAAGTAGAGATTTTAAATCTTTTACTGAATGTGTGTTGGATATTCTTTTGCCGCCATTAAAACTGTAATCTATCTTGTATGAAAATGCGAACGCCTTTTACAAGTCCGACTCGCACTTCATGGGTTTGAGCTTAAGCCTGTGCTTTTTTAAAGCTGTTAGCAGAGAGGCAAAGTTGTATAGTTCAATATTTTACCAGGATATACAATTTGCAATTTATTCGATACTGCCGAGAGTCCCTGTAGCTGTCAAGGGAGGCATATTGGTCTGATACTAATTGCTTTGCTGTAGGTCATAGGTTTAATTCCTACACAAGACAAAGTATTGAGTTATGCGTTACTTGTTTCGTCTGGGCATCAGTAGCTAATATGTTTGAACAACTGTGGTAACTTCGTCCTTCTTTATATTAAAAAGTAGCGAAGTTCAATTTTATTGAGGGACACTTATTAAATACAGCTAATATAAATATACAGACTTATAATTCAAAGCATTTCAGTTCTTTCATTGCTTTGCCTCATAATTTTTATTCTCCAAGTAAGTAAGTAGGTACCCGTCTTTTCTAAACTTTTGCCGACAGAGTTATGGTTTCCTTTTGAATGAGCATTTAAGTCTATTTAATAGCGAAGAAATGTTTTTTTGAAGATAATTTTATTCACTCTTCATTTGTTGTTATTAAAAAGTAATTGCTGTTTACGGTACGGATAGCCTAGTGGCTTAAGCGGTCGGTTCGCAATTTTTATTGCACAAGTTGCAAATTGGTATATATTGACTTTTTTCCCGAATTGTCAATTGTGAATGTGTCTAAGAGGTACGCTAAACAATATGAGCATTAAGAGTATGGCAGAAACATAAACCACGGCAATTTGCCATATTCGTCTCAATATTAATCCTAAAGTTAAACTTAGACACAATCTCCCACGCAAAACGTATTGTAGAATTCTGCATTCCGCATCTAGATAGGTCATCATAATATCAGTCCTTGTTTTTTTTTTTAGTAATAGGCGGCAAACAAGCAGACGGATCGCCTGATTGTAAGCAATTACCGCCGCCCATGACAAAAGCAACACCACAGGAGTCACAAGTGCGTTGTCGCCCCTTGGGGTTGGGAAAAGGGATAGGATGAGGGAGAAGGAATAGGGGATAGGGCCTCCGGCACTCTCACTCACCGAACAAAACGCAACAGTTTAGGTACGGTTACTTTACGTTGATTTTCTGTGAGAGGGTAGTTCGTCCCCGGTCGAGCCGGCCCATTCATGCTGAAATCAGCAAGGCTCTATCGACTACCTGTAAAAGTTAAGTTTTTGTTTATACAATTAACGCAGCAGGGGGTAAAGTAAACCTATTTCCGTCAATCGAGCATATTACAATGCACTCTTAGAATATATTAACACTTATCTAATAACAGTACTTACTCAATACGCATATGCAAATATCATGTCCATCTTCGCACAAGACCCCGACCTGCATAATCTCACAAATAAAAAAAAAATAAAAGTACCCCCAATTTCTAAAACCAAAAAGTTACAAGTAAAAAAATATTCATGTCATCACCGCTTTGACATGCAAATGTCTTCAAACATTAAAAATACATCGTATTAAGTATATGGCGTTTTCTCTCTACGATGTTATTTTTCGATGGGAAAAAACATGTGTCGGAAAATCCGTATTCCCGTTTACTACCTACGTACCTAACGCGTATTGATACCGTCATTCTTGCTTGTAAGAATTTCACGTTCCCACAGGAGAATATTATGGTTGGTATATTTGTCGTTGGTTGTCGTTTACTATTATTGTTTTTGGGCTAATATTATTGAAGATATAGGCAATATAAAAAAATAATTTAAAGAAAAACAAAAAACCCGACTGCGTAAAAAATAATAAAAACTAAAAAGAAAGAAACAAGGCCAGTAGTTTAGAATTGTAATGCAGAACAGAACGGCTCACAGTCGGGGCCCATTCAAATTTTACCAATCAAATGTTCCCAAGGAGCCCCGACTGTGAGTCGTTCTGTTCTGCATGTTATTTACGTTATGATCGCGGGCACTAAACTTGAGACGAGACACGTGCTAGCTGGCTGCCATCTGCAGAAAACAGGTGACAAATATGAGCACAATACAGGGAAGTAGTTAGGTATTGTGATCAAAAATAGGAGCAGGTTCTCGATTTGGTTTTACTTTTTTGATTTTTATACCTCAGCACTACGTCACTCAAAACGTAAACGATTTTGAAAAAAAATGTCTGCACGGATGTTGGTATTGCCCGTTTGGTCTCATCCAAGTTTGAGCAATAAAACTTAAAGTAGTTTTTATTTTATTATATTATTATTGATTCGGGTTGTTGCAAGTGTTATTGTTAGTCATCATCAATCATCATTCCTAGTACAAGTACCTACTTTATTATTAGTTTCTTCTGATAGATCTTATAATGAAATAATAGGTCTCCGTCTATATTGAAGTCCCGTATGACACTGTCTTGCTTCTTGTCCTCAAGATAAATTACAAGGTACACGTACGAGAATTTAACACCTCGCCGTCTAAAATTAAAGGAATAAACTGCATCAAACACGGTAAAGAAATCAAGTCCTCACCAATACAAAGAGAATAAAGAAACAACCCGAACTGCGAACACCCCTAGGGGAATGTGTTGCGTTTATTTTCTTTCAAAATATACATCGCCCGTAGCAAAACCTGGTCGTAAACCGTCTAAACGCTTACACACTTGTAATTACTCAATATCGTATTCATTACCCGTTTAATATTGTAAACGGGAATACGGATTTTCCGACACATGTTTTTTCCCATCGAAAAATAACATCGTAGAGAGAAAACGCCATATACTTAATACGATGTATTTTTAATGTTTGAAGACATTTGCATGTCAAAGCGGTGATGACATGAATATTTTTTTACTTGTAACTTTTTGGTTTTAGAAATTGGGGGTACTTTTATTTTTTTTTTATTTGTGAGATTATGCAGGTCGGGGTCTTGTGCGAAGATGGACATGATATTTGCATATGCGTATTGAGTAAGTACTGTTATTAGATAAGTGTTAATATATTCTAAGAGTGCATTGTAATATGCTCGATTGACGGAAATAGGTTTACTTTACCCCCTGCTGCGTTAATTGTATAAACAAAAACTTAACTTTTACAGGTAGTCGATAGAGCCTTGCTGATTTCAGCATGAATGGGCCGGCTCGACCGGGGACGAACTACCCTCTCACAGAAAATCAACGTAAAGTAACCGTACCTAAACTGTTGCGTTTTGTTCGGTGAGTGAGAGTGCCGGAGGCCCTATCCCCTATTCCTTCTCCCTCATCCTATCCCTTTTCCCAACCCCAAGGGGCGACAACGCACTTGTGACTCCTGTGGTGTTGCTTTTGTCATGGGCGGCGGTAATTGCTTACAATCAGGCGATCCGTCTGCTTGTTTGCCGCCTATTACTAAAAAAAAAAACAAGGACTGATATTATGATGACCTATCTAGATGCGGAATGCAGAATTCTACAATACGTTTTGCGTGGGAGATTGTGTCTAAGTTTAACTTTAGGATTAATATTGAGACGAATATGGCAAATTGCCGTGGTTTATGTTTCTGCCATACTCTTAATGCTCATATTGTTTAGCGTACCTCTTAGACACATTCACAATTGACAATTCGGGAAAAAAGTCAATATATACCAATTTGCAACTTGTGCAATAAAAATTGCGAACCGACCGCTTAAGCCACTAGGCTATCCGTACCGTAAACAGCAATTACTTTTTAATAACAACAAATGAAGAGTGAATAAAATTATCTTCAAAAAAACATTTCTTCGCTATTAAATAGACTTAAATGCTCATTCAAAAGGAAACCATAACTCTGTCGGCAAAAGTTTAGAAAAGACGGGTACCTACTTACTTACTTGGAGAATAAAAATTATGAGGCAAAGCAATGAAAGAACTGAAATGCTTTGAATTATAAGTCTGTATATTTATATTAGCTGTATTTAATAAGTGTCCCTCAATAAAATTGAACTTCGCTACTTTTTAATATAAAGAAGGACGAAGTTACCACAGTTGTTCAAACATATTAGCTACTGATGCCCAGACGAAACAAGTAACGCATAACTCAATACTTTGTCTTGTGTAGGAATTAAACCTATGACCTACAGCAAAGCAATTAGTATCAGACCAATATGCCTCCCTTGACAGCTACAGGGACTCTCGGCAGTATCGAATAAATTGCAAATTGTATATCCTGGTAAAATATTGAACTATACAACTTTGCCTCTCTGCTAACAGCTTTAAAAAAGCACAGGCTTAAGCTCAAACCCATGAAGTGCGAGTCGGACTTGTAAAAGGCGTTCGCATTTTCATACAAGATAGATTACAGTTTTAATGGCGGCAAAAGAATATCCAACACACATTCAGTAAAAGATTTAAAATCTCTACTTGTGACAGTGCATAATAAACTGCCCAGTGACAGACAGACGGACGTCAGACTTATTAAAAGGGTCCCTTTCGGTACAGAACCCACATCCGAAGTAATGTAATCAGTAGAAGTATCCAATATAATTATGGTTTTCAGTAACAAAACTCGCAGTGCATGTTTCCGTACGACTCACCAGACAATAATCGTAAAAGGGTTCGAAAGAGGATAAACTGTAACCTCCTGGCTTGTTTCAAGCTGCGAGATTACTGTAACATTTGTTATAGTGATCCTTACTCGTATAAGACGTGTACGCTCATATTTTTTCGATAACGCCATTTAGGAATGATAGTTACATACCTTACTCCTAAGACTCTTTTCCAACTTAACTTAGACGACTCAAATAAGTTAATCCACATGTAGAGTTAAGAAAAGGTAACTTACTTGCTATTCGTAAGAAAATGTACTAAAAGGTGAGTTACGTAAGTTTACATGAAGACGTGTAAAATCATCTCGGTTGCAACCAAGACGTTTACTTCCCTTTTTTAACCCCTAGACCCGCTTTTTATTCCAACCAAATTTTGTAAAGTAGCTTCTTGAACAATCATATGCCGCCTGAACTGTTCAATATAAAGTATTAAGTGTGGTTCTATAACTAAGACCGGTGACAAATAGTTGAGATTACTGACTCCCCGTTTGTTGTCAAAGATCTTCGTCATAATTAAGATTGACGACTTAGTGAAGACCGTCTAAGCCAGTTCCGATATTCGGTAAACCAGCTGTCTGTTTCTTCCCTAAATTATACCCCCATAACACAACTAATACATAACAATATCATACCAACGGACTAACAATAGAGTCAATTCAAATAGCCACTAAATAAATAACGAACTCTATAAACGGAACAATTCGCTCTCAGAATAACATTGCGTCAATCAATTTATTTTAGCTTAATCCCTAGCAACAGAAATCACTTAAAATGCTTTCAGCGGTACATTGAAATTGCATAACTGAATGTATTTCAAATACCGCTGTGTTTAAATTCTAGTTATGAAACGGCAACATTCAAAAGTATCTTACTTAGCTTTGTATTTGGTTAGCAAATAGCTGCTGAAATACTACAGATCTTTGGCGAATGGAGCTTTGATTTAGAATTTGTGTTAGCTTTGTAATCAATGGAGAAAATGTTCGCAGTTTTTAATTAAAAGGATGTTTCATTACTGGAAAAGCGGCGTTTTAGCTAGTAGAATGTTAGTTAGCCTTTTGAATGCTTGCAGCACCTAAGTATCGAACGAAAAAATCAGTCCTTCCAGAACAAATCTTGGATTACTCATAAGCTAGTAACAATATAATCTGACGGAGCAACACCACAATTGTATCTGACAAACCAAAATAACATTACTATAACATATTTTTTGCCCGCGCATACACCGAGCTCAACGAATCATAAACAACACCTCTTGTCACTATTTGTGTTGAGGAGAATATTTTCAAAGCAACTATTGTATGCATTGTACAGTAAGCCACAAGCAACCATATTCAATACTTCAAATGAGTCATACATTCCATTCAAAAAAATCTACTATCAACTTGAACCAATCGAAACAGAATCGTCAACAGTCAGATAAGGAAAGCCCTCAAAAATCAAAAAGCATAAGATTTAACGTGAAATCAAAATAATGTTTGGCTTTGACATTTTCGACAGCTGTCAAACAAGTTAGCCAACAAATCCATTAAACAGTGTAGAGCCCCGAAACCGACGACAGACTATAAATCGTCGGTAATGTAACGAGCGACTTTCGATAATATATCGATATGGTAACGGTACGACAATATTTGTTCTTTCAACTAAAGATAGGCGGCGACGTTATAGATACTAGTTTGTCGGATATTAGGGATATATACTTCTAGAATTCGATAAGAAACCGATACGGCAATGTATCTCGGGTTTCAAGTAAGTAACGATAATTCACACTGTGATAGTGATACAACGCCACTAATACAATCAAGAGCTTTCAAACAAGTTCTGTGACAAATCTGTTAGATATACAGGGGGCTATAACATTGCGTGTGAGGACCATAAGATATTCATGAGATAATATGGCGATGTTACATTCTGGTGGGATAAAGGAAGGATGATACGAGTTGATATGTAATGGGAGATTATTATTATTAGTAGCAATCGTTATTGGAGTGGTGATGTGGAAAGTTGCAATTGAAACTTCTCAAGTGAGCCTATTACGTAAGTTTTACAGACCAAAGTATTAATTCACGCCTCATTATTTTCAATGGCATAAGAAGAGATACAGTCATTTCAATTACTTACATTCGAGTATGTCAATCATCATAATATCAAACTAAAGATGTTGAATGACTCCTCCTCCTTGCGTCGTTTATCCTCAATGCTGAGGGTCGTGGCTTTTTAGGATTACTTTTACCTGGACTATCTTGCGCCAGCTCACTCTATCTTCGGCAGCGTGGATGGCATCGTAGACCGAGGTGTTCAAAGCAGAGCGGATCTGGTCAGACCAGCGCAAGGGGCTTCTGCCTCTGCGTCCATTCTTCAAAAAAAAATATCGATAAGCGATTCACGGTATAAAAAAAGAACACCTACCTGTCTCGAGTGCCCTCACGGACCGCTCTATTATAAGGAAACATGTGTTTCTGGAGCCTTGTAATTTTCTGCCCGATACTCTTCATTATTCGGTTCATTTTACGCCTTTGTACCTAACGCGTATTGATACCGTCATTCTTGCTTGTAAGAATTTCACGTTCCCACAGGAGAATATTATGGTTGGTATATTTGTCGTTGGTTGTCGTTTACTATTGTTTTTGGGCTAATATTATTGAAGATATAGGCAATATAAAAAAATAATTTAAAGAAAAACAAAAAATATTTTTTACGCAGTCGGGTGACTGCGTAAAAAATAATAAAAACTAAAAAGAAAGAAACAAGGCCAGTAGTTTAGAATTGTAATGCAGAACAGAACGGCTCACAGTCGGGGCCCATTCAAATTTTACCAATCAAATGTTCCCAAGGAGCCCCGACTGTGAGTCGTTCTGTTCTGCATTACAATTCTAAACTACTGGCCTTGTTTCTTTCTTTTTAGTTTTTATTATTTTTTACGCAGTCGGGTTTTTTGTTTTTCTTTAAATTATTTTTTTATTTTATACTTTTTTGTTATGCCCTGTTTTTTTGTTTGTTTATCGTTTATACTTGAAGTAAAAACTTAAATCAATAAGTAACAACATTAGCGAGAATGATTGTTTTGTTAAACAACTTTAAATCGTTATATATCCTTAACTATTATTTAAAATGAAAAATGATAAAAGGAACCTAAAGATGATTTTAAAATACCTATTCAACGACACCCCACATGACATAGTTCATCGACATTTTATTTTTTTCATTTTGACAATATGGCGTCTGGTTGTCGCTGTGGTGAATTTTGATTACTGTAATGTCTTTAGTGACACTCGCGAGGTTAAGACGAATCGATTGACGTAAGAATCATCAAAATCGGCTTACGCATTTGGTCTCTAGAACGCCACATAGAAACAAACATACATACATACATACATATATACATACATACATACATAGACTGATAAACACATTACCCTCCTTTGCGTCGCGCAGTCGGGTAAAAAGTGTTGCGTTTATGTTTTCTTGAGCAATATGTTAATGGTTACATGGTGTACCTCTAGTACCTACGTGTTATTTGTGAGTAGGAATGCATGTAGATAGATAGATAGATAGATAATTCTTTATTGTGCAAATGTAAATACAAATTCGGTGTAAATGACAAGTGTACTACATACATATCAAATGCACAAGGGCGGCCTTATCGCAGAGTGCGATCTCTTCCAGGCAACCTTAGGATGGACAGACTGAAAAGACAAAAAGCTTTGATGTGTAGTCACAATAAGTATCTGATTAGGTACTATAAATTGTTTTTATTTTTTGTACATACATACGCAGGCATATATACAATAGATATGATAGGTGCTAAATATATTATAAATAAATAAATCCATAATATGATACATACATATATAAACATATATATAATATTATACATAAATATAATACATATACATAAATATAATGCATATACATACATATAATAATATGAACACAAAATACAGTGACAAAATTAATTTACAATGACAAATAGTGTTTCTTTAAGTAGTGCATTTTTGAAAATGTTCAATGATTTAGCTTGCCTAATTTCGACCGGCAGCGCATTCCACAAACGGACAGCTTGAACAGCGAAGGATTTGTCGTAGAAGTTTGTGGAATGTGTTGGCATCTGCAGTCTCAGATCCACCGACGACCTCAAGGTCTTTAAATGTGTGTCATGAAGGAACTTAAAACGTTCTTTGAGATACGTGGGGGTATTAGGATTAAACAACACGTTGTACAGTAACATAAGAATATGAGTATTCCGGCGAAGTCGAATTGGGAGCCACTTGAGCCTGGATCGAAATTCAGATACATGATCATATTTGCGTAAACCAAAAATGAATCTAATACAGAAGTTTTGGAGACGCTCAAGTTTATCAAGCTGGTCCTCATTAAGATCAAGATAGCTGACATCGGCATAATCGAGTATTGGGAGAAGCAAGGATTGTGCAAGCGCAATCTTGGTGTTGGTGGGAAGAAAGTTCCTCAGCCTACGCAATGACCCAGCTGAAACAAACAATTTACGGCTGGTCTCCTGTAATTGACTTCCCCATGAAAAAGTTTTGTCCAGATAAATACCGAGGTTTTTCACGTTATCTGAGATTGGTAAGATGTTACCATCGAACTCAATCTGCGGCAGCTGTGGCCAATTTATCTTGGAAATCATCCTAGAACTGCCAATTAGAATGACCTGTGTTTTTGTCGGATTCACCTTGAGGCCATAATTTTTACTCCATGTACAGATACGCGCCAAATCTATGTTAATATTAGAAAACGCCGTTGAAATTGACTCTAGTGGTGCTTGTGAATATATCTGCAAATCATCTGCATAAAGGTGGTAAGATGAAAGTAACTGTTTGGAGATAGAATTTATGAAAATTGCGAAAAGTAACGGAGATAGCACGCCACCCTGCGGTACCCCGACAGTTGTATTACACCACGAGGAGTACGACTCATCGACACGTATACGCTGTCGGCGTCCAGACAGATAACTATGAAACCAGTCAATTACCGTTGGAGATATGTTAATAGAGCGGAGTATGGCAAGCAGGATGTGGAAATCCACAGTGTTAAATGCGTTGCTAAAATCAAGCAAGGACAACAGCGTGAGTTTTCCACCATCCATGCCCAGCCTTATCTCATCAGTGATATGAACCAATGCTGTGGTAGTACTATGACCAGGACGAAAACCGGATTGGAAAGGATTCAGGAGAGCATTCTTGGAAAGGAAAGTACAGAGTTGTGTATGCACAAGACGCTCAAGGACTTTAGAAAGGAATGGAAGTATGGATATAGGACGGAAGTCATTAATGGAACAGGGTTTGGATTTTTTAGGTATTGGAACTATTTGTGCATCTTTCCACGCTGATGGAAAGACGCCGCTGGTAACTGAGTAATTTAGGATATGACAAAGGACAGGGAGGATTTCATCTAGGATGGGTAGGATCATATTTCGACTGATGCAGTCATTACCAACAGCATTGGATGAGATTGAAATGATGCTCTTTTTAACACCACAACAGGAAAATTGCTCGAAAACAAAAGGTGAGTATCTGGGAGTTGGGATACGTGAAAGATCTTGTAACGTGTTTGATTTTGTTTTCCCATCAAAGTTGGGTGAAGCAGTGAAATGTGCGTTAAGCGAATCTATATTTATATCTTTGGAGATTGTGTCATTGCGAGACTTACCAACTCCCAGTGTTCTAAGAAATTTCCAGATTTTAACTGGGTCTCCGTTTTCAACAGAGTTGTGAATGTGATGGCGCTGTGCTTTCCTACACACCTTATTGCAGAGATTTCTGGCACTTGTGTATTTTTCCAAATTTCCAGGGGTTGGACGACATTTATACTTCGCCTTGGCAGCTGCTTTCTTTTTCATAAGAATTTTAATTTCGTCCGTAAGCCAAGGTGCGGGTAGGTGCTTTAATTTAATGGCAAGGATTGGTGCATGCTCGTCGTACAGGTGAGTTAACTTATCTGTCAAAATTTTAACTTTGTCATCTACACAATCTGATGAGTACAGAGGAGACCAATCAATGCTACGGGCATCCTCGCAAAGCTTCAAACGATCCATCCCACCGAAGTTGCGTTGCATGATAATTTTAGGTTTTACCTTTGGTGGGCGTATTTTATACGAAAGATAGATTAAATCATGGTAGGAGAAAGCATCTGCAGAACACTGACCATGTTTGGATACAAAAGTAGGGGAAGAAACGAAAATTAGGTCAAGGAGAGAAGGTACAGAGTTTGGAAAATGGTGTGTAGCATTGAGAGGAAGAGTAGATAGATTGTTCGAATGTAAAATACGCTCGAAGGTCGTGGCACGATTATCCTGTTTTATAAGGCAGGTGTTAAAATCACCCATTATAATTGCGTGACTGTAAGAAGGTACAAAAGTTTCTAGGAGATGTTCGAAAGAAGGGAAAAAAATTATACGTAACGAAGGAGAATAATAGACCCCTAGAAGAACTTTAGAATGATTCAGTTCCACTTCTAAGAAGAGATGTTCGCCGGCATTCGAGGGTGGTGGTTGCGGTGAGATGCTTACTATACGGAAAGGAATTTGAGCTCGTAGGTATATAGCGACACCGCCGCCACCACCGGCCGCGCGATCATTTCTAATTAATAATATAAAATAATAATAAATTAATCTAAAGACTGCACGGTTGGCGTAGTGGTTTAAGCGGCCGCCTCGCCGCTTGACACTGCGCCGAGTGTTGTGGGTTCGATCCCCACACGAGGCAACACTTTGTGTGATTCATAAATTGTTGTCTCGAGTCTGGGTGTTCATTGTGTCCGTTAGTTGTATGTTTGTAAAGTCCCCCGCGACACAGGAATTAGTCCTAATGCGGGAGTTGTCTTTTAAAAAAAAAATCAAAAAAAAAAAAAAAATTAGGCGGAACCCTGGAAGAGAATATGAAGTTGATGGCAGACATGGTTTGAGCCATGACTCTGAAACGAGAATAGCATGTATGTTCTTACAGTCAAAGGTTGTCAGCATATCAGGGAAATGAGCTGGAATACTTTGGGCATTTATATGGACTACATTAAGGTTCCCCGCGACGTCAGAGAACTGAGACTGAAGAATCTCTGCAAGTGAGGACAGACTAGTGAAACTGTCATTGAGACTACTACTAGCAGTTAAAAAGCTGTCATCGTCACTACTTGTATCTTGCATAATATTTTTAATATAAATATATATTATCTATATATAAATAAAAATATGAATATAATATACTAATAATATGTAAGTTATGCTTAAATAAAAAATATATATTAAAGCTATGTAAAAACATATGTCCACCCGCCAGTTGCGTGTTACAAAAAGACTATTGTATAAGTATATAACACCACATAGCTTTACAGAACCGAAAAACAAGAGAAAATTTGATTTAGACCAGGTGAATTTCTAATAGATACTTGACAGAAGCTGAAGGATAAAAAACCTGAGATTCAGATAGGGAGTTGAAACAGAAGTACAGGTGACAATGACATTACTGACATGAGAGATGTCAAAGTGAAAAATGAAAATTATTGTGCGGGTTAGTAAAATAAATAAGAAGAAGGTAGTAAAACTGTGAAATGTAAATTCACCCGGTCAAGTAAACAAAACAAAAATAAACCTATTTCTTCGATGCTGCAGTCCGCTTGGTCTTCGCAGCAGTAACCTTCCCTGCAGGCTTCTCTGGATCTGCGCCCTTGATTTGGTTGAGGTCGCCTAGGCACAACACCCGATGCCGTTGACCATCAGCGCCGAGGACGAATACAGAGCCTTCCCTGGTCCAACACTTGGTCACGCCAAACTTCTCCCGCGCTGCCATGAACGCCATGCGTCGCGTTCGGGTCAAAAACTCGGACAGCGTTAGACCGGATCCCTTCAACTTCGTTTTGGCGAACCATATGCTGTCTCGTACCGGAGTGCTCTGCAACTTGATGAGGATGGGCCTAGCCTTACTTGACTGAAGACGGCCCATTCTATGACATCGCTTGATTTCCGCCGTAGAGAAAGTATCCAGCTTCAGCCGCTGCTTCACTACTTGGACAACAACCTGAGCTGTATCCTCATTCTTTACCTCCTCAACACCATGCAGGAGAATCATTTTGCGACGGCTGCGTGTCTCTATACCGTCCACTTGGCGAGCGATGGATGCCAATTGTTGAGAAAAAGACTTCATCGTTTGCATTATGAAGTTTTTGAAATTCCCAAATTCTTCTGCTAAGCCGCCCGTACCAGTGGAATTCTTTTTGAGAAGATCCGCTTCGAACTTAGCCATCCGCTCTTCGAAATATTGCTGGATATTGTGGATAGATGATTCCATGCTGGTGCTGCAAAACTGTTGTATGTGTTTGTGGTATTAACTATTGTGATTTTTGTGGAGATAACGCTTGTCTGGCAGGTATTTAACTTCAGCTGTATTTATTATGCATTAAATTTACTTATATTATAGTATAACTATTTTATTTAAAATAATTATATCAGCTGTTCAAAAATAGGTCTTTACTCAACTACCCACCAATTAGAAAAAAATGTAAGACGTTAGCGGAAAGTGAAGAGAAATGAAAGCAGTTGATATCTGTGTACTATATGAAATTCTTGCGTTACCGACTGACTGACAGACAACGCATAGCCGATACTATTGGGCACAAGAAGCTGCAAATTGGCGGGTAGGTAAACATGTTTCTTAGGGACAGTAGAAAGGATTTTCCTAAATGTAATATAATCACCGCACCGATGACAAATATTCATGAGCAGTTTAATTCACTTTAATTTTTATTTTTTTATAGACTCACGCCTGTATCGCCGAAGGGGTAGGCAGAGGTGTAATATTGCACCCACATTTCGCTGTGAATTTTTTAGGTCCTATGTAATAGGGGGCGAGCTTATTGCCGTTACCGGGTATAGAATGGCCTGAGAATTCGGAAAAACTCAGTAACATTTTCCCGACCCGGGAGTCGAACCCAGGCCCAGGGCCTCCGATCAGTAGACACGTACGCTATCCACAGGACCATGACTGAGGCAGTAATAAATTCACTTTATAGCTATAAAAACGTTTTTTTTGTAACATATTTTCTTTCGATTAATAATAAGCGATACAAATAGTTTACAAATTTGATAATTTACTGATACCTCATAGTTAAAGAAGCTGAAATTGCTTTTGTGTTTTCTTATAATTTAATATATAACACCTATGTAAATACCTGCGTAAAAACAATTTCTAAATCACTGAATTATCAAATAAGATCGCCATAATATTGAACACGAACAATATCACAGCTTTCCGTAAACAGGAAAATGAAAACTCAATCATAATACAATATAATATCTGTTTAACACTCATTTCGTTATCAGCAAGACAATTTAATAAATCAGCCTCCAATAGATCATTGATTTGATAATTAAACACAAATTGTATTATCTGAAGCGTCCCTGTATAGGTAACGTTTATACTGATTGCTCGTTTCTTAGATCTGATAATGTAATTATGTTGTAACTAAGGCAGTAATTAGTGATGCGTTTGACATACCTCCCTCATTAGTTTTCGTAATTATTGAAGTGTAAGTGAGCTAAGGGTGGGTACTGCCTTGGCTGAATTTCTGTAACAGATTGTTTGCTGTGTATGTTTTGACTAATGGCTGGAGGAACATCGGAATCTGTTAATGTTTGCAATAGAAGGGGTAGATCAAGAAAGACTACTAGCCAAAGTGATGTTTTAAATAAAATGCTTTGCTCACAGTACTGTTATAACCTGAGGAGCATGCAAGATACTGCAAAAAATCTTTCAAATGATTGTTGGCGAATGACATGACATTCCTGCGGTAAGCACTACACCTCTTCATTCTGTGGCAGATTGTTTGCTGTGTATGTTTTGTGTGATAAATAATATGTTATGACTGACAAATTAACATACAATCTGTCTGGAGATAAAGGAACATCGTAGTCTGTTAGTGCTTACAATAACTGGGGTATATCAAGAAAGACTTAAGTAGTCAAAGTGATGTTAAAAATGTTTGCTGACTGTACCTACTGAACCATTGCAAGATACTGTAAAAAATCTTTCAAATGATTGTTGGCAAATGACATGACATTCCTGCGGTAAGCAGGATGCCTCCGACCCTGCTATATCCACAGGCACGTATCGGATAATAGGCATTTCCCATAGCCGCGTTGACTCCGAACCTGCTGCCCTTTTTACGCGGCTTACGTCACTGTCGAATCGCTTGAAAATAAAAAGCCTATCAAAATGAAGTAATAACCGCAAACAATTTTCTTGCACGTTCAACCTTTAAAAATATAATCCGTCTGACTAACACGCGATATTTTGTTAGTCGGCTCTAAATGAAATGTTACTTTAGTCGTCGTTTATTTGAAGCACGTACAAGAAATACTTGTTTGTTTACCTGCTTATCAGACCACGCAAAGAGGTTGGGTGACCGAGTAGCTAGGTGAAATGCCAAATGTGTGTGTGTGTGAACCTAATACTATTAATTGCTTGGTCTATTTGGTGATATAATTTTGATCGAGGTAGTGGTACCGGCCAAGACGGGCTCCCAAATTTAGTTTAAAAAAATTTATAATTAAAAAAAATAAGTATAATTTTGGTTATGCTGGGTGTATACTGGGTGTAAAAAGACCCTTAACGAAAACTGAAATCCCATGTTGTACCAATCACTACGAACATTTTTTACTTCAGCACCATACAATATGGGCAATTACTGGTTCAGGAAATATTGAGGCTCAAAGTTAGTATGGCATTTTTCTAATTTTATTAGGTACAAAGTCGATGCATTAACCCCGCCAATATGTTCTTTAGATGCCCTATGACCCCATGGATAAGTAGGTATTTCGAGCATTGCACGCGCGCGCTTTTAAGTGTGGTCTAAAAAATGTGAAATCTTAAAAAAATAATCGTTTCCCAGGTATTATTTTTGGTTAGTAAGTATGACTTGGCATGATGTCCACAACGAGTAGACTTCGGCTTGGTGATAGGTCTTGTGACACCCTGTATTTTGAAATTAGTAGCGAGTAGCTGCACGTTCTCCTATGCACATAATGTTAATAAACATCGTTATATTATGTTATTAAGAAGACTAATAAACAAGTAGAAGCATGTCTGTATGAGATTCGTTGTTGAACTCAGTATAATTTTCATCTCTGAGAAAGTCCGAAAGAGATCATGCTTCCAAAGGAATGGAAAATATACTGCATTTTCATCTTGCAGCCAAACCTGTTTCACATTGCATCGTCCAGAATGGTTAGGCCATGTTGGTAGCCTTTGGGCGATCTGAAATCGCCGACGCTAAAGACACGCACACGAAAATAATAATTATAACCGTCCGGTGTGTCCGAATCTACGAATCCCACAATTACTTATGCCTCTTTAACATGCTTTATTTTATGCCCGCGACTTCGTAATCTCTAAACAACAAAGGTTATTCCTTATTGTTTTCATAAACGTAGAAATACCGTCTTCATTTATCGAAAATACGCTGATAAGATCCCAGAAAATGTTACACATATTTCCATGTCATTTCAGTTTCACCCGTAAATAAACATTACTATAACTATCTCTCAATACGAATCCCCAAGAATACTATAATACATACTCAAGGAACAGACAATCCTTTTACGGTTTATGTGCGTATATGATATTTTACCATATTATAGCTGAAAGGTCGCAAAATTCGGTAGACGCAGAGAAGCCGACGACGAAATATTTTGAATAATTTTATGGAATCTCGTTGAAAACTTTTTTGTCTTCAGTTGAACTTGACCGAAAATGTTAGGTAAATTTTGTATTATATTTGCATTTAGATGTTATTCTTTGTGCTTTTTTTTATGCTAAGTCTATCTTGATCGAATAATAGGTTGGAAACCTTTTGAACTTGGCACTATCTTTTTTTAAGTAATTGTTCGTGTTGCTTTGTTATCACGTAACTTCTGAAAGGCTTCATTGATTGCAATTGTTTTCTTTTATGTTTGACTTGCCGTTTCCCGCAGTTTCACACGCGTCCAAATATCTTCCCAAATATCTTTCGGACCCCAATTTTTCTTAAATAAAATATAGCCTATGTTACTCGCAGATTATGTAGCTTTCTAATGGTGAAAGAATTTTTCAAATCGGTCCAGTAGTTTTTGAGTTTATCCATTACAAACAAAAATACAAAGTGTTCCTCTTTATAATATTAGTATAGACAACCAGTCGTCAGTAACATTAAGTATTTATTTTTAGGTTGGTACAATAATTATTTATTTAAGTATCAAGATTACAAGAGTTCTTGTCATATTAACTTAAGATATGCATCATTCCTGCACCGTTTAGCAAGCGATAATTAACAATTTAATACGCACTTCAAAAAGTAGGTGTTTCCGTGGGTTGCAACTCTAGATCCTCTGCTTAGCACTCTGTTAGTCTCCACACTAACTAGCCTCTGCACTTTTAAATTGACATTATTTATTGAAAGTATCTTTTTTGCAAGTACACAAATATTGTCAACAAAATAAAATATTTTGTAAAACCAAAGGAGGATAAAATAATGTGTATCCTCTCAAAATCGTGGCACAGTTCATCGGTTTCATCTGTAAATGTTTTCTGCTCAGTATGCTTTCAGCGATCATTTTTCCCACGTACGTATGGACTTAGAATTGTACCATCTGCAGCGGTGTTGCCTAGCTTTATGAGTTTGTTTTTCTTCAAATATGGTAAAGATAAAAGTATTATTTTGACTATGTAAGCGTCTTGTGTAAACGCTTGAGAATAGCATCGGTTTTTACTTAGCGTCTGATTAACAGCTAGTTTGTCAAGTAGGAATATATGTAATATGAAAAATATACCTACATATTAAATATTTTATTTTGTATCATCATCATCAGCCCTGTATATCTGCCCCCTGTCCCACTGCTAGGCACGAGCCTCTTCTCACTATGAGAAGGATAAGGACATACTTAGTCCACCACGATGACGCTGTGTACTTCACGTCAAGAACATTATGGAGAACATTCAGACGAGCAGGTTTCGTTACTATTTCAGTCTTTCCCTATTGGTAAATGATAATTAACAATTGAATACTCCAGCATCCCTTCACAAGACTATCTTTGCCTTCTGTGTGACGGCATTTAGTAGGTATAACTCTCTGGATAATATAACTCTTTTTCTCTTGTACTCTATAGGCTTGAGAGAAAGAGATTCGTCGCGTAATTTAAGGTCTGCGTAACTTGGCGGTATGGAACCTACATTTTATTTCTCCATATCGCTTGTTTCCACGTTAGAGTATAAAAGTTTACAACTATTTTGTACAATGTTAAAATATAAACAGAAACACCACAATGTTTTAACAGATAAAATATATTCGCCTCTGGTGCACTTTCAAACATTAGTTGTACTTGTATGATGTTTTACACCAAAACATCGCGGATGTTTTTATGATAGATAGCATTGTTTCAAATTATAATATTAGTTTAGTATGTAGGTACATCGTATCGTTTTTTTAAGAGCCATGAGATAAATCTATGATTTTTCCACAAATTAACATTCTGAACACAACATGTAATTCTTATCGAGAATCAAATCCAAACTTAAATCATAAAACGTATTGCGAATATGAAGTAACTATTTATGCAATGAAAGTTCTAATATCATATAATCCCTGTACTTAATTTATTTTTGATATCATGGATTATTTATTGGAGTAGAGAATTTAAATGGCTGAAGACCTGTTAGTCTCATAATCCCTTATTAATAAGCGCAAGTTTATGTTCGTAAGGCAAACATTGTATAATTTCCATCTGAGACATTACAAAATTCCGCAAACAGAAACAAGTATCACCTTGAAAAATCAAAGTCGCATAACAACATGGCTGCATCATTTTGACGAAAATAAACAAAAACTATACGCCATAGTGATTCGTATCATCGCTATCGTACCCACTATCACAATAAAAACTTACATGACTATAATACAAAGGTACATTACATTAAAAATACCGTTACGACATCTGACCGTATCTTCGTAAGAAATGTGCTGACGACTTACGCTTATATCTCTAGACTCATCTTCAGACAAGACTTAAGAATACGCTTGCCGAAATATGCATGGTTTTTTTTAAGTTCATGAACCTTCATCCCACGCACTTATAGTAACTTTTCACATGGAACTTGTGTGTAGGCTTTAAAGGGTACTTGACTACGAAATAGAATATTATTTAACGGGTCTTAAAGATGTACTGAAATCATCTTTTTATTGCTTGACGTTTCGACCAGTATGCAGCGATAACATAGTGGAAATGCCAACAGACTGCCATGCGGAGGGTTTGACTGACTTTTCGAATTGATGTGCGTGTTGAATTTTTAATAATCGCACGTTAAATCGTCGGTTCCGGCTATCATAAAGATCTTTGACAGCCCGTTCAGGGGGTACCTCTGGAAAAATTGACACTAGCCTTAAACATGGAATATAGCTATCCCTTTGGGTTGCGGAGGTCAGAAAGGCGACTGCCTTTCTGACCTCCGCAACCCAAACTGCACTCTGCGAAGCTAATATTCAGTAAATTTCGATTAAACTAGTAAGCGGACCCCAGGTTGCAACTGGATATTGCAAGAACGCGAGAATATTGATCATGATTATTCATTATTTACCGGATCCTAAAAACGTATTGAAACCATCCTTGCATTGCCCGATGTTTCGACCATGCGTCATACGCGATCACGGATGGACTGCACCTTTCATGCATTGGTTTGATATTGTTCATCCTATCTAATTTAGATAATTGACTAATCATGGTAGATATGGATAGGCAGATTTGAATTAGGATTATGTAATTAACGTCGCTCTATATTCGAAGATTATTGCTTAGTGTGACGGATATTTTCAGTCCTCGATCATGACTGGATTAGTTGATATAATTAATGCATGTGCATCGTGCTATTGACGGAGATAATTGGTCACATCATTTGTATTAACTCATTTGATATGATTTCCTTCATCATGATCAGCTTGACATAGTCCACTGCTGGATATAGGCGTCTCCATTGGCACGCCACTGAGCCAGATTTTCAGCTATTATTATTATTTGATTCTTTACTTATTCTCAATTGTCAGGCACCTTAAGATATCCTAGCTAGGTGGGGTTGGCTGAAAGTGACATATGTTCATTAATTAAAACCACTGCGGTGTCTGCCGACTCCTCTTACACGGGGGTCACTAGCACCCACCTGTTAGGTGTTAGGTTATACGTTCACGTGTTACCTGTTAGGGTATACGTTCATTACCGAGACGGAAGAAATAATATCTTCTAATAAAATAAAACCCATACAAATTAAATTCATTCTAAATTAAAATCGAACAACATGAAATCTATCATGCTACATTTTATTTAAATCTATAATCCAAAGTGGATGTATTGACAATACCTTAACTGGATTCAGACTACAAAGTACTGTTTTATAGACATCAACTTAGTTTTACTACACAATAAAAAGTAACCACTTCCTTAACAGTTTAGCTGGCAGATAGAAAAATAAAACAATTTTAACGTTAATACTTTTTGTGGACCACCGTGCTGAGCGTGCGATATATTTAGTTATTTTATGACTAGCATCTCAAGTTTTTTTTGTATCATAATGTTTTAAAAGTATTGCAGTCTCAAAAGGAATAGGTAGTCTAAATAATTGTAAGGATGACAGAAGATTGAAATTTTATGTTTCTAAGAGAATATGCAGAAGTAAAATGTGGTTTAGCTTTTAAGATATTCAGTAGAATAATATTCATTAACGTCCGTTTCTAATATTCGATCTATCGATAGATTTGGCTACTAGATGTAGATATTCGACATGAGCTCCATATAAAATAGATCAAAGGACTCTACGCCTAATATAAGACGAAAACACTATGTGAATCAATTGGTTTTACAAACATATATCTCTAAACTCTTTTTTGTGCTTAGAAAAAATATAAGCAATAAAATCAATACAACAATCTAAAGAAGCAACAAATTAATTCACGCACCAAAAAAAACTGATTTAAGCAAGACCGTTACATTTTACAATAGTTTATTAAAACCACAAAAACCTCCTCGAAGTCTGAAGAGGTTCCCGCCCATCGAATACTCGAAATATCGTCATCCATTGCTGACTCAGCAAAATAAAAGTAACGGCTTTCGCTTATAATGGTACTTAAAGATGTTTTATGAAAAAAAAAACGTGAGATTTCAATTGAGTAAGTAGTACTTATTAAATACTTTTTGTGTTCTCTTTTGAAGAATTTTCATCTCAGGGCCCTACCGGGAATAGGTATCGCATAGACAAGTAACTAGATTCTTAATTGGATTTTCGGTGTCGTTGCGTAGGGATCTTAATTTTTTTATTAAATGTCGCCGTTATCTCGTATAACGGCGACATTTAATACAAAAACTTAATAACACTCGTCTTATTAAGTTTTTGTATTAAGATATTTGATTATGTTAAAGTAGAGCGGAATGTGTACTTCGCGCTGAAATTGGAACCTGAATTTCTAGAATAATTGTAGAAAATATGTATACTTTCTTATTTTAATATTTCACCCGTGTGACCTCGTTAGAAGGCCTAGTACATGATGTTGCTCGCTGTTAGCGACGAATTTTCTCAGTACTTAGTTAAGTACCTTTACTTATTTCTTTTTTTAGTTTTTGTTGAAGTCGTGGCCACTTCTTGCAAGCCATTTCACTTCGCCAATCGATGGTATGACTGTGATCCACCGAATTGGGGCTGGCAGAGATGTTTGAGCCTCTAGTCTAATTATATCATTTATTTTGTTACCATAAGCTCTCCCTAGTATGCGATCAGTTGACCGTGAGTGAAATGTCCTGGGCTATTATTTTTTTAATTATAGCCTATGTTTAGCAGTGGATAAAGTCGGGCTGTGGATGATGATGATTATTTTTAAGGATCATACTGAAAGAAACATGCAAGAAATTCAGTAGTTGTGTTACTCGAACCAATATATTACCATGTCCTCAATTTGTATTGCAAATTTTGACCATAAACAACATGGTAAGCCGATCTATATTGTGGGTGGCGTTGAATTGTATGTTCCTGTCAACCTAAATCCTAGCGTACCTAGGTATTTAGGACTTATATAAAGCCTTAATGCTGTATCCAAACAATGGGAAACACTAAATTCTCTGGGCAAATAATTTGAACACTGATCTTGTTATCTTTGACTTGGGATAATATTTTATCCCACCTCGGTTTGACACGTAGGCGATGTGTCAGACAATATTTATGTATCAGGTTATGTGTAAAAGCCAAGGAGCAAAAGCCTTCAGCATTTCGGAACAAGCTTTTCAATGTATGCTAAAGTAGAATGGGGTATTTAATGGAAATATAGATATACTAGCCGTTTCCCGTGGTTTCACCCTCGTCCTAAGGGAACTACTTCGCATACCCTATTTTTTCTCAAATAAAATATAGCCTATGTTACTCGCAGATAATGTAGCTTTCTAATGGTGAAAGAATTTTTTAAATCGGTCCAGTAGTTTTTGAGTTTATCCATTAAAAACAAAAATACAAATTTTTCATCTTTATAATATTAGTGTAGATGTAGCTACATATTTTAAAATATGTAGGTACCTATAACCTGCCCTTTCCATTATCATTGAATAATTTGTTTCTAGGTTGTCTGGAGGAAATCGCATTGGCGATAAAATCGGCTTTATATCACTTAGTGTCACATGTTATAGGTAATTTAATTATAAACACTGTAAATCCATTTCTTTACTGGTACACAAGTAAAACAAATAATTTATCTTAGTTATTACGAATTATATAGGTAAATATAAATATAGGATTATGCGCCGTGTGGTTGACGGCATAGAATACAAGTGTCACCACCCCCTATCTTCCCGTGGGTGTCGTAAGAGGCGACTAAGGGATAACACGATGCAAATACCAGCTTTGGGTAGAGACGGAAAACTCGACATCAAACCCTATACGACTGCCTCGTTGGTCTCGCGGCATAAATGTGCGCGTGGGATCGGGAGGTCCCGGGTTCGATTCCTGGGTCGGGCAGTGTTATTGGGTTTTTCTGTCACGAAATTCTCAGTAGCAGCACGGAGTCTGGAAATGTGCCCGGTACGGCAATAGGCTCGCCCCTTATTACGTGGGACTAAAGTATAGCTGGCGAAAAGTGGGTGTAGAAATACACCTCTGCCTACCCCTTCGGGGATAAAAGGCGTGACGATATGTATGTATGTATGTATATAGGATTATCATTGTCTAAGATGAGAGATCAGATCTTAGTATAGCTAGGCACTTGAAAATATTGAATGAACGGACACAAAGAGCACTCACATTCGAAGCTACGATATTTGTATCATACTAAGTGTTATCCCCAATCACCAGACGAACAAAACCAAAATACATCATAGCGCAAATCATTCATGTACCTAAGTAAATTTCTATAATGATAGCTGCAATAGAAAGAACTTATTAAATTTCATTTCCACTAGTCGGCCAAACCCGCAGGAGGTAGCTAGTAAGTCTAGAACTCTATATATATATAACTTAAAAAACAAAACGCCGACATCGTTATATTCGAGCTAACATCAGGGCAATATGATTTTGCTGAGCGTACTTTTTCGAAGCTATTATGGTAATCTAGTCTGTCCTACATATCGTTTGAGAACCACTCCAGCATTAATATCGCTTTAGCCATGTTGCTACTTATATTCATTATTAAGTTCTTTTATCTTATAACGTTTCTGGTGGCTTTTGCCTGTGTTGACAAATTATACTTATTTGTAAAATCTGTGTGATATAAAATTCATGCGCTACTGGCTGACAGACAGACAAGGCGCAGCCAAAATTATTAGGCGCAAGACGACGACGAAATTCCCACGGGATCGGGATGGCGCGGTTAAATAAAAATAAAGATATATGGTAGCGTAGCTGCGGGTATCCTCTAGTACTTAATATGAGTACCTATGTGATGATGTTCAAACAAAGTATCATCCCCTACTATGGCCTCTTACCGTACCTATATTCCACCCCCAGTCTTTAGCTATCCCAATGTTACTTTTATCAGAATCGGTTAGCATAGACTCAGACTTTGACATTGTAATATTCGTAAGTAAGGAGTATGGATTTAGGTCATATGTAACGTTCTACAAGTAAAACTATTAGGTAGGTATGTCCCTGGCGAGTGTTGAACTAAAACTAATTCGTAGCACGTTCTTGCCAGCAGTTTGGGCTCATTACCGCTAAGTTCTTAGCGTTCATTTGCGATCTTACACCTCCTTCGTAAAAAACCCGCTTTTTTCTCTCTAGAGAAGAATGTTCCAGAACTAATCAATGTGTTCGTATCGTACCGCAGTCATTTCGCGTGTGCTTTAAACATAACCGAATTTATACCGTGTCGTGTGCCATAAAGTAATTGAATTGTAGCGCAATAAAATTATTTAATTACACGTCAAACACATTTTGAGCGGGTAATGGTCGCGCGGCGTCTCTTAACGCAATTAAGACTGTTTTGCATAATCACAAAATATGCGTTCCGAGGAGATGTAACACAGAAATTTCAGATGAAGCGGGATTTCAAAGGTTTTGCGTACTGCGTTTTGTTAAATAGTGTTCGCTGTAATTTGTATTGTATGAGTCTTCCTGATTGTGTGATTTAAGTTAATTAGTAATACTTGTTTGTTAGGACTGGGTTTGTTCTTGTTGTGATTTTTAAATGATTTTATCTAGCAGATACAGTACCCATGTAAGTAGATATATTAGTATACTAGCTGCTTCTCGCGGTTTCACCCGCGTCCTGAGGAAACTATTTCGCGTACCCGGTTAATTTATAGCTTAAGTTACTCCTTGGTACATCAGCTATCAGCCAGTGAAAGTCCCGTCAAAATCGATCCAGCCGTTCCAGAGATTAGCGAGAACAAACAAACAGGAAGACAAAAAAAAACATTTCGGTATATACCATGTATACATACCATATGCATTAAGTAAAATGCGATTATTTTAATAATACAAACATACACTCCAATTATATGTATGTGTACCTATAGATGAAGAAGTAATGTTTGAATAGACTTTGAGCTTAAATCTATACATATTATAGTGTGCCTGTTGGTAAATTGAAAGGAAGAAGAAACATTTTAAACGTTCAGATCATTATCAGATTTTAACAATTTCCGCATCTCTGCGATGCACAGTGATACAACGCCCGACAACGTTCTTATAAATCTTAATTAGCGTACAATTTACATACATATAGCCAAAATATCACACATCGAACGTTCAATAAAATTGCTTTGATCATAATATATTTTACTCATAAAATAAAATAAAATTGCCTCAGCAAATCAAATTTTACTCAAACACGGAGGACTTGTATAATTTTAATTAAAATATTGATAGACCTGCTTAAAACTAAGCACAAACTTGATCTCTATGTCGCATTAAACTGGTTTTTCTAGTTATCACCTTAGTCATGCTTTTGACACAGACGCTTACGAGTATTCGACAAAGATGTGTGAGGCAACTAAATCTATAATTATATCATCTAAGACTACGTCCGTACTAGTATTAAACCTTGTATCGCGAACTGTATGTAAACACAAAAAACTAAAATAAAGTTATGAAACTGAGCTCTATCGCGTAGGCAATTATTTAAATATAAAGGTGACATACTAAAGGTATGCTTGCCCCCGTAAGAGTCATCCAGCGACCACGGCTGTAACTCATTTAAGATTTACGGCGATAGTTTTAAAGTATTCAGAGACAATGAACACCCAAAGTAGAAACAACAATTTGTGCTGACCACACATCTGATTATCGCATCCCCAACCCTCGGCAGAGTGCTAATCGGCGAGATGACCAGCTGTTAAACCATTACACTATCTGTAAAGTAATACCATATGAGGCAGCTTTCCTCTAACAGCTTAAATTGCATATCTCCACGCAACATAATTATATTTGTTGCTCAATTTCTAAGTTTTAGTTTTTTTTTTTATTGAAAGGAGAGTTAATGCCGGTAATTGTGTGAATGGAGCTCTGAAGGCGTTTATGAACAGTCAAAACGTGTCCAAAAAGGCACGTTTGGCTGTGCGTAGAGGTGTGTTAGTGCCTACGCTTATGTATGGTAGTGAAAGTTGGGTATGGCAGAAGAGATTTGAAAGTAGAATAAATGCTGTAGAAATGAAAGCACTGAGAAGTATGTGTGGTGTGTCTTTGACCGACAGAGTAAAGAATTGTGTGATACGAGAGTGGTGTGGGGTAAAAGAAGATGTAGTGACAAGCATTGAGAAAGGCATGTTAAGATGGTTTGGGCACATGGAGAGGATGGATGACGATAGACTGACAAAGAAGATATATCAGGCTAGTGTGAATGGGACAGGACAAAGGGGAAGACCTAGGAGAACGTTCTCTGACCAGATTGGAGACATCCTGAAAAAAGGACAAGTCAGAAGTACCCTTAACAGAAGAGCATGCATGAGAAACTTGATGGGAGTGAGTGAAGCAAGTGAGGTATGTCAGGATCGTTGCAAATGGCGTTCCGTAGTCTCTGCCTACCCCTCCGGGAAACAGGCGTGAGTCTATGTATGTATGTATGTATGTAATTTCTAAGTTTATATTGCACACTCAATTTCCATTTGACGCTTGGGGATCAATACGGTATGATGTGTACGGTAACAGAAATGACTGAAATAATTTTGAGTTCATTTTATAGCGTGATATAATTTATGATAGTGTTGAATGGTTGTGAAAATCATTGGTATTGGTTAAATTTACATGATATGTATGTGATATCCGTCTGTTTCGATTTACGTGTACATAATTTATATTGTAGTGGCTTTTGACTGTGGCTTTGTTTGTGTATTCATAGCATGAAACTCAACTGATGAAGTGCGATTTTAGTTTGAATTTGAATAAGTAAGAATAGCCAGAAAACACAAATCTAAAAAAAACTTGTTCTACTTTATAATAAAGCGTGGACTAAATATAGTTCCAAAAGTTCTAGCCTTATAGACTCTAAATAATTTGTTCCAACAAATGCTGAATAAAATACATGAAAACCATATTTACTTAAAAGGTCCAAATTTAGGACTAAGTGTGGTAACTTTAAATTTAGTCCTTTTTTGTGATAGACCAGTTAATAAAGCGAGGTTTCACTTAAATCACAAGAAGGTCAAACAATCAATTATAAATAAACCTGTTCCAGTTTCATAAACGTATCTAAAGTACAAGGCCCTTATCTGTTATATTTTTCTGTGCCTACCCTACATGAATAGGTAGAAGTACAAGGTAAAAATCACTTCAATCGAAACTCTTTAGTAGAAAAACCCTCATTTACTCGAGCTTGCTTTGTGTATTCGTAGGGAAGACTCCTCAGTAGAAATCAGTAGAAAGGGTTGTCATTTGTCTGCGGATCATAAGTTCGGATGCCGGAAATAATCCAGACGCCGGCTGGGACAAAAGGGTTTGCCCGACTGACTTGTCTACGTGTATTTTTAGTGATGTACATCTTTAGATAATTGTATTGATTGTAGGCGTGCTTTAGAAGCTGTGTCACTATAAAAGGGTGGGTACCGTCTACTTTTGACCTGTATTTACTTAGATCAATCGTTCAAATGATGTGATCGTTCAGTGATGTATCGTTTCTTCGGCCAGTTGTCGAATGGGTAATGGTTCTCTCGGTTAGCAATTAATCGAACAATTGAATTTCGATACCTAGTACTCGTACTCGGACTCGAATTCTAGATAATTGAATATCTTGCAGATAAAAAAGCCAGATCCATTTAATGTTGGCTTGGATGATCGCTTATTTATGTCACACTGTCTTGACATAAATAAGCGACCATCAAAGCGATATTTCATTTATGTCACACTGTCTTGACATAAATAAGCGACCATCAAAGCGATATTTCATTTATGAATATACATATTATGCATGTAACAAAATTTTCCGTATTGTCAACGTTTCTTTGTTTACCCCACAGCTAATCACCGACGAATAAATTTAACCGCTTACCCCTGCCTAAACGTTCGCCGTAACGCGCTTCAAAAACAAACATGTTGCTACAACTGTTTGAGTTACAATTTCGATTGCCTTTCGCTGTGTTCCGCTGAATACTTTTTGTTTGTATGGCTTTAGCTGTGTTTCTGATTGCATTTGTGGAAATCTGGTTACTAATTTGTTTATTGAAATGGGCGGAATAATTTTTTATTTATTTTATTTATAGTCTCTCGCCTGTATCCCCGAAGGGGTAGGCAGAGGTGTAAATATTACACCCACATTTAACCATGAATTTTTAGGTCCCACGACTCCGGGATGCTACTGAGTATTCGGGAAAACCCAGTAACACTTTTGCCCGACCCGGGAATCGAACCCGGGATCTCCGATCAGCAGTCGCATACTCTATCCACTAGACCACGGAGGCACGGAGGCCACCACAACACACAATCCTTTCATTACTCCAAACACTACAAAGAACAGACAAACGCAATAGTCTACCTACCCAAAAACGCCTGTATGTGTTCTCATAGCAAACTACCGAAACGTTTTCCCAACTACCCGCAGAACAAAAAGTTGTATTTTATTCCGAGTCATTATTATCTAGGGGAACAGAAAGCAGCACTCACAAAATTTCCTTAAGCAAACTAGGTAAATTGTAGTAGCAGAAGCTAAGCACGTACTGTCAACTTGTCACGGCATAAGTGACTCCGCCGTGCTCCAATTATGTGAACTAGTCATGTCCACAGTGCTAGAGGGTTTACTGGAACATCGCACGTATGATTTAGTTAGCTTTGGGAGCAATTTGAGCCCGGCTTTGTTTGAGGTCAAGATGGCGTGTGAAGTTGCCTCTGTTTGTATGAAAGTTTGCGATTACTGTTTTGATATCTAGATTAGTTCGGGTGTTGATTTCGTTGAGTGTTTGCTGTCTGTTTATTTTGTTGTGTGTTAAGGGATCAGTGAATGGGACAGTAAGAACGAAAACTGTAGCTTTTGTAGTTGACTGTACGTATATACTTATTTAAGGATTAGGAATTCAAAACTTAACTATGAATCTGCGTCTTTACCAAAGAAAATCGCCAGATTTTGCAGCTGTTTTTATTACGCAAAATAACAAGAGCTTCTATCTCCTGCGGTTTATCTACAGTGGCCGAGATGAGAGACTCTAAAGCGCCTGCGAGTGATTCCTAACGTGTTCCTTTGAAATATTCTACTGGCTACAACGAAATGACCGGATTTAGCTAAAGGATATTACATTCAAAATTCTCAGTAGCAAACCATAAACTGAATGTGTGAACATGATTCTAAAACAGACTGTTCTTGTTCTTGCACAGACATTATAGCTAAGCAATCAATAACAGATGTGTTATGACAACATTCGTTTACTAGGGCATACTGCATTCAGTCTTATCCCTTCTGAGAAATTACGCGAACCCATGCAAAGACTGCGCACAAAACTCGCTGTACCACGATAATACTTTCCGGTACTTTATAATATACTTTATGCAATCTTTATTCATTCTTCCTGAACACAATTTAATCTCGCTCCTTGTGTAAATATAGAATATTTTCATTTTCACCTTGTATACGTGTTTCCCGTTGCCGGTTCCGCCGGCTAATTTCACGATTCACTCGCCGAAGTGAATTAATTTTCACAATTTAGCATTCGTATCACGATTCGCTTTTCGTACATACATACGCTAAGTGTTATGCGATTATTTGGATCATCAAATTATTCAGTTGAAACTCAAAATTCACGTGTACTTGAAAATACATAGGTATTATTATGGCTGGAGCTTTCAACGCGCGGATTTCAAATTTGGGTGAATGATTTTCAATTTATCTTGTTGGCTTATTCATTTAGTTGTTGGTTGGGTGTTTGTTTTGTTGTGGTAACGTTGAATAACAAATACCTACACAGTGCGCTACAGTTCGGCTATAATAAACAGAGTTTGGACTACTGTCAAGCAGCGACTGTCTAACGAGACTAAAAGATTTCTTGGTGTAGTTGAACATCGTGAAAAACTTGCGTCTCTGATTCTAATCCATAATTTTCTTAAAACATATGTGTAGTCTGCTAACCATCCTGCGTCGTGGCAGCTTATAGAAGGCTTATAGCTATAAGCCTAATGCTTCTCAAGGGGAGAAAACGGCCACCCCAAAGGCGTGTTCAAGTTCAGTATAAAGAATTACATCGTAATATACTTCTATATATCTTTGTATTTTCTTACGTATTCGGAAATTAAACATTTAAAGTATAAATAAGCGTGAGTTGCATACTTAGTACCTACTTTCGTATATACTTTTCATCGAAAAGTAATTGCATGTTAGGAAATGTATCGGATTACATTAAAGCAGAGAATAATGTTTCTTCGACAACATCTCAAAATTGCAGCTACGAGACATATTCTACTGGTAACACTCAAGTGTGAAGCGTGAGAACGGGCACGCACTCACATACGACAAATTGTGATATTTATGGTTTATTATGCCTCTAAGGTGCTAGTGTTTTACATTATTATTTTAACGTGATATAAAATCATATTAAGAAAATATATCAGGTTCCTTGTTATATTAGAGATGCTCATTGAACATATTACGACACCGTGATGAAGGAATGTTATGTTTTTTCTTTTTTGGCATTTTCATCAGTTTGAAAATGCTGTTTTAGTAAAATGCCAACCAAAACGTAGTGATTATATTATTTGACCAATCTATAATGTAAGTGCTCAGTAAAAAAAATACTTCAAGTGGCAGTCCATTTGTCTGAGGCCCAATTCTCCTAAATAAATTTGTTTTCAATATGATGTCAGTGTCAACTTACGTCACAAATTTTTTTTTTTTTAATTTATTTATTTACTTTTTGCACAAATAAAATATGTACATAAGGTGGACTTAATGCCAAAGGCATTCTCTAACAGTCAACCTAAGGTGATGCAGAGATGAAAGTTGTAGGTGCGTTCCGAACTTTAGTAGTATCAATTATAAGATTAATTAAATATTTTGATGATATTTAAATACTTACTAATCTTAATATATAAAATCCTTGCGTTACTGACTGACTGACAGACACGCTACAGCCGAAACTATTGGGCGCAGGAAGCTGAAATTTGGCATGTATGTTCCTTGGGGACCGTAGGTGTGCACTAAGAAGGGATTTCCCGAAATTCCCACGGGATCGGCCAAAACGGGTAGATTTAAAAAAAAAATCAGGCGTAGCTGCTGGCGTCCTCTAGTATTTCAATAAACATATAAATACCAATAATAAACACATAAACTAATATAAAAAGGTATATATACGAAAAATATATAAGTACTATATATATTACGAAATTCTCAGTAGCAGCACTGAGTCTGGAAATGTGCCCGGTACGGCAATAGGCTCGCCCCTTATTACGTGGGACTAAAGTATATCTGGCGAAAAGTGGGTGTAGAAATACACCTCTGCCTACCCCTTCGGGGATAACAGGTGTGACGATATGTATGTATGTATGTACTATATATATTTATATACATATATATATATATATATAAATTATATAACTTGTATAAATTATCTTATTGTGCTGAAGATTCTGCCAATTTACGTAAAAGTAGCTCTCGTACTTTTTCTTGAAAGTAAGCCGATTAGCAATCATCCTGATCTCAAGAGGAAGGTTATTCCAAAGAAGAACAGACTGAACAAAGAAAGAGGAGTTTACGAAGTTAGTTGAGTGGGAAGGAGATAACAGGAGGCGATTGTTAGAGGAGCGAAGATCTCTGTTGTGATTTGAGCACAAGTACTTTAAATAGGACGACAAGTAAGAAGGAGGGGTTGGAGAGTTAAGAAAAGAGAAGAGAGTAGTGAGAGCACGCATGCTACGGCGTTGACGAATGGGTAGCCAGTTGAGTTCAGTGCGATAAGCAGACACATGGTCATACTTGCGAAGATTGTAAATAAATCGAATGCAGTTATTCAGAAGTCGGTCTAATTTACTGAGAAGATCTGCATTCAGGTCAAAATAACACAAATCGTATTCTTCTAAATTATCTGATATTTGAATGAAGTCGTAACGAGATCGTAAATTGAAACAAGTGTCAAAATATGTGTCAACGACGAACAGTTTATTTCAAATTATACGATAATGACATTTGGTTAGCAGAATACCGCTTGTGAGTGAATTCAAAATATAATTTCAATGTCATATAAAATACGAGAATTGGCCTGCTGGCTATTTTTCGGCAGGAATTATAATTATGTAAGTAGGTTAGTGGCTAAGTATTTTGTCTAAAGGATTAGACTCCGCATACATCTAAATGTACGTGAAATATTATTCTATTTTAAGAAATAAATATATTAAAGCACAGCATCAAACATAGCTTTTATCTGTTATTTATTTATACAAAACTTGTACCTACTTATCGTTGCATCTGACGCAAAATAATGTCAAATAACAATTCTAAGCGTACGTCAAGTTATTAGACGCGTGATAACGTCAAACTTGTCTCGTTGGACGAAGGTATACCTATATAAGACGTGATACAAAACATATTTAACGTTTCTGCTGCTAGACTTTGATTTTGGAAGACGGTCTAAAAAAAGAAGAGAAATGTTTGAAAAATGAGTGAAAGCTAATATTTTGTAACAAAAAAAGCGGACTCCGAGCGAAAGTCTGGGATATCGCGAGGATAATGTGGATGAAAGTCCAGAAGTTAAGAGTGCGGACCCCTAACGAAACTTTGGGATATCGCTAGAATGAGGACGAGAAGTAACATGAGAAGAGAAAAAGGGGGAAATAAAGCTGTAGTTTACGGGGTACATCATGTTTTGTAGATTTTCTAGTTATTTGGGTAGAAACCACGGATTTGTCTTAGATGTTTTGCTTCCATGTTCTAATGTGTGATAGTGATTTTATAAACCTGCGTACCTACTGCAGGGCAATTTCAGAGAAATTCTCAAAGTTGTGGTACCAAATTGTTTAAACTAAACCTTTGGCGTCGAAGTGCGACCAATTAAGCAGTCCATGTGTCGTATGTTCACATTGCAAAGTCGCAGCGGTTTTCTGGCGTGGCGTGCTACGCGCCCGGCGGCGATCACGCGCGATCGCGTGCGCATGCTTACGATAGGGTCATCAAGCTTTAAAGACAAATACTTTAAGCTTCCTTTAAAATTAAACAATAATATTACCGTAAGTAGCATCTGTCCTGGTGGTGGCTTAAAATAATTAAATTAAGCAAATTCGGCATTGTCATTTTGCAAACTGTTTTTCCATGTTCCCATTTTTTTCTTTGCAAGCAGTAAGGTAGTACAGCCTGCAAAGTAGGTACATTCGCGCTACATTCGTGATGGCCTTCCGACCAAAAGTGAGTCCTGGCCTCCCACACGAGATCTCTCCATCTATCACTATAGTGGATAAATTCCTACCAGTTCATTTTACAAAGTCCTGTTAGATTTTTAACCTTGCAAAGTAAATACCATTAAATTTAAGTTTTAACTTTTCTAAAGTGACACACAATTTCAAAGCAAATTTCTGAAAAAAAGCTAATACCTACTCAGTCAAGTCCAGCTAGGCTAGTAAACGGACTTCGAGTTGTAACTGGGACAACGCTAAGAGGATGATGATGTTTATTGTCCAGTCTCCACTAATTTCTATACCAGATATTTATTAGATTTCTCAAGCTCAGTAGCAATAAGATAAACAACATTTTAATTTTTAAAGGCGCTAGCACAAACATACACATGTACCTATCTGTTTTATTGAGACGGCCATCTGCACTTTAATGTTCTGTGCCAATAGGTTAACCGCCAATATTATGTGCACACACATTACTGGCAGATCGTTAGTTTAATGTATTTCTACTTTGTATTTAGGTTTACAGACCGATGATGTTATTTATGCTGACTATTCAATTGCAATATGTTTAAGGTATTTTTTTTATGAGCAAATGACTAGATATTGATTTTAAACTTTATTTCTTAAGGCTTTTATTAAGTACAAGAACTAGATAAAATCCCAGTCTTGTTTTAAATTAAGACCTTTTAAAGAAGGTCGTGTTTTATTTAAATTCGATAAATTTTCTTCCAAATTAAGAGGCAATTTTGCCTTAGTCGTTATTTTAACTTTTATGCTGATACAGTCAGCACATGAGACATAATAAAGACTAAAAACTTTGAACAATGATTAGTCCAGGTTTTTACAATAAGTTGAAAGTTGTCTATAATTATTGAAACTGGGTTAGTTGCTATTTAATACCAAATACAAATGATTGGCTTTTGAATTCGAAATGATTTTACCTAGAGGTGAGAACTCGGTTTCAATACATATTTTCAAACTTTATTTTTTTGTTTGGCAACCCTATCTGTACTTAACAATGTATGTTTAGTGGCAATCGCTTTGAAATGTGTTACCAGCTTTAATGTAGATGTTTTGTTTTCTTAATCACGTCACGTAGGTTTTTGGGTAAACAGGTATTTTAAAGGAGAATAATCATATGAAAGAAAGCTCTTTCTGACAGTGAACTCAGATTTGTTGAGTGATTCAGGAAAATAAGTATTGATCAGAGGCCCAATTCTGCTAATTATATTTGTTCAAAATGCAGTTTCGATATGATGTCAGTGTCATATTTACGTCATAACGGTATTCTCCTAAATTAAGAGACATTGAAATGATATTGCGAATATATTGAGAGTTGAACAATACATAAACGGTATTCTGCTAAATATATTTTTGTTCAAAGACAAACGTCAAACTGTAAATACACATATTCAAAACACCCATATTTTAAATGTTCGATTTCAAATCGTACGTAACATTATTGATTATGTATCAAAAAATCTCTCACAATCCAACGAATAAATTCATTTACTAAAATGGTACTGGTTAGTATTATAGACTGCCATATTGCACTGCTAGGTAGTATCATCTGTATATATAAAATTCATTCACAATTCCCTGACTAACAGCAATGCACAGCCGAATCTACTGGGCACAAGATGCTAAAAATTGGCATGTACGTTCCTCGAGGACCGTATGCTGCACCCTTACGGTCCCTGACTAAGAAGAGATTTCCCGAAACATCTACCAGATCGTAAGGAACTGTTAAATTGAAATAAAATGTGAGAGCGTACTTGCGGGCATATTACATAAAAAACAAATCATAGGCAACGCTGTAACATCAAATTACCAGCAATAAAGTTAATTATTTCATTAATGGCAATACCTACTCATGTCAGGATATTTGACATTAAATTGAATATATCGAAATTAGAATAGAATGACATTGTGTAGCAGAATACCGATTTTGAGTCAATTCAAAATATAATCTCATTCCATTCAAAATATGATGTCGATGTCATCTAAAATAGCAGAATTGAGCCCCAGAGACCCCATGAGAAGAATGGTGGTAGCTTTCAGCCACCATAACATCATAAATTATCACAACTAGAAATATTGTATATTTGACATAAGTTTCGAACAAAATAAGTATGTCAAATATATTATATCTCTAGACAAATCGGTCGATAGATAAAATATTGGAAAAGGCTGTTAACAACCGTGAGAGCGAGAAAGCATACAATTGGTTGTTCCTATGACTATCACGCAAATCATAAATTGGCTGCATGTACTTTTACTCATTGCCACAGTGACTTATTAGCTCATATTGCACAACTGCCGTTGCAATTAGCTCTTCAATTGCACTCAAGCCTACACCGCTAATGAACGCTTCTTTTCTCATAAACAGTGTAAGTAATCGCTTTAATAAGTATAAAACCGCCGTCGGGCGTAATGTGCTATTATTAATCGCGGCAAACCTTTATCTTGAGAGTAAAATTGCGATTGTTTATCAGTCTGGTTAATATAAAGAGTATACCTAAGGTTTTCTTTATTGTAATTAATCGGTTTTAACTAGAGATATATTTTATCTTGAAACAAGCATGAAAGGTTCAAAAGAAAGAGCTTTGGTTACTACTCACAGAAAATCGACGTAAAGTAACAGTACTTAAACTGTTGCGTTTCGTTCGGTGAGTGAGAGTGCCGGAGGCCCTATCCCCTAGTCCTTCTCCCTCATCCCACTCCTTATTCTGTCCCTTTTCCTAATCCCAAGGGACGGCAACGCACTTGTGACTCCTGTGGTGTTGCTTGTGTCCATGGGCGGCGGTAATTGCTTACCATCAGGCGATACGTCGGCTCGTTTGCCGCCTATTACTATAAAAAAAATAGAAAGTTTCCCAGAAATCTGTATTAATTTGCTACATGTGAATTAATGGGGAATCATCCACCTAGCGTTATCCCAGTTGCAACCCGAGGTCCGCTTAAGGGTCGGCGCAAACGGGCCACCGACCACAGCCAGGCCGGCCGGTGGCGGCCACTCGCTACAGAAAATATATGAAAAAGTGTGTTAAGTGGCTGTCGCTGGCCACCAGTGGCTGTGTCGGTAGCTAATTTACACGTCCAAATAGACCCATTAACATGCACCTGTGGGCATGTGACGTACGTCTGTCATGGTCGCTCTAGTGGAAACGACGCGGCTAATTAGGATTGATTTACTCACTCGGTTTGTTGGGGAGGGAAAGGGTCAGGAGATCGTGTCATCTGTAGGGTGTATTGATGCTGATATTGCAGATACTTGAAGGAGTTTGGGTCATCCCGTGATGAGTGATAAGAGACAACGTAAACCACGCTGAAACGTCGGGACAAATATAAATAAATTACGCGATTCAGTTACGTAAATAGTACCTACCTACCTAGTATTTATACTATTTAATGGATAAATTGTTAAATCACAGTTTATTTTTACCATTTGCTGTAACAATGATTTTAAAAGCAAACAAATAGAGTTACTGGTCAGTTATTATTATTATTTGCAGCCTAATCTATCCCACTGCAGGGCAAACGCCTCCCTACCCTCTTTCCACATCTCTCTATCGAGAGCTGTAATGTTGTTGTCCACTCTTCATTAAAAAGTTTTAAATCACTTTGCCACCTAACTTTTGGACTACTTACCTCTTTCGCTCAGTGACCCACAAAGGTCACTGGTCAGTAAAATATACAAATAATGACCAATTTTCGTCAATTAAGGTTAGAAATCAGTCTCTAACTGCTATTAAGACCGGTTAAATAAAATTGCGTAACATTTTTGTTACTTGTGTTCAGCATATTTTATTTTTGTCCATTATTAGTCAGCAGAGAATATTCTTTGAGGTACCCATGTTGGATTTAGTCTTGAAATCCAGCCAGTCATTCTCCATTCAACCTTTGGCTGCCCTGAATATTTAACTTGTCCTTTTAACTGCCGAATCAAATTTAGTACACGAGACACATGACACGAGACGTGGCAATAAACCTTTCTACTTAATCCCCAAGATAAAGGCGTAAAAGGATCGCAGGCGAACTAATTAATTAGCCCACGGCTAGATTGAACGTATTCGAGAAGGCCCAGCCGTGAAACCGACATTAACCAAAGGTACATTCCAAATAATACAGGGATATTTACAAGATGAAAGGAAAACAAAATGTAGGTGTACAAAAGGTTAAGCATACTAAATCCCTTTTTTGTAATATCACATTCATCTAATCCACAACCGGCCTTATTTTTTCTCGACGAATTTAATCTGAAAATGTAGATCCGTACGTACACTTATTTAAAATTCCAAAACCCACTTGAATGTGATGAGGAAATAAGGCCGAGCTTTGTGATATCAAAGCTTTAGGTATGTGATCTCAAAAGGCTGAAATAAATAATAAATAATATCCCAGTACCAGAGATGTTCTATCAAAAATGCATACGGAGTTGTAAATTAAACAAAGCTTTTATATCACAACCGTAGCAATTAGCAATCGGTAGCAATCTCAGTTGTTTAACGAACCACACTATATTTAATTGCTTTATTTTATTGTTGACTTTTTTCTGCAAATTTTTTTTTATGATGTGTCAAAAAGTCTATTTTGGAAAAAAAAGTAATTATAAATGAAATTCAACATTTTGTTTACATTGCTATGATCTTTACAAATCTTTATTTTTCAACGTTTTAAATACTCTTGTACGTCAATAGTACTTAACAGGTAAACGTTCTCTAAAGAATACTGAATCACAAAGGTAATTCGCGTTCAAAAGACTTCCTCATTTAAATAGAGAAGAGAACATTGTTGAAAAGTACTACTCTCCAGTTAGGTATTTATTTTCCTAATCTGACCTGAAAACCATCAAACCCACTAAGCCCTCAAAATAGATAATTTGAAAACTGTGGCTATATAGCCGCCGAAATTTAAATATTCTGGAGGGCTTACTTGAGTTCCATTTATTAATCACCTATAACGTCACAAGAAGTTTACAGTATAATAGTTAACTTTATCACAGTTGCCTTGAAGGTCACTAATTTGTATCAAAATCTCGTAGATGTCAGTATCTTTGCATTAAAATGACTATCATACTACAAATGTTAGTTGAATCTATAAAGTCGAGTAGGTACTAGTTTAAGTTTAAAGTACCTACCTCCTCGGTTTGAGCTATCTAGATAATACTGGGATACATTCCCATGATTCCTATTTTTGCTCGAAGCACTAAAATGACCGCGAAAAAATCTATGACTAATGATGTCATTCCAAACGTATTCGTAGACGACGACACCCTGCATTTTTTTCGTCTTGTACGTGTACAGATAATCAATTTGGACAATCAGCATACAATTGGAAATACATACTTAGTCGCTAAATATTTTCATAACTTCATGTTTTGTACACATACTTATATTTATGTCGCTGTCATAAAGTCTCCTAGTCGTGTTTACTTCATGGGAAAACAGACAGGAACGTATGTCTGTATGTCAACAACATATAATAACAGAGGCGATAAATTACCCCGCATAATCAAAAATGACAATAAAACGTTCAACAACCACGTACATATTAAACTGAGTTCGAATTTGAACTGTGTACAAAGACGGCGATGAATAAGCAATCATTAAAACAACCGTTGCGCCGTTCAGTTGAATAAGAGTTGTTTCAGACTAGCGTATTTTTCTGCGCGTTTACGATTGATTCAGCATACCCGCTTACACGCGCGCTACATTACGCGCTTCAAAAAACCAGATTTGCGCAAACTGGCATATTTCAGCGTGTTCGCTCGAAACGGTAGTGATATCGTCTCACCGCTCGCGCTTATACAAGCTTAGAAGCGCGTCAACGCTCGTACGTACGAGTTGCGCTTGTGCCAAAGGGCGCGCCTTTACGCGCCTACATGAGCTTCCAAAAACGAGCTCATACGCGCGTATAAAACACTAGTCTGAAACCGCTCTAATACACTCACGATACACCACGATCCGATGGCACGGACAAAGCGTTCAGATGCATGCTAGAGATAGGCATAATAATTATGTAATTTCCTTAACTTTTGTTGAGAACTGTGGCTTTTTAAACAAACTTGATACTTTAAAGCATAAAGGGGGTTTTGAGATGATAGAAATTACAGTTCACTCGGTCGGTGCTACTTTTCGTTTGTGGGATCAGTTTTTACGACTCAATTTTAGTTGTAATCGTGAAGTACGTCAGGGCTTAATTTTACTAGTGTATTTAGTTAGTTATAAACTTATGAAATATTTTGAAGTGAATGATAGTAGAAGTTTTACTTAAAATATTAAATATTCTAAGTTAAGTTCAAACCACCACAATTTTTGAACTGAAGAATATTTCTGAAGATTGGAGGGTTAAAATGTCGTATGAAAACAAATAAAGAGCCACTTTGATAGACTGACTTAAAATAATGTAAATCTCGGACTAAGGTTGGTGATTTATTAATTATTTATTTTGCAATAAGCTTTGTAATATAGCGTAAACGTATTAAGTATTTTATTTAGAAATTTAATGAAAGTTAGATTGCCTAGTCATCTTCCAAATTAGGAGATTTGTAAGATTAAAACATAATTTAACAAGACTAATAATTCATCCTATACCTAATATAATATTTTAACCAGTGCCTCAGATATTAACCTCTCTCTAATGTCCATACAATAATAAATAATAATAATAATATTCTACCACATACACACATCACCATCTAGTCCCAAGCTAAGCAGAGCTTGTGTTATGGGTACTAGATAATGGATAAACATACATATATACTTTTTTTTTTGTAAATACATACATATTATACATAGAAACACCCAGACCAAGACAAACATCCATGTTCATGCACACAAATGTTTGACTTGAGCGGGAATCGAACCCGCGACCAACGGCTTAGCAGTCGTTTACACTCCCGCTGCGCCAACCGGTCGTCGAAAGAGCATCGTACCTTCATAAATAGGGTAAGAAGCCATATTCCCACCCATTATGGATAATTATTATTAATAATCTAGATATCTACCTTCTAAGAACATGTCCATATGCATATATTGCATATTATCCGAAATTATCTTTTGTCCTTACCTTTCTGCTGTTGGAGAAGTCATTTGGCCTATCTTAAACAACTTAAGTAACGCTCAATGAAGCCATCTTGCATAATATTATAGGCTGTTTAATTAGACCTCACCGGTTAAGGCAGACTGTAAGTCAAATCAAGAGAAACGTACAGAGTGAAAATAGAAAGATGGAAAGGAAAATTTTCAATTTCATGAAACTACACAAAAAAAGTGTATCGTTGATTATTTTGCCAAAAGCCCTCTAACCAAGCTTACACGTTACTTTGATGAGGATTTCTCAGTTCTTGTCTGTCAGATTCGAAACGACGATCTTTTAAGATGAGATCGATATGTATTTTACTCACTTATTTCGAACTCATTAAGTATATTTCGCTCCTTAGATAAGTTTAACTTAGCGTAACGATGAAAATGTGGTTTAAGAGAACATGTAGCAGAGTAGCTATATTTTTTATGGCTTAGTAGCTATAAAAATGAACCAACATGCTCTTAAATCAGCGAACATTCTCACTCCTTAAAATAATAATTGTATATCTGAATCGGTTAATGAATTCTGAACCCAAAAGGGTTGCGTAATGTATTCAGGTGAGCCATTAGACTCGTGAAAGCCTAGAATGCCAGGCGTTTTCAGCCGATGTGGACTTTACAAATATCTGAATAGATCCATTGTCAAACTTCAGTCTGATAACTTTTATGCTTAAAAGGGTCAATTTGTTGTAGACGCTGAAAAATTTGGATCTCTCAAGTTTAAGTCAGCTTGGAGTATGGTTTTGGAATATATTATGAGAGTGTTTTATAGGCAAATATCTCGAATGAAAAATATTATGCGTTTCATAAGTTAGTTTGTATTTTTTTTAATTGTTATATTACTGAAGGTGTATATGTAGACACTGACTATTATTATACTTTCAAAGTACCCACGACTTTCTCACACGGAATATTCGGGTGACGTATAAGGTATTTCAACTTTAATATAAAATAAAGACTTGCTATTATGCTTAAATAAATATAGAATAGCAAATTTTCGTCTTTATAATGTCGGAAAATCAATGCCACACTATATAAGCAACAGCCAAAATCGTCACAAAAAATAAACCACTTCGAACCCTAAACACTTGTCACATCCTTAATCAAAATCAATAACCGGCTGTGGGAACTTTAGTGTCAATTTGGCAGACAAACCTTTCAGGGTGTACTTCAAGAAAGTGTCCAACCCTAAAACGCTTACGGTGACGCGTGACGCTTAAACACGTTCCGCACGTGTCACAAGACCGTCGTAAAAAATCCTGAGGTATTTATATGAAAAGTGAAAAACTTGCCACTGGGATAGCCTGACTTCCAAATAAATTTAGGCTAAACTTTGTACGTGATTGAAAAAGGTTATTCACTAGCGGAGTTGCAAACGTTTATTAATAGAAAATCTATCCTACTTTACTTTATCCGGGTTAAAGCAGATAGTATTAAGTAGAGATATTTGTATTTAACTTATTTTTGTTAGATATGTAGAAATATACCAGCGTTGCAATTGATACCTACTGCAACCAAAGCCGACGCAGTTGACTTAGTTTAAGCTCCTGGCAATGCCTTATACCCACTTAATTGTGATTTTTTTATGAGTACAGGGTTAAAATAATTAGTAGTTGCATGGCTGTATATGTATATTTCAAGAGAAAAAGTACCTAACTTATTTACGAAGGGCAGTTGTTGAACTTCTTGCACTCGACAAGCATCAAATCAAGGCACAGGGCAAACTTTCAATGTCGGTCCCAAAAGGTATTGAAAATCGTCCCTTATCTTGTGGTATGGGTGATTTAATGTACTGCGCCTTATGCCTATAGAATTTGTAAATATAGGTCAGTTTGAGTGTACTTGCGGTTCGTGGTGGACGGAAGATGCAATCTTGATGAAGATGGACTGGGTAGTCATCTTATCTTGTAGTTGAAGATGGTGGATTATATGGTAAACCAAGGGATTACATGCTCTTTCCTTCATACATTGAGCCTTAAAATAAAACTACTATTAGGTAAGCCATGGCCTCATGGGTAATTTGCGAAAGTGAATTGGATCGATTATGAAGTCTTGCAAAAAAAGAAAGTGTTGTTAAATTTTATTTATACTTAGTGACGTAAAGGTGTAGGAAATGAAATATTGCGATCAATATGCATGCCATTGTTATAAATATTTCCTAATTCATTAAATAATAAATAATCGATTCCATTATACAAACAATATTTGGCACTATACTCTTTGAAGTCTCACTACTCCAAAGTCTTCTTGTGTGCTTCTACTGATCTCTGTTTGCGTCCTTACCAACTTGTATTATTACCAATATTTTCAGCTGACGTTTATATTGCAATTAATACTGCCGTCTATCGATGTATTTATCTATTTTATTGCACAAATTCTAACCTGAATTGCAATCAAGGTGCTTTGAACGAACATAAAATCTTTGATAGCCAATTCCACTGTATATGATCTTCATTTCAGATAATAAGAATAGGTTCGTATCGTTGCTTCAGCAAATGTTTTGTGTCTGGAATACAGACAGCCATGCTGCAGTATTTATTAACCATTTAAGCTGAGCATTCTAAAGAAGACATAAAACTTTTAAAGCCATGTTTTTTATGGCATGATACTTCGATTAGGGTTTAATATTTTGCTGTGCTGACTGAAACGATGACTAAGTTCTCGCATGAACAGAACCAAATGTCATGACGATGAAGCATTGAAATTTTGTTGTGACAGGCTATGTCAGGGGAAATAAAATAAAATATGGATGAGAAACTGCGACATAATTTCTTGTCATTGGCATGGTCTACCTGTTCTTAATACTAGTGTTTATTAAAACTTTCGTACATCAGTTTCACACTGCGTAATAGCTGTATTATTTCTTGGATAAAATGTTTCCAAAATCTTCTTACAAAAGTTTGAATTAACCCATGCAGCGAAACATGAATCTATAACCTCCGATGCAATTTGTAGTATAATGCCAAAATCTTAGGCCAAAATACTTTCCGCGAAAATCTGAACATGTAACGGATTTTATCGCGGTTTATTTTAACTTTTTTAAATTTCCCGCGTTTTCGAACAGTTGCGTGTTTATGGCCGCTGTGGGGCTGCACTGTATTGTTCGCGCGTAAATGTCACACAAGTGCGGGTAGACCGCACGGCGCACGTACCAGGTGAAACTATAATTTTGTTTCGATATATAAGAGTTTATTGTAGCTGTTTTTGGACTAGTTGTGGAGAATTTAAATGAGTAGTATGGAGCACAGTGTGACATAGGTATGCCAGGGGTTCGGCATAACAACAACCACTTTTATTTTCAACAGTGAAAAAAAAACTCCTTGGGCATAAAATAATAACGTCCAGACTCGGTACGCATTTGTAGGTCCCAACGATTGGATATGAGTCTCATACTATTCTACAACTCAGTGCAATGGCAACTTAGCCACCGTACCGTCAACATTAATTTCCACGGCTACAGAGTCATGTAGCTTGAACTTAAACCGATAGCCAATCCCATACTAAACGTACCCTATTTCCCCTATTTAAACCCACAATGATTTCTAGAACATTATGACGTAATCCTAAGACAGAACAAGAATAATTGTCATATATCGGTGCCGTGCTTGACAGATTGAACCCGGTGCCATGTATCATAAAGCTCTGTTCGCATAAGAGCAGCGTCCGAGAAAGTAAATCAACGGCGAGCAATTTTATGCCTTATCTTCATTTGTGAAGTGTATAATATTGACTGAGCGATAAGCGTATCGGTTTGGGTAGCCTAGTGACGTTTCTAAGTTCTGCAAGCGATATGAAACCCTTGTTAGCAGCAATAAGAATCAAAATTGCTTGAAACTAAGATTGATCGCCGAATGCTGCCCTTTCTGACCGAATTGAGCTTACAATAGGATTCTTGTTAGAAACATTGCAGTCATTATCTATTAGCGTAAGTTTAATTTTAGAGTGGCCACAAAAAGCGATGCTAGACGAACGAATGTATTTATGGTAGGTACCAGTTATGTAGGTTTGTTTGTGAATATGAATGAGACTAGAAAGCTAGAAACGCGTTCGACCATTAGCGATATATATAGAGATTAATCATGTATTTTTTCGGAAGAAGACTAGGTGTAAATCTTAATACAATAAGTACCCTGCGTACTTCAGCAAAAACTGTATTTAAAGTTTTATCAGTTTCGGTTAGTAGCCTGCGAAAGAATAAAAATAATACGAAAAATACCTCTTGGTCACTACACCGTGCATTTCATTCTCTATTTCAAGTTTTCAGAAGACTGGTGGTTCGGGCATAGACTTCCAACGTTGTCAGTTATGCAGTACATCACTCTGATAAGATCATACATATAGATAAGTTGCAAATTAAAGCTTTATGCACGCTGTACCAAGTGTCTACCAGGCACGATAACATAGCCCAATAAGAGGATCCTCTCTCTTGTTGGTGAAACACCAATCCTCTTTCCTCTACACATACAATAGACCTTAATAGCTATTATGATACTAAATTCAACGAATTTCGAAAACTGCGTTAGATTAAAAAATAAGTTATAAAAGAGTGATTCTATGACCCAACCGTAAAACGGGCACGATAAAACTTTGAAAAAGCATTACCATATGTGCAAAAGTAATAAAAATAGTGTTATCTACAAAACTATGACCGTTCCGAACTCCGTCCGGGTATCGTAAAATTATACAGTACCTATGTGAATCATTCGTAGATATAATGTTTTTATATCTTCTTTTAATACTTTATGGTGCGATTTGCTGCCGCCTTTTATATTATAGGTATCATTAGGCACTGGCCGCGGCTTCGCTCGCGTTGCTGTCGGTTATCGCCAAAAACATAACCTATGAAATAATCTTATGTCTATGTTTCTTTGCTGCTTAGTTTCATCAAAATCCATTCAGTACTTTTTGCGTGAAATAGCAACATACAATCATCTGAAACATCGGATCTGATACCGGATGGCTCGATAACCATAAGTAATAGTATTAGTGGTAAGTAGTAAGCTACCAGTAGGAAGTAAAATGATAAAAAATCTTATTATTAAAACAGTATATTTTTAAATTCACTGATTCAGTAGTAAAAAGTATTTGCATCTACCCTCAATTTTCTAGTTTTATTTAAATGTAATCTCTCTAGCATACATGCTTTTGAAGTCAAATGATGTTTTGAATAGATCTCAACAAAACAAACGGCCTGTCTAGATGTCTTTTACACATTAAATGCGACTCTGACATATCGCATTAAAACAAAAAGCCAACATTATCGCAAAATGTTCTAAAGTGCATTTTCAAATGACATTCTCTGACATTTGACTTTTATACTTTCATAAAGATACAGAGACAAATTGCTGTATTCTCTAACTCATAATGCCGCTCTATGGCAATTCAATGTTCCTAACTCTTCATCACGTTTTATGAATCTCGGACAGATAATAGCCTGCCTTTCGATAAACTTCAAATCTATTTTACAACAAATTAATAGTGATAAAGCTTATGACGGGTTTGATTCTGGCAAGATTAAATATTTACTTCGCCGCCGAAATGGAAATAGAAACTTCAAAGCTGCCGTTAATTATCATTTTCAGAGATGAAAATGTGCGCTGTAATAGAAATGTGAAATATTAAGTCTATTACCACCCACTATGAACCATTTAAATATTGACTTTATTCTTAGCTAAGGTTAAAATCGAGTAGTAAACACAGTAAAACAGAGAAAGACGGCAAATATATACGTATATCCATCTGTGATAAGTAGGTAACTAAAATCCAATCGTAATGGCAAACTATAATCTTCGGATATAAAACTGTGTTGATTTAAGAAGCGATAAAAAACGTACTTAAATACTAAATAAATGTAATTAAATTAAGCAATTGTTTGGATAATAATTATTTAAGTTCTCTTATTAAGGCAATAAAATTAAAACTGCAATAATTTAAAATTACTTAAAGTTGCGTTATCTTTCCTTATTTATCCCCGACGTTACGACGTCGGTTACTCCAGCCGTTGTCAATAATCCCGTGAGCTCGGTTGTAACGCAATATGAACCCGTTTTGTGCAACAAACACAATTATTTTCGCAAATATAAATCATCTCCAAATCCATCGATAACGTCTGCGAAGTAGTTAAGACTAAGTAGGGTAACGCCGGTTTAAATATAGTTCAGCCAGAGAAATACGTTTCCTAATAATCTTTCGACAGGTGGCTGGAGTCAAATCTACAGCTATTATTGTTTCTACTATCTTTAGTTCGTGTAAACTGTTTATCATAATATTGTCCATTCTATTTTGTACATTGGTTTTATAGACAATATTTTACTGAAAAGATAATGTAGAATATTATTCCGTTGATTTTTGTTTGTAGTACCGTAAAGACGCAGACTAATAAGTAATTCAAAATAACATAAAATAAAAAGCACATTTATAAAGCCCAAAAATTAAAATTCTGGCTTAAAAGCTTCATGTTCGCCTATTATTATCTTTTGTATCATTCCGTGTGTTTGAAATACTAATCTGCAATACTTACTGTGTTTTTTATTCATGTACTTTGATAAGTACAGAGACAACTTAAAAAACGAAACAGACTTGATCCCAGACAACAACGACTGCAAAAATATGAAGTCTTAAAAGTTCACACATAATAAACACATTAAACAATTGTAAGATCTTCTGATTTTAAGGCAAAAAATTAATAGCATTTCTCATCAATATCAATTAGGCATCCTTTGTAAAAACCACTCGGGTAACACAATATTATTCTAATGCTCTCATTAGCTTTTAGTTAGTCATCCAACAAAAACTAATAAATTATATAGTGTTATTTATATTTTGATTTATAGTTCCGTATAAATAATAAATGTATTACTAATTAATGCGATTAAAAGTTTTAAGAATTTTGGGTAGTTAGAATTTTTTTATACTCCGATCTTGGTTGAGTGTTTCGTCTACTTCCTGTGGGCGTCTTACCAATCTAATATAAGCTATTAGTAGCTATATGATTAAAGGGTGGATGGGGCCGGTTTGGATTATTAATGAAAAAGAAACCGTTGAGAAGGCGTGGCTTGGTATGATCACGATGTGGGAAGCAGATCAGTGCTCAAGCGTCACAGGGTATGAAAATATTTTTGGTGTTAGTTTACGCGATTTCAATTTAGTAAATGGCCAATCCGTTGTACTAATTTGATGAGTTTTTCATATAGTAATATATTCTAGTGGTCCCATTAGGGTTGAAATTCGACCACAATGCTAAATACTTACATCTCTTTCTCTGCATAACCTTTAATAAGCAATTTATACCTAGTCTTCTCCGTGGGCACATTGTTCTGAAAATAATAACATATTAGGTAAACGCAAATATCTGTCGTATTTCAGGCCATTGTTTTGTAGCTTTGCCTGTAGCCTTTAGAAGCAAAGCAAGCTCTTATACAAACGAAGACGTCGTTAAATTGTATCATGTTATGTTTTTCGCTAGCTATTACGCTTGGTACATTGATACACAAAACATGCCAATTACGCACGTTATAATATAAAATCATGTTTATGCCCCTAGATCTAAGCAAAAAAAGAGTAAATCTGGTGTATGTTTCTTGAGTCTCTCAATACCTTTTATTTTAACACTACCAAAAGCCATGGTTATACTCGAGGTATTTAGGCTCGTGGTTCATAGCATTGTGTTTTATATAACCTTCTTCGATAAATGGGCTATGCAAAACAAAAAACATTATTCAAATTAAACCAATAGTTGTGAGAGATTATCGCGTGGAACCAACCACTAAAACAAACTCTTTAGCTACATAATATCAGTATAGATATAGGTATGATCTGCAGACTTTTTTACTTAAGCCAAACCTTTTATTCACAAGGATCCAGATTGGATTAGAAATAGTGGTACTTACCTCTATCTATACTATCTAGTCCATTCATAGCTCGTGTATCACTGTTTTAATAAGCATTGAATATCTCAGTTGTTCCTCTGTATACTATTGACCTATATGACTATATTTGCGTCAATGAGGGAAAGCCTGTGGGACTTTAGCATGATGACATTATTCAAATTCGCCTCTAAATCTAATAGCGTAGTGTCAACAAGGGACATTTCAGCATCAATACTTCTAATAATACCTACAGAGTATTCATGTGTTGAACTAATAAATTAAGTATTCCATGCTTTTGACTGCTTGTGTATACAAGTCCCTTCGCTCTTTTAATATATAATTGACATTGAATTGGTTTTATTCCTAGTTATTGAAGAAATAACGTCATCAAAAAGTATCGGTTAGTCTGCTATAACCGATACTTTTTGATGACGTTATTTTGGGGTACCGCAACGTATTAGTGTACTCTGGTACACTAATACGTTGCGGTACCCCAAAATTACACAAAAGTTGGTATTAAGCATATCTATCAATGTCAATCATAAACCTTACTATTGTTTTGCTACCAGACAATTCAAAACTAGTCCTTATTACTTTGAAATAAAGGTTATAAATCCTTAAACAATGGTAAGTAGATTTTACGACTATTACACAAATAGGGAGCAAATTGTGGGAAAAACTCGGCAAGGTGTCCGAATAATAACTCGGTTGTGTACAAATTACTCATTCCTTCTGACAACCACCGTGAAAAATGCATAACTATGTTTTGGACCGCGTTATGCATAATGATCCAGCGATTTGCATATTTAGGTGGATAAAAATATTATGCAAAATGTCCTCCATGTAAGAAAATAAGAATAATATTCTTATTTTGTGATTTTTGAAAATACGTTATGTCTTCTTCTTCTATTTTTAATTCTGGTTCCTTGGGAAAGGCTTATTTACAAATCTACCAATTTCTAGGGCAAGATAATAAAAAATAAGTAGGCCAAATTCACCATCTATGACTCATAGTGATACTGAAGCAATTCAGGAGAGGCAAGTCCAGCAGTTGACTGTGACAAGAGGTTGCAGATACAAGCAATGATGAGTAGAGCTATTTTCTTTTACTGGGCAGCACGTATAAATATCGATTTCATTTTAATTATCGAATTGTTGTGTCGCTGTTTTATATGAAGACCTCCACTCTTTTCTTCTTATTCCACGGAGTCATCCAAAGAGGAAGAGAACCAAACGAAAATATTTAATAAAATAGAAACAATGGCTGGTGCAATCACACATAAACAATTCATCATAATGTATTCGGATCTAGCGAGTATGACGCTAATAACTCCGTCGCTGTGCCGAGACTAATTCAATGCCTGATGATGCCATTACCAAAGGAGCTACTTTTTTAAATGAAGTTTTTGTTTATTCAAACATTCGGCGTAGCGGACGCAATCTAAAAGTTTTGTACGTATGATGATCAAGCATGAAAAATTATATTCAATTACTTTTTTTTGTGTCCCACTTCAATTAATTTATTTTTACATTTTGTGTGTATCAAGAAATTGATTTACTATTGTCAAAGTCATTATGTCAAAGTTGTCAAAGTAATCAAATTCTGAGCTGTCATCTGCCGCTTAATTGCGTTGTTATGAACTACATAATTATGTATCTGGTGCGAACCGGAACGTTGCCGCGTTGCATTGAGGCAGCGTTCCGTTTTGCACTAGGTTTTCATGTTATTTTGTTTATGATGTTTTGAACAGTGTAAGATTTCATAAAAAATATTAATTAATTATGTTATCTGTCGCATGACAGCGTTGATATGAGCTATTTATGTAGGCACCTGGTGCGAACCGGAACGTTGCAATAAGGCAGCGTTCCGTTTTGCAGTAAGTTGTTCTTTTCTTTACAATGTCTTGAATGTACTGTTTAAGATTTCGTAAATAATTTTTAATGATATTACTTTTAAAATGCCCACGGTCTTGATTGTATCCTCTGTAACTTAATTAAGTATTTATGTTAGTTACACTTTCTGTTCTACGTGTCTTTATTTCTTTGTTAATGCGTAACTGGCAGGTAGACAAACTATTGAATTAAGTTTTAATTTAAAATTTATATTTTTATTCATATATATTTATTATATATATATATTTGTTTATTTATATATTATTATTAAATGTCACATATTCTGTCAAATAGCGATGATGAAAGCTTTCATTCTGCCACAAGCTTTGATGATAGCTTTGTTAGTGTACCATCTCTGGAAGACATTCTTCAGACTCAGTTTTCGGACGTACCCAAGCACTTTAATGTAGTCCATATAAATGCACAGAGTATTCCTGCTCATTTCCCAGATATGCTGGCCAACTTAGACTGCAAGAATATACATGCCATTCTTGTCTCAGAGTCATGGTTGAAACCATGCCTCCCATCAACTTCTTATTTGCTTCCAGGTTTCCAACTAATTAGGAATGATCGTGCGCTTGGCGGTGGTGGCGGTGTTGCCATATACTTACGTACTCATTTTCCTTATCAGATAGTCTCTATGTCTTCGCAGCCACCACCGTCAAATGCGGGCGAACATCTCTTTTTAGAAGTGGAACTTCATCACACCAAAGTTTTATTGGGCGTATATTATTCTCCTTCCAGTCGTATAAATTTCTTTTCTTCCTTTGAGCAAATCCTGGAAAACTTCACTCCTTCTTATGAACACACCATTATAATGGGTGATTTTAATACCTGCCTTCTCAAGCAGGACTCTCGAACTACGTCTTTTCGACGAGTTACAGAATCCTGCAATATGACAATTTTAAATCTTGATGCAACGCATCATTTTCCTAATACTTCTCCTTCTCTACTTGACCTCATTCTGGTATCTTCTTTTAATTACGTTCATAGGCATGGCCAATGCTCAGCAGACGCATTTTCTTACCATGACCTTATCTATCTTTCTTACAATATGCGCCCACCCAAGTCGAAGCCAAAGATAATTCTGCAACGCAATTTTGGTGGCATGGATCAAGAAAAATTGCGCGAGGATGCCAGTAACACCAATTGGGAATCACTGTTTTCCACAGATTGCGTCGACACTAAAGTCAACATATTTACAAACCAATTGCTGCAATTATATGACGTGCACGCACCTGTGCGTGCAATTAAAATTAAGCATTTACCAGCACCGTGGCTAACGGATGATATTAAAAGGATTATGGCTAAGAAATGTGCCGCAAAGTCATTAATGAAGCAAAAGCCAACTCCTTCAAATGTTGATAAATACGTAACTATTAGAAATCACTGCAATAAGATGTGTAGGAAAGCACAACGCCAACATATTCATAAATCCGTTGAAAACGGTGATCCAGCAAAAGTTTGGAAATTTCTAAAAACTTTAGGGGTTGGTAAGACTCAGCAACAAATCATTCCTAATAATGTCAACATTGATTCACTTAATAAACATTTCTCCTCGTCGTCCAAGTTTGATGGAAATATAAAAAGTAATACCCTGCAGCATCTTTCAACTTTACCAACACCTGATTATTCTCCTTTCATCTTCTCGCAATTTGCCGAATGTGATGTTAAAAAGAGTATACTTGCAATTACTTCTAATGCAGTTGGTAATGACTGTGTCAGCCGTAAAATGATCCTTCCCATCCTTGATGAAATCCTTCCCGTCCTATGCAATATACTTAATAAGTCTATTTCTCTCGGTGTCTTTCCCTCAGCGTGGAAAGAAGCACTTATTATTCCCCTACCTAAAAAACCTAAGCCTTCTACTTTAGCAGATTACCGTCCCATATCCATATTACCCTTCCTATCGAAAGTCCTAGAACGTCTTATCCATTCACAACTTAGTTCCTTCCTTTGTAAAAATTCCCTTTTAAATCCATACCAGTCAGGCTTCCGTCCAGGGCACAGTACCGTTACTGCATTAGTTCACGTTACCGATCATATCAGGCTAGGTATGGACTGTGGCAATCTAACGGTTCTATCCTTACTTGATTTCAGCAATGCGTTTAACACCGTGGATTTGCACATCATACTTGGTATTCTACGCTCTCTTAACATATCTCCATCGGCAATTGACTGGTTTCATAGTTACCTGTTTGGACGCCGGCAACGTGTACGCATTGATGATACCTATTCCGCTTGGTCCAATACGATTGCAGGTGTTCCACAGGGTGGCGTGCTATCCCCTTTACTCTTCGCTATATTTATTAATTCTATTTCAAACAAATTACTTTCATCCTACCATCTTTACGCAGATGATTTGCAAATTTATACGCAAGCTCCCTTGAGTAGATTAGCAGACGCTTGTACAACGATTGGCACGGACTTGGCGCGAATCTGTGACTGGACGCAGAAATTTGGACTCACTGTCAATCCGGACAAAACGCAGCTGATTATTATTGGCAGCCCAAGAATGGTGTCCAAAATCAACTGGTCTGATTTGCCAAGCATTAATTTCAATGGAAAAGTCCTCTCGTTTAGTAAAAATGTAAAAAATCTTGGTATTTACATAGATGAAACCATGTCTTGGCGACCACAGCTACAAGAAACGAGCAGAAAACTTTTTGCATCAGCTGGTTCTTTACGTAAGCTACGCAATTTCTTGCCAACTGCCACTAAGATTGCGCTTGTACAGTCTTTGCTTCTACCAATCCTTGACTACGCCGATGTCAGCTATCTTGACCCCACCGAGGAGCAACTAAACAAACTTGAGCGTCTCCAAAATTTCTGTATAAGATTTATATTTGGGCTACGCAAATATGATCATGTCTCAGAATTCCGCAATAAGCTCAAGTGGCTACCGATTCGACTTCGCAGAAATACTCACATTCTCACTTTATTGTATAATATCTTGTTTAATCCTAGTACCCCCTTATATCTCAAAGAACGTTTTAAGTTCCTTAATGACACACATATAAGGTCCTTGAGGTCGTCCGAGGATTTGACGCTGGTAATGCCAATGCATTCCACAAGTTTTTTTGGTAAGTCTTTTACTGTTCAAGCTGTGCGCCTCTGGAATGGACTTCCTTTAGAAATTCGAAGCGCAAAATCTCTTAAAATATTTAAAGCTATGTTAAAAACGCACTACCTTTCATCCATTTGATAACATAGAATGTGGTTATACCTAGTATGTATTTTATATATAGTATATGTGTAAGTATATTGAATTTTGTATATATGTAGGTATATTGACGATAGTATGTATGAATTTATATGTATGTGTAGGTCCCTTATTTATAAGTTTATTATATTGTTTATTCTGGATATTTTTAATTGCACCACACACAACTTTAATACTTACATCGTTCCTGTCTACAATAGGTTGCCTGGAAGAGATTGCTCTTAGCGATAAGGCCGCCTTTTGTACAATTTGTAAATTTTGTAATAACAATGTCATAAAATGTTTTATGGTGTACAATAAAGAATATTCTATTCTATTCTATTCTATTCTATTCTATTCAATTAGACGTTCTGAATAAAGATGTCGGACGTTCCTGTAAAAAAAGTAATTATGTGTTTATTAAGTTTCAATGAAGTGAAGGTAATGTTTAGGTGCTGCAGGAATGTTGTCGTGGTTTTCCTGCTCTGGTGGTTTTTAATTTGACAATAGATGTAGTATTTGAAGTGTAGAAGTAGTTTTTAACTTCTTGGAAAACAAGGAACCTTTTTATTTACAAAAAAAGTTATGTATTCATAATAATTATTTGTTAATTGCCTACCTGTGATCCGTGTCCATTTTGCCCTATTTTATGAATGACATCAGAATTTTTATGCGTAAAATTATATTGAAGCTGTTGACCTGTGAGAATTTAGCAAACTACTCGTATTATAGCAAATGTAATTATTTGTACTTATAGTTTGTATAATCCTTACGAAAATGATGAAGGTATAAAGTATCATATTTATACCTTTGCAGAAAGATCTTTATTTATAATCTGTGTAGTTTATTGAAGGGGCGTTTCGATATGCGATTTTACAGTTTATAAAGTGCTAACTTCTATGTATTCTATAAGCCATCGCGGTACGGTTGTTTTATCTAACGAAATAATCTTTTTTAATAAGCATGGATGCCTTAATCTATATATAATGAGTTCACATGTCTTGCTTGTAATTGCTACGGATCTTCGTTCATATTTTAGGGTACAGTGAATTGTGGATGGTTTAAGTTAGTAGATGTAGACGGTTTTGCCAAAAAGGTCTTCACCTACTATTGTATGCCTTTAAGTAGAAAAGCATGCTGATGCATTCGGTTACAGTACCGTATAAACTCGTGCAACGATAAAAGAATATACCCGACATTGACCGTTCAAAAAATGTGTATCATTTCAAGCGTCACGAGACGTTTGTAGACAGCATGCCTTGGAACACAACATCTTTTGTAACTTCTGAACAACACTTATTTTTTAATTTGCCACTTCTGTTCTCTTTCTACTCTCTCAACGCATAATTACATCCACAGGAACGCAAGGCCTACAGCTTGTTATTATATCCGATGAGTAATGTCATCAAAATAGGTCAAACCATTTACAGAGAAGGCAAAAAGAATAACAAATACCAGATTGTTTACGAATATTTTACCATGCATGTGTTCGAAATTTTTCGACAGATAACGAAAAAAATGGAAAATGGGCCCACATATTGGACACTACAATTATTAATGATATAAATTGTAGTTTTATTCGCTACCGCTTATAAATTGTGTATCGTATGGGGTCTTCATCCTTTGCTATTAAGGGGCGTGCCGCGATGCCCGTTTTTTGATTATATTTCTACAAATTAGTTTCTTTAAATTGTGTTTTCGGTATTAAATCCCCTGTTTTGTTTAACAAACCTAGTTTTTATTCGTTTCTGTAATATAATACTTATGTAATTATAGGTATTCATTTTGATATCACGTTACTAGCATGCAATGTGTTTAAATTGAGATGGGACATTTCGTAATTAATATTAAAGCTATTATTAGACTTTTGCACATCTAGAGAATTTTTGTATTGTTGTGGTCACTGTTGCCATTTTCTTTTAAGCACACCAATTGTGAGTCAGATTTTACATCAGACTACAAAATCAAATTTCAAAACTTTGATGTTTTTTGTGTATTTTTATCCTTTGTTTCTATGTTTGCTATTATCCACATAAAATAAAACCACTCTTACTGCGCGAGGGATTTTAAAAACAAAGCTGTTATTCAATTAAATCGCGGCAAAATGTTAAAATAACTAACAGACTTCGCACTAATGGCCTCAGTCAGCTATTACTATTATGATAAAAGTCTCGCTTCCTTTCATTCTTGTTTTATATAATTTAATTAACCAATTTCTTTTTATTTTCAGGTACGCACATCCAACACAAAAACGTCGAGAATTCGTCAAACCTCTTAAATTTCAGTCATCTTACTCTCGACGGTGGTTTTACAGTAAAAAAATACTTGTATTACGATAACCTTTTCTGAGCGTATCTATATACTTTTAAGGTCACGGATATGAGTACTAAAGGCAGGCATAAAGTTAATACGGGTTCTTACGACAAATCCTTTTGGACCTCACATTGATTGCTCTGGAATGTTCTTCGTATTATGAAAAAAAGTTGAGCTCTTGGTGACTAGGGATTACGTTACAAGCGTTTTGTTATATATATTCACACCACCTATTAAAAATTGGTAGTTACATGTTTTTGTTTCCTGGGCGACAGTGGTTAAAAGCATCGCATCGTGGTAATATATTTACTACAAGATCACATTAACTACCTAATGAATTTGTTATTATGACTTAGAAGTCGTTATAAGAAAGTAAAGTAAGCATGCGCGAAAAGGTGTGCCCTTTGGCCTTTGGCGCATGCTATTTACTTACTTTTCCTTCTTTTTTACTTACAGCTATTGTGATGTCCGATGCATTTATTAAAATTAGAGGTGGTCACAGGGCTTACATGGTGTCCAAATTAATTGATGATTCGTGTTATATACGAATGTACATCCTATCTGATAGTATACGCTGCTGAGTGTAATTTCCTGATAAAATTATCCAAGCACGTTGGATAGAGATGTATCAATCATAACATCATACGTAAAGCAGTATCTTTGATTATAAAGCAGTATTCATGTTGTTGACAATATTGATATTATTAGAGCGAATTTCCTCACCGCTCCGTCTAACGCTTGGGTCAAAATGACACCCTTTTCTCAATAATGTGGGCGTGTCGGTGGTCAAGGGGTCACTTTATTGGCTTGAAGGGTACAATCCGAACAAATGGTATTAACAGAATTTATCCTATAGGTCTGTTAGACCTGTTGACTGCATTCGCTTTAGGCCTGCGGTTCGCCGCTAAACTTTGTAACGGTTGAAAGTTTTGTGAAATTATGTTTAACATGGACTGTTTTATTGTGGATTAGTTGAGTTTAAAGGTTGTGGATGATAATTATTATTTGATGATAGATTGGTTAGTAGGTAGCCACAGTCATGTATGGGCGATCATGAGGATGTGGTTTCATTTCCAGAATAGGATCTTTTTTTCCTGTAATATAACATAACTTCCCCGAAGGGGTAGGTAGAGGTGTATTACACACCCACACTTTGCCAATTATGTTTCGGTCCCAATGTAATAAGGGGGCGAGCCTATTGCCATTTACCGGACACATTATTAAGCGAGCGATAATTAAAATTTTAATACACACATAACTTCTAAAGTCAGAGGTCCGAGGTACCTGGGGATCGAAACCCAGACCATCGTCCCGGCAGTCTGTTACGTACACCACTAGACTATCGCCGCTTTTAATATAATATAACAATATTTTTCTCCTTTAGTCATTATTAATTCTTTCAAGACTAGGCATATACAACTATTTTTAGGTAAGTTTACTTTGATTTGCCACCTGAATAAAATATTAAGTAAATATACGTACAATAGGTATACTGTGTATAAGAAAAGTTATAAAAATTTGATTCTGGAATTGAACATGCGTACGAATTAAAACCTTTCTGCATATTGCAATAAGTCATTATTTTGCATGTAGTCTCCCAACCCGCAGTTCTCTCAAGTTTCTTGAGCACGAAAGATACCAGTATCTTTAGTTTTCAAGAAACTGCAGAATTTCACTTTGCTCACTAATCTACCGTCGCTTTTCAATCAAATATTATTGAACGTCCATATTTATTTGAAGATAAGTTTACTTTAAGTAATAAAACCGTTTTATACCGTGACCCGAATACTAAAAGAATAGCCATTGAAAATATTTTTGACAGGGATTTTAAGAGGTCAATTGAATACTCGTGGTATTGGACCGTATTGGGGTCACGTAGAATACGTTTTATTGAAAATAAATGTATTATTATAAACGCATTTTGATGCTGAATGCACGTGATGCCTTTTCGTAGTTCTTGTGTATCGGAAAAAGTAGGAAGAATTTTGTTTCTAAGTAAAGATAGCGAATGGTTGTATTTCTTTATAAGGGTAGACAGAAGTTTGCTGCATTACTTGAATGATTTCTAAATAAAGCCCATGCGATACTCAACTGGTCATATGTATAAGATTAATAAAGCCCTCACCATATCTCACTGTTAATATAGCTTACGTAGTAACTATTTAGTAATCTGTGATACAGCTCTTTTTGTTACTTACTATATCGACATGAGAGTTACCTCTGTTCAAACACTACTGCTTAATAATAACACCCAAACATATTTACTGACCGTGTGGTTCGTTTGAATTGAATTTTTCTAATGAACTTTTAGCAAACAAACCTATATTTTATACATTTGAGTCTAATACATCTGCTTACTTAAGTTATTAGTAGTACCTACTTCTCTATTTACTTATATTATTAGCATTATCTAAGTAAATAGAGTTTGGTCTATGAACAAATCTGTTGTTGTAAATTGACGCTATGTGTGTAGGCTTAATAAACACTATAGTTATTAGTATAAGTATCTCTAGGAATAAGCTTATCATCTCAAACGTCGATTGGTTTCTGGGTATAAGATCTTACTAATGATTACGTCTTCGACATTAAGCCAATCAGGATTACTGTGTCTTACGTAATATCGACAGCTCTAGATAATATTAGCGGCTATGTGGTAAACACAAGTTCTAAGTACAATCTATATTTAGAATCCACTTCCAACTATAGTAATGGCGCTGATACCTTGAGCATTCATCTGTAATAAGTATTCTCGCGAATGCTACAAAACAAATGAGTGTGTTTTAGCGAGCATTCTCACGAACATTCGGGCGAGCCTTAGAATATAGATAATATATAGAATTCGCACTACAATGGCGGTTAAAGCCAATATATTTACTTCACTTTGACTTACGATTTTAGTCTAGGGAAGAATCTTCGTAGTTTATAACTAATTTTATCTTGACTAGTGATGGGCTAACTCAAAAAAAATATCTATAATGTTTACCATAGATCCTTAGATTTGGTTTACTCAGAATTAATTTCAATAGAAGGTTGATAAGCTCTCCATATCGATAAATAAATTTGAACGTAGGAACTGACACTTGTGTGATTTATTAAACCTGTTCAAATTTAAATCTGCATTTTATTATTTAGAAACATCATTCATAAGTGAAACTGAAGTAAACATATAGGGTATAACTGCTGTTGTAATGCGATTTCTATATTTTTTCTATATGCCACGGACTAAATATATGAATGTAGAGTGTTCGCTAGAATGATCGTGAAAATGTTCGGTTCGACAAAACAGAAAACCGCGAATGCTCGCTGTTCTGATACAAGTGAATGCTCAGGTGTATGAGCGCCATAAGCCGAAACCCCACATCTGTTAGCAAAATTAATGAGTAGCCAGGACACACGCTACTGAGTACAGGTATTTTGTCATTGGGATAGGGATTCACAGGATTTTTTCGACAACTTAGCCGCATTTACGTATGATTTGCCTCGTCTCGATTTCAACTTATGCAAGACGTTGCGATCAGGAGCCAATCTCGATAAAGCAATCTATTGCAAGTTATTACAAAATTGCGGCGTATTATCGGCATACTTATTTATTCCCGCGATTTAGTTTATTTATTTATTTATTTAGGACTACCAATGATTATAACAACAATACAAATTCAAATATAATATGTAAGGTGCTGATTGTCGGTTGCATAACCTTTTGAGGTAGCCACTGCATGCACCAATAAGTGAGCTTAAAAAGACTGCTTATATAACTACTTGGTAACAATTCGAAGATAGGTTTTTTTAAAAGATACATAAAAACTAAGTAAATACAATAATAAATCAATATCTAAATTATAATCAATGCGAATGTCAATATGTAAAACCGCTAGATCATAAAACTAAAAGCCAATTAATCAATATGAAATCAAAGTAATCAAAAATTTATATATAATCAATAGAATTAAATAATATTTTTTAAATAATACTAAAAAATAGAAACAAAATCAAAATAACATTAATATAAAGTCAAAAATCAAAATTTAAATTAAAAAAAAACAATTATTTAATGTCAAATCGATAGAAACAAAATAGGAAGTAAAACAATCAATCAAATATTCGAAAATTCAAAATTAATGTTAAGTCATCAAATTAAATCTGTTGTTAGCAAAAATAAGTGATAAACTTTCCACTAGCCGACGCCTTGTCGGAAAGAAGCCAGCGAGTCACAGTAGATATCCACTGACGAGCCACATGCGTTCATGAGTCGACACATACGTGGGATCAGCGAACACTTTCCAAACTCTGTTCTCCTGAAGGGGGGGCTAAACGGAGCAATTTGAAATCGGGGATTTCTAGAAGGGACCCTAAAATTAATTCTACTTAATAGCTTTGGGCAGTCTATGTGTCCTCTGACTATCTTGAACAGAACAGTAAGGTCCAGAATGTCTCTACGCTTAATAATAATAATAATAATCATTTATTCGCATCAAACATGGTATGAAAGGGTGTTACAATCTAAAAAAAGGTACAAACATGTTTCGCTAGATTATAGCATGCAAAAAATTCATTTTTCGACAATCTATTTGTAATACTTAACAAAACAATATTAAAACTTTGCGTCGATAAATTCTTTTACATCATAGAAATTATATTTATTTAGCCAAGTATACAATATTTTCTTAAATGATCTTATTTTGAATTCCTTGAAATGTTTTGGTAGTTTATTAAAAATACGTACACACATTGCTAGACAGCTTTTGTTATACTGGGTAAGTCTCGGGGTATCATTTAATACCAATCTAAAAGGATCTCTCCTATTTCGGCAATGCACTTCATCTGCTGTTTTAAACAATTCTTTATTCTTGTACACAAACATACATATTTCATAAATGTAGAGAGACGGCAAAGGTAACAAATTCAGTTCTTTGAATATTGGCCTGCATGAATCACCCGGTTTAAGGCCATTTATAGCCCTTATGCATTTCTTTTGCGCTATAAATGCCCTATTGAAATCCACACTATTACCCCAGATTATAAGCCCGTATCGGAGTACGGATTCCACGTAAGCGTGGTAGGATATGATGGCAGTTTTTCTATTTGTTACATTTTTTATTTGCCTTAAGGCATAAACAAATTTATTAATTCTATTTGTAATATTATCTAGATGTGATTTCCAATTTATGCATTCGTCTATTATTATCCCAAGGAATTTTGTATGTGTCACATGTTTTATATGATTTATATTTAGATTGATAGTATATTTATTATTATAACACTTGTTAAATTGTATATAAACGGATTTATCTAAATTAATTTTCAAATTATTTATGTCAAGCCAATTTAATAATGAATTAATTGTAATATTTATGTCAGACTCATGATGTATAATTGTATTATTGTTTTTATTAGTTGTCACTATGATTGATATATCATCAGCAAATAGAATGCATTTGTGATTCGTTATTTTTGTAATGTCATTAATATATAGAACGAATAAAATTGGCCCCAATACGCTGCCCTGCGGGACACCACATTCGATTTGCCTATATGTTGAGGAGTATGAAGTTAAGTAACGATTTGCGTTTATTTTATTAATAACGACGCTTTGTCTTCTACCACGTAAATAAGAGGATATCCACTGCAATGCAGGTCCTCTTATCCCCATAGCTTCCAGTTTAAGTAGTAATATGTCATGGGAAACCATATCGAACGCTTTCGATAAATCAAAAAACAACCCCGTAGTAAAGTTTCTGTTATTCACGTTCGTGAGCACTTCCTTAACAAGGGAGAAGACTGCTAGTGTAGTCGATTTAGATTTTTGGAATCCAAATTGATCATTAGTTATAATCTGAAATTTCGTGCAATAATTTATTAATCTTTTGTGCATACATTTTTCAAATATTTTAGAGATTATCGGTATAAGAGTAATTGGACGGTAATTACTAATATCAGATTGTTCTCCCTTTTTGAATAAAGGTTTGACTACGGATAGTTTTAGTGCTTCTGGAAAAATGCCGAGTGAGAATGACATGTTTATTAAATATGTCAAGATCCCCGTGATCTCATTGCAGCATGTTTTCAGGATTTTCGTGTTAATTCCATCATAGCCCTCGGATGCAGTGTTATTCAGATCCATAATTTCCAGTTTGACCTCGGTCTCTGACATAGGTCTCAAGAACTTTGAATTGCCAGATGGAATTACATTAAGGTCACGGCAAGTTTTTGTTGTCTGTGTTTGTTTACCCATCAGGCCAACATAGTAATTGTTGAAGTGAGAAGCTATTTCAGTGGGGTCTGTAATCTCAATATTATTAATTTTTATGATTCCCATGTTATCTTTTCGGGTGGTGTTATTTATCTCATTCTTGATTACGTTCCATGTGGCTTTGCATTTATTTTCATGTTTGTTTATGTAATGTACATTTGCATTTATTTTAGAATTAAAAATGCATCTTTTTAAGAGCTTCGAATAATTTATATATTTGATTTTGTTACTGATAGTTTTATCTTTATAGTATCGGTATCTTAAATTACGTTTGGTTTTACAGCTTTGCATGAGACCTCTGCTAATCCAGTGTTGTTTCTTTTTGTTAAGTATATCAATTTTTACTCGTATTTTTGGAAAGCATAATTTATAGAACAAGCATAGTAAATCATGAAAATCACTAAATGCAGCATTTACATCGTTTTCCAGGTATACACTAGACCACGATAAACTTTGTAGGCAATTCTTGAATTTTTTAATGTGCTCTAGTCTGTAATCAGTTTTGTAAGTGTAGTATGATGTTGGCATATGCGGTTTATGTTGTATCGGAAAGCTTAGATAAAGATAGTATTTTAAAGTAACGAAGCCGCTCGTCATAGGTCTTCAAAACATGAGACAACCCACCGCCACGACACAAATGCCATAAAAATCTCTTTTTGCAATCTTTCCAATCTAAGGGAGTGTATGGAATAGTGCGGTCTCCATATCTGACTGCAGTATTCTAGGATACTTCTCACTATGGTATTATACAACAGTATTTTAGTAGCGGGTCTCCTAAATTCCTTGCCATTCCGTATCACAAAACCCAGCATTCTAGAAGCCTTCTTTACAGTTAGTTCTATGTGAGGAACAAATGTAAGCTTGTTGTCCAGAATAACTCCTAGGTCTTTCACTGTTTGCACCTCCCACAGACTGTTCCCTTGTATGTGGTATGATGAAGCGATAGGTTTTAATTTTCTGGTAAATCTTATGGAATGGCATTTTGAGTGATTTACCTGCATGCCATTCACTACACACCATTTGTCTAATTGGTCCAAGTCCCTCTGCAATTCTATCACGTCATTTGGAGTTAATATTACTTTCGAGACCTTCAAGTCATCCGCGTACATGTAAGGTGTAGAGTAGGTGATACATGAAGGTAAGTCGCTAACGAAAATATTAAATAGAATAGGTCCTAGAAGCGAACCCTGAGGTACACCAGACGTAATCACACATGATTTGGATCTATATCCATTGACAACTACGAAAAATTTTCGCTGGTTCAAATACGACTTTAGCCACGATAGTAAAGGGCTCGTGTAACAGTACCGTGCCAATTTTTGCAACAGAATATGATGGGATACCCTGTCAAATGCCTTACTCAAATCTGTGTAGATGACGTCTACTTGTTTTTGGCGATCTAGAGCACATGTCACATCATCGATAAACGTAGCTAGATTGGTACATGTGGATCGAGAGTTGACAAACCCGTGTTGGCAATCAGTAAGCAAGCCTTTAAAGAATACAGTAGTTTGACGCCTTTGATCTCGTAGAAAAAGCCGACAACGTCTAGACAAGGGTAAGGAGGCTAGGGCTGCCACATGTAAACAATACCTACTTATTCAAACACTGTCTATTTATTTTAGAAAAATATTACAATTGCTACGCTACATGAATATAGTGTAAATCATTTATCTATACATAGATATAAACATACACATAAATGAAATTGGAGTGTCTGTTTGTAATATTAAAATAACCACTTTTTACTAAATACATATGGATAGTATACTCGGTACATATACCGAAATGACAGTTTTACCATTTTTGTCTGTCTGTCTGTCTGTTTGTTTTCACTAATGTCTGGAACGGCTGGACAGATTTTGACGAGACGTTGACTGGCGGATAGCTGATGTACCAAGGAGTAACTTAGGCTACAAATTAACTGGGTACGTTTAGTTCCCTCGGGACGAGGGTGAAACCGTGGGAAACAGCTAGTTTAATATATTACAATAATTAACGATAAATAATTATTATAAAACAGTTTGCATTTTTCGTGCGGTGACAGATTTGCATACAAAGTGTCAGTCAGCACCTATTTCATCCCGCAGGTCGTGGGAGGCGGTTAAGAATATAAAGCATTTTTCAGACATCGTTATCGTACAAACAATGTTAAAATAAAGCGATTGACATAGCGGTCGTTTAATGGTTGGGTATCCATGGGATCAGCTTGCAGAGTCTTTGTTATCGATATGAAGTATATTGCAGATTTTTTTGTGCAAACTACGACCATTACACTATGACACATGTCTATTGCTTTACCTTAACGAATTAAGGTAAAGCAATAGACATCATGGTCATTTTATGGATGGGTGACCGGGCTATGAGATTACGGATTTTCGAGCTAGGATGCGCCGTTCCCAAGATACATAATAATATGTGATAGGTACTTAACTAATACGAAAGTACTAGGTGCTTATTGCATGAAATTAAAATCACACTTGAATCAAATATTACCTTACAACGCATATTTTCTTACGTCTGCCATGTTGTTTACGTTCAATGATTACTACTTTATTCTGTGATTTGGCCAGACATCAAAGATATATAAAACTATTATAATACGTCATTGCCAGACATGAGATATTCTAAAAAGTTAGTAGATTAGTAGGAACGTGCACATTATTTTAAGTGGTTATAGGTACATACATTTACAAAATAATATAAATATTATTAATTACTTAATGAAATTTTATTTTTTGGTATAAGTAAATTAATGCAATCGCAGATTTTTTGAATCCTTATTTATTTATATCTTTAAACAGGATAAAGAATTTCAATGTCTCGCAGCACAAGTCGTATGCACCATCGTAATTAATATTCATATCAAAAAACAAGCACGTGCCAGCCCCCAAAAACTTGTACCTAGTTACGAACTAAGGCGATATACGTAACTAGGTACCGCTCTTCCCGCGTCTCACCTCTTGCCCCCCGCACGATTGACCCGTCTAGACGCGTTCGTCGAACGACTGTATGGATTATTTGACTATGCTTTAAAGTGACCCTTAAATACTGGACACACTAGTGATTCAAAGATCTTGGCCATTGTGGATAGCAGAGAAATTGGGCGGTAACTTTGGACAGCTTTATTTTCTTCTCCTTTGTGAATGGGAACTACTTTAGCAAGCTTCCATGCAGAGGGGAATATGCCTGTTTGTAAAGACCTGTTATATACAATGTGCAACGGTACAATCAGTGCCTTTGCACACTTTTTTATCAATATGGGAGGTATATCATTATTTGGGTCAATTTCTAATAGTTTTCTTAGTATGGTCTGAGAATCTAACTCCAAGGTTGATATCATCTGACCTGAGTGAGGAACAGTCTCCAGGAACTCTGTGGAATGCTGAGTATTTGTACATGTATCAAAAACTGAAGCAAAGAAGTCTGCGAACATGTTGCAGATTTCAGAGCCGTCACTGGAAGTATAAGAGCCGCTTGTTATTGTCGCCGGATAGGTTCCCATATCATGACCTCGCTTTTTTTTATGTAGGACCAGAAAAATTTAGAGTTTTGCTTTATTTTGTCCTCCGCTGAAGCAATGAAGGTATTGTAGCAGTCTACTCTCAATTTTTTACATTGCTTACTAAGATCACGTAGGGTTATACCGTCAAGAGGGTTATTATATTTTTTAAATCTGCGAAGCAACTTGTTATTTTCGCGGAGAACTTTAATAAGCTGTCTGTTAAACCAGGGTGGATAAGTTTCCTTTTTAGTTTTTGATTTGGGGACAAACAAATCAATGGCTTCTTTCAAGATAGAGTAGAATGTCGCTACCATGTGGTCCAAATAAATTTGACTATCCAGTACTGTAGCCCAATCAATCAAGTTTAGGTGTTCGCTGATCAGCTCGTAATTGCCCTTTATAAAATTGTATTGAATTTCATTTTTACATTTTTCAAGTTTTTTTGGGGATGCCATAGAAATACCAAATTCTATAGGGGGATGCAGTGGGTCAACAGCACTCAGCGCGTCAGCGGCCACCGGAAGCGAGAACGGCAGCGAGCATGAATCACCCGGTTTTTACTACACCATTACACTGTCGCAAATTATTAACATTAACGAAATCGATTAGTGATTGTGCCAGTTGAGATCCGACTGTGAATGATGTAGAATTACTATTATACAATGTCCAATCAATATTAGGAACATTGAAATCTCCTACGATGCAGAGTAATAGGTTGGGTTTTTCAAATACACGATTGCAATTAGAAATAAAATCTTCCAACAGTACCTTGTTAACGGGTGGAGGCAAATATACCGCGCCAAACGCCAAGGTTACAACATTCTTATTGTGGAGTTTCTCAACTGTAACCCACAAACCCTCACAGTCGGTTTCCCACATTTTCTGGCGATTAGGATTGTGTTTCCTCAAAACAGCCATTAATACCCCACCACCATCCTTCTTGTTGTAATACTTTGTAACAGATCTATCTCTCCTAAAGACAATGTATCTCGAGTCAAAAAGCTCAGTGCCCAATACTGTATCGTTTAACCAAGTCTCCGTTAGTATAATTACATCGTATGTGCAACAACAAAGATTACGGTAAAAGTTATGAGTCTTCGTTCTGAGACCTCGTACATTTTGGTAATAAATCTTCAGCGTTGTGAATTTTATAAACAATTAATCACAATAACATCCGCCTAAATGTTATAAGTGGGATAAAACGGCAAAGTTCTAAAGTAGCTTTTCCAAAGATTCCACATTCCTAATATAAACCTGCTCCTCGCCTACATCTTTACGTACGTACTCGTCCGTTGCGGACCCAGACGAATTTGTACCCGAGTTCCTTCGACTTCTGTCTCGCAGCTGCGTGTAGAGCTTTGTTAGTAGGCGAGAGGTGCTCCATTACAAATACTGGATCCTTGACTCCTGATATACCGATGTGACTGTTGTTCAGTTTCTCGTTCGCATGTTTGCGGTTGAAAACCATGACCGATGCCAGAAATTTATCCCTAAATATCTGGGAACTGAAGTGGGCGACAATGCTTCTCGGTTTTGTTGATAAACGATTCATTTTTGCAATCCTGGTGCAGTTTCTTATAGAGTCGTCTCCAACAGGACAATTTATAATGTCTCCGAGCTTCCTTACTAAACTGATAATATTTTCAGATTTAGATTCTTTTACGCCCTGGATCTCAATGTTACAAGCTCGTGAGTGCTGTTCGAGTGAATTTATTTGGTTCTTGAGATCGTTTACCGATGATTGCAGTGTTTTATTTTCTTCTTCTAGAAGAGTTATACGCTTCAAGGTCGCAGTATGGTTACTAATAATCTCCTCATACTTGTTATTCATAAATACCATTGAGTCCTTCACATCTTGTATGTCGTTTTGGATTAATTTCAGTTTTTCATCAAGGACTACATTCATAGACAAACGTATTTGTTTCATATGGTCCGACAATTCTTCGCGCAGAATTTCTCTTATCGCGTCACGGATGTCTTCTTTCGATAAAGGCAGTTCTTGGCTCATTTCTGATGACAGAGCGCGTTTTTTAGAGCGATGGGTACCCGTAGTGTCCGAGCTTATTGGACTAGCCCGCACAGGAGTCGTGTCGCTTATTCCTTTAGGCGAATAACATAGTTGGCACTTCCATTCTGAACATTTTACACTTTCAGGTCTAATACCCAGGCATTTGTAGTGGATTTTTTTTCTGCACTTAGAACATAGGAGGTAACTTTCTTTGTTCAATTCCTTATTGCAACATTCGGGTAACATTTTGGTGCCTAGTACTATGCAATTAAGTTAATCCTCGTGTGGATTGCTAGCTGCATGCAGTTGCAGTTGAAGCACACCAAAACAGTCGTAATACACTTTATGTGCCGATTTGCCTATGCTCAAAGTGTGCTTTGTGCTTTACACTGAATAATTATATACAGTGGATGGGTTAGCGAAATACGATGAACACGGCTTTGTCGCTTTTCGGTTAAATAAATTAACCAAGCCACCTTTGTTTTGTGCAGGCGATTATACCGCTGCATATAGTCTAGATTAAAGTTGTGTATGTACCAAAGATTTTCGTGGAAGCTGAGTAGTATGCGAGGAAATCAAACACCAATCTAAAATTAGTCATCTGAATTAAATCGCATTTTGCGATAGGAACGCCCGTGTCCCTTAGTTTTAAGTTCCTTGTTTTAGTTAGATAGATAGATAGATTACACTTTATTGAACACCAAAACAAACAAAGTATTTACATAAGTACATATATAACTTAAAACTAGTGTGCAATTGGCGGCCTTATCGCTAATAGAGCGATCTCTTCCAGGCAACCGCGGATGGACAGAAATGATGTAAGTTAATAGTCATGTTCATTGATGGTGTAGCGTCAGTAATATATAATATTCATAAATAAGTACCTAAATATATGCACATATACTTACATAAATACATACTATATTATACTACTATAACATACATAAGTATAGGTACGATATGATACAATACATATTATAAATAAAATATGATTATATATAAGGAAGCAGTAAACAGAACACTTGTAGAACGACAGCAGCTATACAATATAATATGATAAATTAACAATACTTATAATGATGGGCGTTAGATTGACAGGTAGTGTTTTTTTAACATACACTTAAATATGTTAAGCGATTTGGCTTTACGGATTTCTAGTGGCAATCCATTCCACAGGCGTGCAGCTTGAATTGTAAAGGATTTTCCATAGTAATTGCTAGTATGGATTGGCATCGCCAGGGTCAAATTCTCAGACGACCTCAAGGACCTTATATGTGTGTCATGAACGAACTTAAAACGTTCTTTGAGATAAAAGGGAGTACTGGGATTAAATAAAACATTATAAAGTAATGTAAGAATGTGAGTATTCCTGCGAAGACGAATTGGGAGCCACTTGAGTCTGTTGCGAAATTCTGAGACATGATCATATTTGCGTAATCCAAATATAAATCGTATACAGAAGTTTTGAAGGCGCTCAAGTTTGTTTAGCTGCTCCTCCGTGGGGTCAAGATAGCTGACATCAGCGTAGTCTAGAATAGGCAACAGCAGCGATTGTGCAAGCGCAATTTTAGTAGCAGTCGGAAGAAAGTTGCGTAGTCGACGCAGAGATCCGGCTGATGCAAATAGTCTGCGACTCACCTCCTGTATTTGTGGTACCCAGGATAGATTCTCATCAAGGTAGATCCCCAGATTTTTAACCTTCTTAGTATAAAGGAGATCTTTTCCGTCAAAACTAATTAGTGGTAGATCGGACCAGTTAATTTTTGCAGTCATTCTTGGGCTACCAATAATAATTAACTGAGTTTTATCAGGATTCACCATCAGTCCATATTTCCTGGTCCACTCGCAGATCCGGGCCAAATCAGTGCTAATGGTTCTACATGCATCTGGTAACTCATCTAAGGGGGCTTGCGTGTAAATCTGTAAATCATCTGCGTAAAGGTGGTAGGATGAAAGTAGTTGGTTAGAGATAGAATTAATGAAAATCGTGAAGAGTAATGGAGATAGCACGCCACCCTGTGGTACCCCGGCATTCGTGTTAGACCAAGTTGAATAAGAGTCTTCAATGCGTATACGTTGCCGGCGACCAAACAGGTAACTATGAAACCACTCAATTGCCGTTGGAGATATGTTAAGAGAGCGGAGAATGCCGAGTATGATGTGAAAATCCACGGTGTTAAAAGCATTGCTGAAATCGAGCAAGGACATAACCGTTAGATTGCCACAATCCATACCTCGCCGAATGTCATCAGTGATGTGTACCAATGCAGTGACGGTACTGTGGCCGAGACGGAAACCAGATTGGTAAGGATTAAGGAGCGAATTTTTATGGAGAAAGGAACTGAGTTGAGTGTGGATTAGGCGTTCAAGGACTTTTGACAGGAAAGGTAGTAAGGATATGGGACGGTAATCTGAAAAGAACAAGGTTTAGGTTTTTTAGGTAGGGGAATTATAAGTGCATCTTTCCACGCTGACGGAAAGATGCCACGGATAATAGACTGGTTTAAAATGTTGCAAAGGATTGGAAGGATTATATCTAGGATGGGAAGGATCATTTTCCTGCTGATACAGTCATCACCGACTGCATTGGACGCAATTGCCATAATACTCTTCTTAACATCACAATCGGTGAATTGCGAGAAGACAAAAGGAGAATAATCTGGGGTTGGTAAGGATGAAAGATATTGTAATGTGTTATTTTTAACATTTCCATCAAATTTGGGCGAAGAAGAGAAATGAGCATTGAGAGAATCGAGATTTATATTGTTTGGGATAGATTGGTGCCTAGTCTTACCAACTCCTAAAGTGTTGAGAAATTTCCAGACCTTTGCTGGCTCACCGTTTTCCACGGATTTATGTATATGTTGGCGTTGTGCTTTCCTACACACCTTGTTGCAGTGATTTCTTATAGCCACATAATTTTCCATGTTTGAAGGAGTTGGCCTGTGCTTTACTTTTGTCTTCGCTGCAGCTTTTTTTGTCATGATTTTCTTTATGTCCTCAGTAAGCCAAGGTGCGGGCAAATGTTTTAATTTTATAGCGTGAATTGGGGCATGAACGTCATAAAGCTTAATGAGATTGGTTGTCAGAATCTGCACCTTAGTGTCCACGCATTCGGTGGACAACAGTGGTTCCCAGTCAATTTTGGCAGCATCCTTACGCAGTTCGTCAAGCACCATGCCACCAAAATTGCGCTGCAAAACTATCGTCGGCTTCGCTTTAGGTGGGCGTATTTTGTAAGAGAGATATATAAGGTCATGGTAGGAAAATGCATCGGCAGAGCATTGACCATGCCTGTAAACGAAATTAGGAGAAGAAACTAAGATGAGGTCTAGTAGAGAAGGAACAGAATTAGGAAAGTGATGTGTCGCATTAAGGTTTAATATAGTCATATTACAGGATTCTGTAACACGACGAAAAGAGGTAGTTCGAGAATCACGTTTAAGGAGACAGGTATTAAAATCTCCCATAATAATAGAATGATCATAAGATGGAGTAAGATTTTCCAGGATTTGCTCGAAGGAAGAAAAGAAATTATATTTAATTATTATAGAAATTTTATTATTATACGACACGAAGGAGAATAATATACGCCAAGCAACACTTTTGTATGATGGAGTTCCACTTCAAAGAACAGATGCTCGCCAGCATTCGACGGTGGCGGCTGCGATGACATAGTGACTATATGATACGGAATGTGAGCACGTAAATATATGGCAACGCCGCCACCACCGCCAAACCCGCGATCATTCCTAATTAGTTGGAAACCTGGAAGAGAATAAGAAGTCGATAAGAGACACGGTTTCAACCATGACTCAGAGATAAGAATTGCATGTAGGTTTTTGCAATCGAAATTCGCCAGCATATCTGGGAAATGGGCTGGAATACTCTGTGCATTTAAATGGACTACATTAAAGTTCTTGGGTACGTCTGAAAACTGTGATTGGAGAGTGTCTCCCAGAGACGGTATACTAGTAAAGCTATCATCAAAGCTCGTAGCTGTAAGAAAACTGTCATCGTCGCTAATTGAGTCTGTAACTGACATATAAATATAAAATACCTAATAATAATAAAATATAGTAATATATAAAATAATAATAAAATATAATAATTTATAGTACTTATATAGGCTATATCAATAAATAATTTAATACACAATAAAAATGTTACTACGTTAAGCGTATTCATTTTGTCCACCCGCCAGTTAAATGCATTATCGAAGAAAGATAACAAATGTGAAGAGATAAATTTAAAACTAACAAATAAAACAATAAAATTAAGATAAAATAATACACTAACACAACAAAAATATTCAGAGTAGGCATTAACATTATATCAAATTGTTAATTTTTTTTTTTTTTTTTATAATATAGAAACGGAACGTTACGTGACATAATTGACACTGACAATTATGACAGATTAGTTTTCCTATAACAAATTGTTGACATGACTTACATATCAAAAATAAAATAAAAATATTGAGAATAAAGTGACAGTGAGGGTGAAATAATAATAAGTATAACGCTAATTACCTACGGATGAACGAATATTGTGAGAAAGGCCTATTTCTTGGCGGCGGCTGCTCGCTTGGTCTTGGGTGCAACTTGTGGTTTGGCTGCGGGCTTCTCCTCGTCTGCAAGTTTAATACTGCCTAGATCGCCGACGCTCGTAATGCGATGGCGGTTGCCGTCGGGGCCCAAGATGTAAATTTAGCCCTCCCGTGTCCAGCACTTCGCAACGCCGAACTTCGCCCGTGCAGCCATAAAAGCGTTGTGCCGCGAGCGTGTCAGGAACTCGGAGGAATCAGAGCGTGATTCCTGTTCCCTTCAGCTTCGTCTTGGCGAACCACATGTTGTCCCGCACCACAAGAGACTGGAATTTTATGAGGATGGGCCTTGCCTTGCCGCTGGAGGTCTGACGCCCCATCCTTTGACAGCGGCGTATGTCATCAGATGAGAAGGTGTCCATCTTAAGACGCTGCTTGACAGTCTCCACTACCACCTGAGTTGTCACCTCATCTTTGCATTCCTCAACACCATGAAGCAATAATATCTTCCGGCGGCTCCTCATTTCTAATTTGTCCACCTCACGACCCACAACTTCAAGCTGCTGCGAGAATGTCTTCAGGGACTGCAACACGAAGGCTTTGAACATGGCAAAGTCATCTGCCAAGCTTCCCGAGCTTTGTTGAGGTTTCTTTTGAAGCTCTGCCTCAAACCGAGCCATTCGCTCCTCAAAATATGTCTGCATGTCCAGGATCTTGGAGACATCAAATCCTTCCATTGTGTGTGATTCTGTGTATATCTGTTAGTTTTTGGAGATAATACTTAACCAGCAGGTATTTACTGTTAGCTATTTATTTTGTTCATTAAACTTATTATAAACTTAAAATAAACTGTTTTATTAATTTTTTATGTAGAGCAATTTCAAATTGTACTTGTTGTCACAACTACCCCTAGTTATTGTAATGCTGTATTCCTGCTAATGTTAATCTTAGTATTAACATCTATAAACTGTGTTATTGCTTGGCGTCGGCCTCTTCACACTAGTAGAAGGCTTAGATCACAGTTCACCACGCTAGCCAAGTTTGGGTTTTCAGAATTCACGTTCTTTTTCAACAATATAATCGAGCAATCTCTGACATATTGGTTTTGGCATGATGTTTTCTTTCGTCGTTGTAGCCATGATTACTAATTTATTACGGGCATCACTTAGAAAAATTAAGCGATACAGAATATCTTAATATATAAAATCCTTGCGTTACTGACTGACTGACAGACACGCTACAGCCGAAACTATTGGGCGCTGGAAGCTGAAATTTGGCATGTATGTTCCTTGGGGACCGTAGGGGTGCACTAAGAAGGGATTTCCCGAAATTCCCACGGGATCGGCCAAAACGGGTAAATTTAAAAAAAATGCAGGCGTAGCTGCTGGCGTCATCTAGTATTTTTATAAAAATGCAACCTTATATGCAGTAGTAGTAAATATATTTTAACTACTTTTAAACTACCACGATTTGTACACATACTAATGATTATGTAACGGGTCTGAATCGTGTTAATTAAAAGAATCTTTTTTTTCGTTTAATTAACACGATTCAGACCCGTTACATAATCATTAGTAAATCTATTTTAATCTAGCTTTTGTGGGAATGGATTAAATATCACTATCAATATTATCAGAATATTTTTCAGCAATGAATAATCAGTGGATAATCCTTATTTTGTGTATGTGTAAAAATCAATTCTTAGTATGTCAGATTTTTAAAGGCAAAACTACTGTTCACATTTTAAATGTATTTTGAATTTCAAATAAATTATTGGGTTTTAAGTCTTGCATGGATATATCGATCTCACTTTCCTGTATAGATAATATGTAACGTCGAGTGACCATCGTTATAGTTCAACCATAACTCAATATTGTTTTCTCTTTTCTGCACTGTTTCGCTCTCATTATATTCATCATCATCACTTCAGACGAAAGACATCCGCTGCTGAACAAAGGACTCCTTCAAGGCTCTCCACATTAAATGATCTTGAGCTGACTACATCCAACCGCTGTCTGCCATACTAACATGATCGCCAGTCCACTCCTAGGCTTGGACTACCTCTGCCGTCGTGCTCAATCTATATGTTGATAGTAGAGTAGAGTAGACCACTGTTAAAAAATTAATATCTAGAACTGCTCTTATCACAGCCTTGATCAAGGAGCTTGCAACAGTGCCGAAATATCGTATACTCCAAATAAAGGAGTATCTCGAAAAACAATTTCAAAGTAGTGCAGGTCGTCAATGTAGGCAAAAGAATAAAAAAGTAATTTTACATGTACATACTGTACGTATGTGTAAAACGTAACTTTATTTAAGTAAGTACTTGAACTGTTTGAAAACATTTCGTTAAAATAATTGAAGTTTGAGTTTATTAGAGTGATGTCGACAGTAAATTGGATTTGCTGCTTTGTGTCATGTGGCTTTTGAAACTTCATTAAATATTTTATGTGTTTTGATAATACATGTGTCATTTAATTTATATGTTGTGGCATGTGATGTCTCCCAGGGGGACTCGCAACAAAGTCATGTGAAACTTGATATGAGCAGCCTCTAGCGAATATTTAAGCCTTTGAAAGGGTTAGGATGCAGACACTAAATTGAGATTTTATAAAGGCTCTTTTATTTTCTCTTTTTTAGCTCTTTTATTTTTTGCGGTAAATTTCAATTATAACTGGAGGATGACCAGGCGTAGCTGTCTCGCCTGCATTATTATGTTATTTTATCGTTTCATCTCGATTTCGTGGCAATTTCGGGTAATCCCTTCTTAGTGCACCCTTACGCTTGCCAAAGAACATATCTACATACTTATACATTTAGTCAAAAAAGTATCGGGGATGGATTATTTGCTTATAGTTCGAATTTTTTTTCTTTTGTTGTTTTTAGATTAGCACTACTATTTTTTTTGGCGCGGAGATTGAGTTGTATATGTTATTTATATTAAATAGAGTGCTGTTTTTAGTTATATCATAGCTTGTGTGTATTGCGAATTTCATAATGGACAAAAACATCGAACAAACAGTTTATCTTAAATTTTGCATCGCCAATGGAATTTCGTGTTCGTCAATGAAAATGTTACAGAAGGCTTACGGTAAATCGACTTTATCAAAAACTCATGCTTATGAGACCACTCATAAGCATGAGTTTATCAAAAACTCATGCTTATGAGTGGTCTCATAAGCATGAGTTTTTGATAAAGTCGATTCACCGTAAGCCTTCTTCCAACAAAGCATCCAAAAGCGGCCGAGATGTGATGGAAGATTTGCCTCGCTCTGGTAGGCCATCAACGTCTGCAACTGAAGTCAGCATCGCAAAAGTGAAGGAAACAGCGACTGAAAAACCTCATTCAACTTTGAGAGAGGTAGCCGCCGAACTTTCTGTATCTCACGAGTCGATCCGTACCATTTTAAGTAATCATTTGGGTATGAAACATGTTGCCGCTCGGCTAGTCCCAAAAGACCTGAATTTTCTCCAAAAACTCAATCGCATGAGAGACGCTGAGGACATGCTTGCGAGTCAATTCCGACCCAAAATTTATGAAATGCTTTGTTATTGGTGAGGAGACGTGGGTTTACGAGTTTGACATGCAAACTAGTCAACAAGCTTTGGAGTGGCGCCTTCCAACGGAACCGAAACCGAAAAAACCACGCCAAGCTCGTTCAACTCGACTGCCTCGTTGGTCTTGCGGCATAAAATATGCTCGTGGGTCTCTGGTTCGATTCCCTGGTTGGGCAAAGTGTTATTGGGTTTTTCCGTTAGGAAATTCTCAGTAGCAGCACGGAGTCTGGTAATGTGCTCGGTATAGCAATAGGCTCGCCCCCTATTACGTGGGACCTAAAAATTCCTGGCGAAATGTGGGTGTAATATTACACCTTTGCCTACCCCTTCAGGGATACAGGCGTGAGTCTATAAATAAATATAAAACTCGTTCAAAAGTCAAAGTCATGTTGAGTTTTTTCTTTGACTATCGCGGTGTTGTGTGTGCACTCGGAATTCTTGCCGAAAGGTCAAACGGTAAATAAGGAATATTATTTGAGCGTTATGCGGCGTTTAAGAGAGCAAATTCGACGAAAAAGGCCAGATTTGTGGAAAGAAAATTCATGGATTTTGCACCACGATAATGAGCCTACGCACAAGGCCATCATTGTGAACGAATTCGAGAAACTCAACAAATACCATCGAGCAACCACCATATTCACCAGATATGGCTCCAGCTGACTTCTTTCTTTTTCCTATCTCAAATTACCACTTCGTGGCACCCGTTTTCAATCGGTAGAAGACATATAAAGGAGAATTCGTGGCGAGAACTGAACTCAATTCCGATTATTCGTTGGCGTAAGTGTATCATTTCTGAAGGAGCATACTTTGAAGGTGATAAAATTTTGGATAAATAACAAACAGTTTGTGTATTATTGATGTTTTCCCGGTACTTTCTTGACGGAGTAGTATGTCAAATTTCAGCTTATTGCGCCCAGTAGTTTCGGCTGTGCGTTGTCTTTTAGTCATTCAGTAACGGAAGAATTTCATATATTCATATGTATATTGATGTAGAATGCCTGAACTCAGGAAACCTAAGCTATAGACTGATTTTACAATCAGCAGGGGACATTTCTCTGAAGTAATAGATTACACAGAAGCTATATGTATACAAAGTACATGATGTGTGTATATATCGTGGGGCTCAAAGCGCGTTGTTTACGTATACAAATCAACAGCCCGTTAATAGCTCTGCTTGTATTAACATTAGCGCAAGTGAGAGTAAACCTAATAGACACGGTGTAGTGTAAGCAGATGGTTTGTGTATTACTTGATTGCTTTCTCACGTACGCTGTTCAAGAAGACACGACCAATTCACCATAATGAATGTGCTTTGCAAAAATTTTGAACATCGAAAGTCTCGATGAAATCTGTTGATTAATCCCCTTTCTTTAATACTCTTTATCATCAACATCCCTGTATATACATTATCCAATTGCTAGGCACGGATATCTTTTTACCATGAGTAGAATAAGGCCACTGTACACAACGCTGGCTAAGAGCCGGTTGGCAGACTTCATATGTCTTCCGAGAACATAATGGAGAACTCTCTGACATGCAGGTTTTCACGATGTTTTTCTTCACCAAAACAAAGCAGCTCTTTGAAAAATGCGTGTAGTTAGACATTATCGAATTTAAGTCTAGAAAATTGAATTTACTATTTTGTATTTAAAGCTTTTGCCGGGTATTTTGTTTTTAATGGGAAAACTACGATTTCTAAGAAGGTGAGGCAAGGCAGCTGCCTTACTGACTGATTTTATATCCAATGGGTGGCAAAAATACCTAAAATATAATTCTTCCAAGATATACCTAAAGTAGTATTTATTTTCTTTCAGAGTTGCCAGACATTTCTTATAATGGAAGGACTGTTACACAACTTTTACTTGGTATTATAAATAGAAAAGTAGGTATGTTTGTTCAACTGGAAGTTCTTCTTTCTATGAAAGTGGGTACGTTTTTAAGAGCCACTTACACGAAAATCTTGATTCTGATATAGTCTTGTATTTAATATAAGTACCTATAACAAGAAGTGTTTTATTGTTTTTCGTTATTCTGTTATACACACATCAAAAAAGTCTAAGCAACACATACTATTTCAAATAATTAATCAATTATTATATCATTTCTTACCAAGTAGGTAATACCTATGTAAACTTTTTTGATCTAGAGTACATACTGGCTGGTTGTAAAAAAATTCGAGTATCATATTTGTTTTTTTTTTTTAACAAATTTAAAAGCGAATGCATTTGTTCGATATTTATAGCGTTTTCTTTGCTTATTAAAATTTAGTATTCTGTATCAATTTTATGATTTAAACAATAATTTGAAAAAGTTTTGAACAAATTTGCGTTTTGAGATATTTTTTACGTCATGGAGCGACGTCATTTGAACGCAGATGAAATGCAAAGAGCTGTAGGGATGTTGCAAGCGGGAAGAAGAAGTCAATCTCAGGTATCTCGGTATTTTGGTATCAACAGAAGCGTTATTTGCCTTCTTCATCAGCGTTACACTAACACGGGAGATCCTGCTGAGCAGCACCCACGCCGAGGTAGGTGTACAACCACACGGCAAGATCGATACATACAATTGACTTCAAGACGCCAGCCGATGTTAACCGCCCGAGAGATAGGTTTATGGCTACAAAATTCAAGTGGTGTTGTTGTTAGCTGCCAAACTGTGCGAAATCGACTGCATGAGTATGGCCTACGAGTGCGACGGCCAATTAGGTGCCCACCGATACGTCACGGGAATCGCGCTCGTCGAAATGAATGGTGTAGGGAACACATTACATGGACCCGGGAACAATGGGATAAAATTTTATTTTGCGATGAGTCTCGATTTGGGTTCAAGCCTGATACTAAAAGGGTAAGAGTGTACCGTCGTCCTGGAAATACTGAAAGACTGAGGTGTGTTCAGGAAGTGCATCTATACAACGGCTCAACAGTTATGGTATGGGCGGGTATTATCAAGAACAGACGAACTGAGCTCGTTTTTGTAAATGGTAACATGAGCGCTGTAAATTACGTTGAGGATGTTCTAAGGCTTTATGTACGTCCATTCGCACAAGCGCTTGGCTCCGATTTCATGTTGATGCATGACAATGCGCGTTCGCATACAGCTTTGCACACACGGGAGTAATTGGCAAGGGAAAACATACTGATATTGCCTTGGCCTGCACAATCGCCAGACTTCAGCCCCATCGAGCATGCATGTGACATGCTCCAGAGACGTGTTTTAAAGGACTTGGATGGAGTGACAACAACTGATGGACTTACTAAAATTTCATTGGGAGCGATTGCCGCAGGATAACAAAAACAATCTCATCGATTCTATGAATAGTCGGTGCCAGCAAGTTCTCAATAACAGAGGAGGCCACACTTTGTATTAAATTATGCAATTTTTGTACAACCATTTAATTTTAGTTTAAGTTTAGTTGATTAGGCACCTTACTTTGTACTCCGTACATACAGTACTTACTCGTAATTATTGTTAATTAAGTATTATCATTAAAAAAAAAATGTTGTTTAATATAAAAAAAGCATTAAAAAATAATATAAGTAAGAAAATACTAAGGATTTAATGCGAAAACACATTGTAAAATTGAAATTTGTATGTGTTGCTTAGACTTTTTTGATGTGTGTATATTGTTACCTGAGCGGAAGCCGAAAATCACGCATAATTTGACGCTTACGCGGGTTACTTACGTATCTCCTCGATGTTCTTTGATTTTTTTTGTTACGAGGTGGAAAGATTTCTTCGGATCTCCGGCTCTAGGAGTATGCTGTAATACCACAAAAAAATCCACCTTGTTACCGACCAAATACGCCTTAAGAGGAGAAGACTGGGTACAGGAATCGTCCAGTCTTCCTGCCACTGCGCCATGTCAAAGCCGACCCAAATCCTCGGAAGGCTCCTGCCCTTACTGGCCCTATCACTTACAGATTATGAGCGATCTCCAAGCTGTTATATTTACTCTAAATGGAATTAGGAATATCAACTAACACACAGTGTGTTAGTTGTTATAGGATATTATTTGTATAATATAATGTTCGAAAGATGTTTCGGCACTTTGTTTAATAAATTGTCTTCGTCATCAGTATTTATCTGGAACACAACAGTGTTCCAGATAAGTGGCACAGACCTGTTCTCAGCATGAGAAGGGTAAGGCCAAAGTCCATCACAGTGACCAAGTGCCATTTGGCAGACTTCACATTTCTTCGAGACACTGATATGCAAGTTTCCTCTCGTTATTTTCGTTCACCGTTTAGGAAGCGATAATTAACAATTTTATTCACACGTTATTTCTTTGGTGCGTAACATTCCTGCTGGCCAACATTCCGTAGGTCTCTCCGAGACTATCGCTCCTTCCTGTGCCTTGTAAACCCGTATCGCATACATAGCAGTGACTTAGTACACATTTCACGCGTTGGATATGTTACGTGTGTTCACGTAAGCAACGTTTCACAGCGAAACAATCGCGTCATTCAGACGAGAGTTGCACTAGCTAGCGGTGTTGCCGCCGCGGTCTGGAGATTTAAATATAATTTTCGTAATTATTATCTTCTACCCGCGGTTCTGCTCGCGTACGCTTCCGTTTTCAGATTAAAATAGCTACATTTTAATCTGAATTCCTTCATATGCTATTCTGAATTTCTGACGTGTAGGCCATGTAATTGCAAAGGTCCGTCAAAATCCGTTCTGTAGTTTTTGCATGAAACAGTAATATCCATTTATATACATCCATCCTCAAAAAACATTACTTATAACAAGTAGTACAATCAACATCATAGTGCTTTTCTGTCGCGCGTTATTACATGAATCGTCCCGCATGCAGGAACTTCGTAATTTATAGAAAATGGTAACAGGAACGGAATTAGTGGTGAGAGGTTTTATTTTCTAGTAAGTATTCTTAGACCTCTACTTCTTTGAATGATCCCACCATTCAAGTATTGTTTTTGTTTTCTTGCCTTAAGGAACTCTTGGCTGCGTACAAAATCATGGTATTGTGAACATTTCACGTGTTGGATATGTAACGTGTGTTCACGTAAATAACGTTTCGCAGATAAGAGCGAAACAATCGTGTCATTGAGACGAGTGTTGCACAAGCGCCGCGGGCGGTTCTTCTTTGCGCCGGTGGTTGTAACTTTTAAATTTTAAATGATTACGTATGCATGGGTATAAGATTATAGAACCTATTTAGATCAGTTTCAAATAATTTGATTTTGGGTACCTATATTTGCTGTAACCACTGGTGTTCGTTAAATAAGCAAATAACAAGTATAACCTATTTCCATTTATGAAATATCTACATAGGTCACTTGATCACTATTATTAGCAGTATTTTACGATGATGAATGCAGGTTATTCAGTTTAAGTGACGCCCGCAACTTTGATTCACTGCCTCCGTGGTCCAGTGGATAGCGTATGCGACTGCTTATCGGAGGTCCCGGGCTCGATTCTCGGATCGGGCACGAGTGTTACTGGGTTTTTCCGAATTCTTAGTAACAGCTCGGAGGCTGGTGATGTGCCAAAAATTAATGGCGAAATGTGGGTGTAATATTACACCTCTGCCTACCCCTTCGGGGATACAGGCGAGAGTATATAAAAAAAAAGTTTGATTCGCATTTCGGTTGCGTTTTTATGTAAGGTTTGGCTCACGTCTTACAAATATATCTTTAACCTACAAAAACTTAAGCGTTTCTTACTGAATACAAAGTCTACTCTGCACCCAAAATTTCAGACGTGACTTATAAAGTAGCACAAACGTCTATTATAAAGTATCCACAAAACAAACTGATTAATCCAGCGATTCCGTCACAGAAGTTAAACTCGCCGAACTCATGTCCTCACCACAAAGCCACTTATGGTCCAAGATTATTGTCAGTCAACTCAATGTATCCCGAATTGACTCTGTTCTGTCCAACAAGACCTAACATGGGATTATCCGACGACTTATTTGAAAAGGAAATATTTTCGGTATAATTTTGGAACGGAATTTTTCGTTGTTGGCTGGTTTCTGTCCATGTTTTGTTAGTTGATGCCTTTTGAGGTAGGTAGACTTTATGTACCTAAATGCTTTGTAATGGAGTAGCGACCATTACTTATTAGCTTTAACTATGCAGTTATTAGTCTTATGGCCATGGTTTTTATTATTTCCTTGCTTCATTACTTTAGCAAAATAAAATAAACACAATTTGAGCAGTATTGATTTTTTTATTTAATTAAACAGTATTACTTAGTAACCACACACATACAAAATAAATTACCTACATGGAAATTCATTATGTGAAGTAGTCTATTGTTTTTTCATTTCTGTAACTAGAAATTCCATAAAAACAATACTTGTCAAAAATACCAAGTCTCGCGACCGTAAAAAGTTGTGAGATCCATGTAATACCAAGTCGGTTAATTATAAATCTTTAATGTTTTAAATAAATAGATTGACTCGGCTATCGCATGGAAACACAATATATCTCATAAGTAATACATATTATATAACTTAGATTATTTAATGCGATTGCCAAGTCAATATATTTATTTAAAACATTAAAGATTTTTAATTAACCGACTTGGTATTACATGGATCTCACAACTTTTTACGGTCGCGAGACTTGGTATTTTTTACAAGTATTGTTTTTATGGGATCTCATTTCTTTTTGTAGATAGTCTTACTTTTGTCCTTTCCGGTACCTTCTACTTCTTGTACACCAACAACGAATTTTCTTAATTAAAGCTCTAACTGCAAATGTAATTTTGTAATCCTTTATATTCATATGGGATTACAAAGTTATTTATGCAGTTGATGTATCTCAAAAACTGGACCGAAATTGAAATATATTTTAGTTTTTCCTTGGTTCATATACTAAACACTAATTGTTTCCTAAATTTGAAGCTTCTATGTTTGCTAGAAGTGCCTTAGACTTTTGATGATCGGTCAGTGAGTGACAAAATGAAGAATTTTGAATCGTTATAATTCTTAAACTACTGGTTCAAATTGAATGAAATTTGAAATACACCATCTGTATACAATGCCTGCATGGTTACTAAACTATCAGGCTTCTAGTTTTATCCACAACGAAGTTGTAGGGGGTCGAAAATGGCCTGAATTGCTTCGAAAAAAGGATGATACGGCCGTGCCGCTTTTTTGCTCGACTTGGTGGGGGCACTGCCGTACCCCCAGATAGATAGGTATTATGGCTCCGAATATACATTTTGGATAGAGCGAGAATGTTAAGGTAGTTGTTGAGGCAATTTATTTTCGTAATATGAGATGTGCGTTTGGCGTGATCTGAATGCGAATATGTCACCCAGGACTGTAGGTAAAATATTTTAAGACCTATAGAAATCAAAAGTAACTAAAGGTGTTAAACGGAACAAACCAGCGAGCACCGTCTACAATTCTAAATCCATTTTGCTTCCCGTGTCTTGTAAATAAACAGACAGCGATTCTCGTGATGACACGGCCCATTCGTGTCAAGATCGTGCGGGTTCGGCTAAGTTCGTACATTTTCGGTGTACCCTCGCGACGGGCGAGTCTCAAAATTATGGTCGTAAGTGAAATAAAGCATTTCTGTGTCAAAATACACTCGGAATATTAAAGGTTCTTATGCAAGAATAAATCACCCTCGTGTCTCATGGAGTAAGAGGTTCATGTACAGAAATAGCATTTAGCCCGTAATGCACCATAGGGTGGAAAGGTGATTCGTGTCAAATTTCCCCTGTCATGTTTTAGGCTCGTTGTACTGAAGCGATGATTTGCGCATTTTGAGGGGAGGTTCTCTGGATGTTAAGTGAGGACTACTTTTGTACCTTCTCATTGTTCTATATTGAAAATACTGTCTTCAAAACTGGATTTCACTCTTTCTTGGTTACTGAGCAGTAATAATAAATTTATAATTTATTATTATCTTGCCCAGCAGTAGGACAGTTTACATACGGGGCTGATGCCCTGTATGTAAACTGTCCTACTGCCGGGCACGGGCCTCTTCTCACTATGAGAAGGATAAAGCTGGCTAAGTGCGAGAGATAACTTTATGGAGAACTTGCTGGTTTCATGCCACGATGTTTTGCTTCACTGTTTGTCAAGCGACAATTAAACATATAATAGTCACGTTACTTTAAAACGTCGCTGGTGCGCAACACGGGTTTGAAACCCTCTGTGTAGCAGTCTGTTGGTCTCTCCGCACGGCTATGGTTGACATGTTTTTTTTTAACGGTACTAGTAAGAAACACACGTAGAACTATAATATATTTGACTAAAAATGTTTTTTTTATAGACTCACGCGTGTATCCCCGAAGGGGTAGGCAAAGGTGTAACATTACACCCACATTTCTCCATGATTTTTTAGGTCCCACTTAATAGGGGGCGAGTCTATTGCCGTTACCGAGCACATCACCAGACTCCGTGCTGCTACTGAGAATTCGGCACTACAAATGTGATTCAAGATATTAATTTCTGTGTTCTCCATATTACATATATAAGTACCTACAGCTTTGTATACAGTTTAATTACTACAGCGCTTCTAGTCTGATATTGGGTGCATAGAATTCTCTGATGCGAGTGCTAATTGGTGATAATATTTTATGGAGTCTTATTAAATTAGGTTTTTATGTTAAACCAAGTGATGACGCAATCTTTAGTTTATTTATTTCTTAGTTTACGAACATACGTAGTTATTTTTAGGAATCTTATCAAATATATTATACGTGAAACCATCAAAATGATAAGTATGGCCCGATTTTAGTAAAGTGTCTCGCGATACCGATAAGAAGTTGGCTTATAAAAATTGTCTTATTGTATGTTTTTATTTAAAATCGTTACATGTACCGTGAGAAAACAATAAAAGGAGCACAACATTCAACAAGCACATAGAATCGCGTCTACTTATTTGCCCTTAATAGTAATGGTGTCGAGTCATATGATTTTCGTAATCACATAAAAATTAAGAGCCGCCGACTGCTACGTAATAACGCGACAAAACAATATAATAGGGGGGCGTTACATAAAAATAACGTAAAAATAAATGATTTCCTTTTATTCAATACAGTTTTATAACCGTCCCAAGGATTTTATGGTAAAAAATAACTGAATCTGATACTTCGATTTGTATTCCCCTTACCGCCGGGGGCTTCCGTTGTTTTTTTTACATTTCACCTCCCCCTACTTCTAATACGAAGGCTAAGTGCGTTTGTATAGTAAGATATAGCGGTAAGCGATTTCACTGAAATGTTGACTTAATAACTTAGTGCGGCCAGGCGTGTTGGATTTATAACTTTGGTTTTCTTCATACTATTGTTAAGTGACGGCCAGTTTTAATGTTCGATCTATCCTTGGATTTCGCTACTAGAGATACTATATCTTCTTAATATATAAAATCCTTGCGTTACTTACTGACTAACAGACACGCTACAGCCGAAACTATTTGGTACAGGAAGCTGAAATTTGGCATGTATGTTCCTTGGGGACCGTAAGGGTGCACTAAGAAGGGATTTCCTGAAATTCCCACGGGATCCCTTACGGCGAAACAAACTCTTTGTGTTGTTCCCGTGAATAGGCTTTTAGTCACCTTAAAAGGGATAGTGTACTGACATCGATAACATTGACAATGTGGAGGAAGAAGATAAGATAAGATAAGATAAGAATATACTTTATTGCACACCAAAATAAATGTTTACAATATAGGCTTAAAAACTACGAGTAATGCACAATCGGCGACCTTATCGCTAAGTGCGATCTCTTCCAGGCAACCTTTGGATGGACAGGAATGATGTTAGCGTTTTATAAGGCGATGGTGTAGTTAATAAGTAGAATTCGCAATAAAAAAGATTTACATAATATACATACATACATTTACATATCACATATAAATACTTACACATACATAGATTAAGTATATACATGATACATACATACAATATAAATTATATATGAATATATATATATATAACAAACATGATAGATACATTGAAATACATACCTAGAACTCGAGTAAAAAGTAAACTACATAAATAAATTTAAATACGTTAAGAATTTAAGTAGTGTTTGTATAACAAATTTTTAAAAATAGTCAATGATGTTGCTCTTCGAATTTGTAATGGCAATGCATTCCACAGACGCACTGCCTGAACAGAAAAGGATTTATCAAAATAATTTGTGGAATGCCTTGGCATCTCCAGAGTCAGATCCTCAGACGACCTCAAAGACCTTATATGTGTGTCATGGAGGAACTTGAAACGTTCTTTGAGATAGGAGGGAGTACAAGGATTAAATAGAACATTATATAATAATGTAAGAATGTGAGTATTCCTGCGAAGACGAATTGGGAGCCACTTGAGTTTGTTGCGAAAATCTGAAACGTGATCATATTTGCGCAGACCAAATATAAATCTTATGCAAAAGTTTTGGAGACGCTCAAGTTTATCCATCTGCTCCTCTGTGGGGTCAAGATAGCTGACATCAGCATAGTCAATTATGGGGAGAAGCAAAGACTGGGCGAGCGCAATTTTAGTAGCAGTTGGAAGGAAGTTGCGTAACCTACGCAACGAACCTGCCGATGCAAAAAGCTTGCGACTTGTCTCTTGCACTTGAGATTTCCAGGACAAATTTTCATCCAAAGTGATCCCCAAGTTTTTCACCGTTTTACTGAAAAGGAGATTTTGTCCATCAAAATAGATTTGTGGCAGATCGGACCAACTGATTTTTGAGACCAGTTTGGGGCTGCCTATAATAATTAGCTGTGTTTTTCTGGTATTTATTATGAGTCCGTATTTCTTGGTCCACTCACAGATTCTGGCCAGGTCTGCGTTAATAGTATTGCAAGCTTCTGTCAGCTTATTTAAAGGGGCTTGCGTATAGATCTGCAAGTCGTCTGCGTAAAGGTGGTAGGATGAAATTAATTGGTTTGAGATGGTATTAATAAATATAGCGAAGAGTAGAGGAGAAAGCACGCCACCCTGTGGCACACCGGCATTAGTGTTAGACCAAGTGGAATACGAGTCTTCGATGCGTATACGTTGCCGGCGGCCGAACAGGTAACTATGAAACCAGTCAATTGCCGATGGAGATACGTTAAGAGAGCGTAGGATGCCAAGTATGATGTGGAAATCCACGGTGTTAAAAGCATTACTAAAATCAAGTAAAGACAAGACCTTTAGATTTCCACTGTCCATGCCAAGCCTAATATCATCAGTTACGTGAATCAGTGCAGTGGTAGTACTGTGGCCAGGGCGGAAACCAGACTGATATGTGTTTAGGAGACAATTTTCATGTAGGAAGGAACTGAGTTGAGCGTGAACTAAGCGTTCTAGGACTTTCGACAAGAAGGGAAGTAAGGATATGGGTCGATAATCTGAGAAGGAACAGGGCTTAGGTTTCTTGGGCAAAGGGATTATTGTTGCATCTTTCCAATCGGATGGAAAGATGCCACGGCTAATGGAATGGTTAAAGATGTGACGTAAGACGGGAAGGATTTCGTCGAGGATGGGAAGGGTCATTTTACGGCTAATACTATCACTGCCGACTGCATCAGACGTAACAGCCAGTATGTTCTTCTTAACATCACATGCGGTAAATTGCGAGAAGATGAAGGGAGAGAAAGGTGTGGTGTTTCTCCAACTAGAGGGAGGAGCCTCTAACCAAGCTGGGTGGTCGTGCTTGGTGGCCTGCAGGCCGACGGACATACTTTCGAAGTTGTATTTATGCCGCATGGCTTGCGAAAGTTGATATCGCGGTTCAGGATTGTTTGAATTTTTCCCGCCTTGTTAGTAGTCGTAGTAGTAGTGTGTCTTAGTAGTTCCGTCGTCATTGGGTAGACGGCGCTGTGATATGTGTTATGTAGTTTTGCCGCTACAACAACATAAACTTTCACTATACCTACCTTGTACAGAGCATCTACTTTAAGGCCATAACGTGTGCCACGTAATATATTCCTATCCGGCGCCTCCTAATAACATACTTCTGTGTTTGACTTCATTTAACTTAATGATTGCATATGGCACAGGATATCTAGCGGATTGAACATTTATCTATTCAGGCATATACAAACAAGAAGCTAATAAATGACTAGCGCCAAATACGTTTAGCAAGTAGGTCATGTTTCGGCTCAATGATACAAAGAATTTTAGGTTAAATCTAGAAAAAATTCCTATAGGTTATGACTTATGTGTCAGAAATTCTGCTTTAGCGTTCTGCAATAAGACCGTCCTTGTACCAGTACTCATAAGTAATCTAATTTTAGTAATAATGAATAATTGTATTAGTTTCCTCATCACTGCCGTTTGGTTGACGGCATAGAATACAAGTGTCACCACCCCCTATCTTCCCGTGGGTGTCGTAAGAGGCGACTAAGGGATAACACGATGCAAATACCATCTTTGCGTAGAGACGGAAAACTCGACATCAAACCCTATACGACTGCCTCGTTGGTCTCGCGGCATAAATATGCGCGTGGGATCGGGAGGTCCCGGGTTCGATTCCTAGGTCGGGCGGTGTTATTGGGTTTTTCTGTCACGAAATTCTCAGTAGCAGCACGGAGTCTGGAAATGTGCCCGGTACGGCAATAGGCTCGCCCCTTATTACGTGGGACTAAAGTATATCTGGCGAAAAGTGGGTGTAGAAATACACCTCTGCCTACCCCTTCGGGGATAAAAGGCGCGACGATATGTATGTGTATGTATGTATGTATTTCCTCATCATCAGCCTGCTCTATTCCACTTCTGAATATAGGCCTCCCTAATGGCACGCCACTAAGCCCAATTATCGGCTTTTCGTGTCCAGCCGCTGCCATCCACTTTGCGTATATCGTCACTCCATCTACCTTCTTAGTTTACTGGATTATCGTCCAATTGATGTAGATATCAATAAAATAGCACACAAAAGTATTTCGTGGTCGCTCATACCTTACGCCGCACTGAACCGAGTCCCGGTCAATGTTTATAGAGGAAAAACCGACGCTCGAACAACGGCCATCCGGACTGTAAATAAGGCCAAACAGCGAGGATCCCGATTGCACTTTCATGTCCCTAAACACAACTAGAAATACGGCTTTTAGAGCACCAATAAACGTGATTTGCTTCGAAAACTCATTTGATTTATCTCTTGTCTCGTTTCTTGGCAAGGAAACACAACCATATACCTACTTAGAATCTTTATCTTCTCGCCAAATGAGAATCCTGGCTCTTAAAATTTTACTGCATTTAGGTGTACGATTTATATTTTTGGTTATTTGTTTTTTTTTTGTTTATATCATAGGAAAATGGTAGGATTATGGCCAAATCTCATTAAAAAAAATATAATACTACCGAACCAATTTGATAGGTACTATTCTTCTTTCGGATTTGTGTTAAAAGGACTCATAAGTTTGAAAATTGTATCTATTTCTTTTTCCGTCCTAATTTTGCTGTTTAGCTGAGTTTAAATTGCCACAAAACAAATAAATCTTTCTAAAACCACCAAAAATATTCGCTGATTATCCACATACAAAAAGATTTCGTTACAGACAACATACTTATTCCGAATTTTCTTACACCTCCTTTACCACAATCTGATATCAGACGTTTTTTTTTTAACTGTTAAGTCTAATTCTTATTCAGAAAGCGTACACCCGCGTTCAGGTGATCACAGATACGAAACGTTTTAGGTTCGCGTCTGTGTCGAGATCTGGCGATATGTGGGTAGACGGATATTTAGAAAATTCTGCTAAAACAATGTTGCTTGCTCTAGATGCATGTTTTAAGGTTTTGGTAAGAATAAGGCGAAGATTGCTCGCTCCAGTTTTGGGAATAGGATTTTTAGTTTTTTGTTGATAGCAGACGATAATTTAGAATAGATGCCACGTATTTGTGAAAAGAAAATTGTTGTCTATCTGTGTTTGGCTGGTGATGAGTTTTAAGAAAAGAGAATTTTTGAAAACTGAAAAATCACACGGATTCAAATTCTAAGGTTTTTCTCGAATGAGAAATGTGTTTTCTACTTTGCATGTAAAATTAGGTACTAAACTCACTTAAGTGTTATAACAATAAATCCTGATTAAAATAGTTAAACTACGTAATGGGTTCGTATGTGTAATGGCCCAATTCACTTACATTTATGTGAGGGGGTAAACTCCATATGTATGAATTTTAATGTTTTAATTGTTAGTCATATCTATTGTGTGACGTGATAAAGCGATCGATAAAAAAAAGGATTCGATGTAAATGTCTTTTCTGTTAGGAAAATTTCAAAAGCTACTTTCTGTTTGAAATTACCATCCATACACTACTTGAGTCGCAAGACGTCCACTGCATAATATGAGCCCCTCCTATGGCTCTCCATATAGACCCATCTTGAGTCGTCAGCATTAGAAAATAAATATCCTCTAAGACTCCTTTAGGAAACCTAAGCCACAGTGTATGAGAAACATTGAGTACTTCTATATCGTGGTAAAACATTCTTCCAAAACTTGCAACTACAAATTACGAACTCTTTCACCGAAATATTCAACAAGCTTTTCAAAAACGTAACATCTATCAAACCGACATAAACCTTATATTCCTTTGTAAAAGTATATTAGAGTGAACAAAGTCCCGTCAGCTACCTGCGGTTCAGGCTTAATTAAAATTAGTTAGTTAACTAAACTCGGCTTGTTGGGCGAGCACGTGGAACTGTTGCCAGTCGAAGATATAATGAAAATAGCTTTACAAGTGTTGCTGCAAACATTTATGGGTACGGTGGAAGTTTAAGCGGGAGAGGAGCTCTTGTGAGGTGGGTATGCGGTTGCCCACGAACTCGACGCTCAGAAAGTGACTAGGTATCTGATAGGCCCGAAAATTAATAAAAATAAGTCTTAGATCAAAAAATCTAAGGCGTAAAGACCCGGGCAATTTAAATAAAATGCGTAGCATAGTAACAATCACGGATATGTTAATTCATAGACAGAGAGGATAAATATTGATTGACGTCTTAAATATATTAAGTATAGAACAATAATTGTTATCGATGCTTTCGTAGTTAAGTGCATAATCAACGTTTATATTTCAAGAGAAATAATTAAATCAACAGGTAAAACTTTTTTTAAACGGTTTGCATTTTTTTCATTACTAATATTTGTTAGTACTTATAATGATTCTGATTATATTATAAACTGAACACTTGTTTGTAATAAAATTTTCTTTGAATTAGAAGAAACTAGTGCCATCGACATAGCTGACACAGATTCTCTCATTTATTTCCACCAATAAAATGTTGAAAGTCTTTTTATACGATTAATTTCCATTTAATATATCTTCTAGTTAGATTAAATCTATCACGACAATGTAACTGGTGGATAATAAAACAAAACGAACTACCGGAACAATTAGGTCACTCTAAGATTTCTAGTGTAACTGCGTCCACTTACACTACTTAAATACTTCTGTATGTGGGTTTATTTTGTACTTGGTTGCGTCTGTGTGATTCAATAGATAATGCTTGTGTGTAGCTGGACAAAATGTACAACAGTGCCACTTAGAGTAATAGTAGAAAAAATAGGTATTGAGTTAAACTTTAGGCAGAATCAGTTTAGTAGGGTGAAGAAATGCTCAAAACGGTGCAAGTTAACTTCACCTTTGTAAGGATTAAGGTTAATGAAAAACTGATCCTTAGTTATACTCTGCCCTACTGCTGGGCCATAGGCCTCCCCAAATCTTTCCTGACTTGATTGTCGCACGCAATTTCAAGCCAGTTCACTGGTTCTTTGAGAACAACTTGAACCCACAACCTACAAATTGTCTACATAGATAGCTTCATCAATACCGTGATAATATTTTAAACTAGATTGTTATTGCTATTCCAGTTACCGCCAGTTTCCTGTGCCTTCAGCCATCATCTATCTCGGCTGGAGGTTAGACCGGCGACCGTATAATTCGATTCAGATAGATGTTACAAAGACTCCGCCAAATTAGCACGGTGGAGGTCTAACTAGTTTACCTACATACGCATCTGAATTGGTGGACGAAACGAAATTACGTAGGAAAGTAATTTCGATAAAGTAATAAAGGAACTCAATGTAGTTGTAACAAATAAAATTGTATGTGGGTTTATTTTGTACTTGGTTGCGTCTGTGTGATTCAATAGATAATGCTTGTGTGTAGCTGGACAAAATGTACAACAGTGCCACTTAGAGTAATAGTAGAAAAAATAGGTATAGAGTTAAACTTTAGGCAGAATCAGTTTAGTAGGGTGAAGAAATGCTCAAAACGGTGCAAGTTAACTTCACCTTTGTAAGGATTAAGGTTAATGAAAAACTGATCCTTAGATGCATTTAAAAAATAATCTGAAAACGTCTATCGGGTCGTAATTGCGTTATCTTTCTCAATTTAGGTTAGGCCAATATTTCTTGCAAACACACCGGTGTGAGCTTAACGGACGGAACACTTAGAGGATAGTCTAAGTGTTTTTCAGCACCTACCCTCAATTTTTATTAATTGTAATATCCCACTCTGTCCTACTGCTGGGCCATAGGCCTCCCCAAATCTTTCCTGACTTGATTGTCGCACGCAATTTCAAGCCAGTTCACTGGTTCTTCGAGAACAACTTGAACCCACAACCTACAAATTGTCTACATAGATAGCTTCATCAATACCGTGATAATATTTTAAACTAGATTGTTATTGCTATTCCAGTTACCGCCAGTTTCCTGTGCGTTCAGCCATCATCTATCTCGGCTGGAGGTTAGACCGGCGACCGTATAATTCGATTCAGATAGATGTTACAAAGACTCCGCCAAATTAGCACGGTGGAGGTCTAACTAGTTTACCATTACGCTCAAGTGAAAAATGAATAGTAAAGTTTACAAACTGGAAAACTGGGCTTTTGGTGAAACTTGTTCTTTTGGCAACTTTAAGGATTTCTGATGAAGATTTTCTTTTAAGTTATGTTTTAAATAGAGATATGTTCGTAATAGAGATATGTTTAATATTTTATCATATTTGTAATGCTAGGTTAGTTATTTGGGTCACAATTTTCCTTGTGAACTATTTTGGCTCTATTTTACTGGTTTTCCTCTGGATTTTACTTTAGTGTCCATCGTTTAGCGAATTTTAAATTAGTATGTAATTTTATTATTTACATTATTTACTAAGCATAAGATCAGAGTTAATGATATGCCCGAATGAGAAAGTCCGACGTTACGAGGTTGTTTGTATGCAGAGCGATTGGCCATCCACATAATTGAGTATCGAACTCATGATTGACATTTACCAACGTTAGTAAAACATGATGAAAGTGTTGTGCCTGATAAAAATAAGTAGCAGCATCTGGAAATTGAAGTCAAAATATAACGCTTGACAATTTTATTTGTTACAACTACATTGAGTTCCTTTATTACTTTATCGAAATTACTTTCCTACGTAATTTCGTTTCGTCCACCAATTCAGATGCGTATGTAGGTAAACTAGTTAGACCTCCACCGTGCTAATTTGGCGGAGTCTTTGTAACATCTATCTGAATCGAATTATACGGTCGCCGGTCTAACCTCCAGCCGAGATAGATGATGGCTGAAGGCACAGGAAACTGGCGGTAACTGGAATAGCAATAACAATCTAGTTTAAAATATTATCACGGTATTGATGAAGCTATCTATGTAGACAATTTGTAGGTTGTGGGTTCAAGTTGTTCTCAAAGAACCAGTGAACTGGCTTGAAATTGCGTGCGACAATCAAGTCAGGAAAGATTTGGGGAGGCCTATGGCCCAGCAATAGGACAGAGTGGGATATTACAATTAATAAAAATTGAGGGTAGGTGCTGAAAAACACTTAGACTATCCTCTAAGTGTTCCGTCCGTTAAGCTCACACCGGTGTGTTTGCAAGAAATATTGGCCTAACCTAAATTGAGAAAGATAACGCAATTACGACCCGATAGACGTTTTCAGATTATTTTTTAAATGCATCTAAGGATCAGTTTTTCATTAACCTTAATCCTTACAAAGGTGAAGTTAACTTGCACCGTTTTGAGCATTTCTTCACCCTACTAAACTGATTCTGCCTAAAGTTTAACTCTATACCTATTTTTTCTACTATTACTCTAAGTGGCACTGTTGTACATTTTGTCCAGCTACACACAAGCATTATCTATTGAATCACACAGACGCAACCAAGTACAAAATAAACCCACATACAGAAGTATTTAAGTAGTGTAAGTGGACGCAGTTACACTAGAAATCTTAGAGTGACCTAATTGTTCCGGTAGTTCGTTTTGTTTTATTATCCACCAGTTACATTGTCGTGATAGATTTAATCTAACTAGAAGATATATTAAATGGAAATTAATCGTATAAAAAGACTTTCAACATTTTATTGGTGGAAATAAATGAGAGAATCCGTGTCAGCTATGTCGATGGCACTAGTTTCTTCTAATTCAAAGAAAATTTTATTACAAACAAGTGTTCAGTTTATAATATAATCAGAATCATTATAAGTACTAACAAATATTAGTAATGAAAAAAATGCAAACCGTTTAAAAAAAGTTTTACCTGTTGATTTAATTATTTCTCTTGAAATATAAACGTTGATTATGCACTTAACTACGAAAGCATCGATAACAATTATTGTTCTATACTTAATATATTTAAGACGTCAATCAATATTTATCCTCTCTGTCTATGAATTAACATATCCGTGATTGTTACTATGCTACGCATTTTATTTAAATTGCCCGGGTCTTTACGCCTTAGATTTTTTGATCTAAGACTTATTTTTATTAATTTTCGGGCCTATCAGATACCTAGTCACTTTCTGAGCGTCGAGTTCGTGGGCAACCGCATACCCACCTCACAAGAGCTCCTCTCCCGCTTAAACTTCCACCGTACCCATAAATGTTTGCAGCAACACTTGTAAAGCTATTTTCATTATATCTTCGACTGGCAACAGTTCCACGTGCTCGCCCAACAAGCCGAGTTTAGTTAACTAACTAATTTTAATTAAGCCTGAACCGCAGGTAGCTGACGGGACTTTGTTCACTCTAATATACTTTTACAAAGGAATATAGCTCTCTCCATCGCCCTTTGAGTGACCTTGAGCCTTCTGCTAAGGCACATACTGAGCGACCACGTCTCTGATCCGTAAGTCATCACTGGCAACACACACTGGTCAAAGACTTTCGTCTTGAGACACTGCGGGATATCGGACGAGAAGATATGTCGTAGCTTCCCGAACACTGCCCAACCGAGTTGAATTCGACGATTGGCCTCCTTCTCGAAGTTGGACCTACCTAATTGGGCTACTTGTCCCAGGTAGATATACTTGTCGACAACTTCGAGCGTAGAGTTCCCAACCTGAATAGGAGCAGGTACAACATGGACGTTCGACATGATTTTCGTCTTGTCCATGTTCATCTTAAGACCTACTTGTTGGGAGACTTACAGAGGCCATCGAACATTGTGCCTAGGTCTTCCATGGTCTCAGCCATGACTACGATATCGTCTACGAATCGAAGGTGAGTGATATACTCGCCGTTGATGTTGATGCCGACTCCATTCCAGTCCAAAAGCTTGAAAACATCCTCCAGCGCAGTGGTAAAAAGTTTCGGGGATATGACATCCCCCTGTCTCACCATTCCCTGGAGTTGAATAGGTTTCGAACTCTGATCCTTGAGGCGTACTGACATAGTGGCGTTTTCATACAAACACTTCAGCACTTCGATATATCGGTAGCCAATCCGGCACCGTTGGAGAGACTGTAGCACCGCCCAGGTTTCGATCGAATCGAAGGCTTTCTCATAGTCCACAAACGCCAAGCATAGGAGCTGGTTATACTCCTCGGACTTCTGTATAACCTGCCGCAGCGTATGTATGTGGTCTATGGTACTATAGCCTTTACGGAAACCGGCTTGTTCGGGAGGCTGGAAGTCGTCTAGCTTGCTCTCGAGACGATTCGTGATGACCCTCGAAAACAGCTTGTAGACGTGGCTCAGAAGTGTGATGGGTCTGTAGTTCTTTAAGAGGGTTTTATCCCCTTTCTTAAAGAAAAGCACCACCACACCTCTGTGCCACGCCTGTGGCGTTTTACCCTCGAGAATGACGGAATTAAATAGCTTCCGAAGAGCTTCTCTAGCGGGTGTACCGTCGGCCTTCAGAAGCTTGCTCGTAATTCCGTCATCACCCGGTGCCTTGTTGTTTTTGAGCTGTTTGAGAACCACACTAATCTCGTGCACGCTGACGTCCGGGATATCTTCGGTATAGTGTCGGGTCAATCCAGCTCTAGGGTCTGACGCTGGAGTACTTGCGGGTTGTTGCGTTGTCGTGTATAGCTGTCCATAGAACCTTTCGATCTCCTCCAAGAGCTCAGGCTTGGACGATACGATTCTGCCATCTTCCGTCTTCAGCTTTGTCAGCTGACTCTGCCCAACAGACAGATCCCTCTGGAACACTTTGGATCCCTTATTCTGATCGATCGCCTCTCGAACACATTTTTGTGTTGTATTGGCGGCGATTGCGAGTCAGCGACTTAGAGATCTGTCTGTTGAGGTGCCGATATTTCAGCATGTCGTCGGAGGATAGCAGAACCATCTTGCGCCTTTCCTCTAACAGCTCGAGGGTCGGACCCGAGATCTTGCTGGTTCTCTTGCTTTTCTGGGTCTTAGAGAATTTAGCCCCTGTTGTAAAGCCAGCATCCACGAACCCGTTACTGTACTCGTCCACATCTACGCATTCGCCCAGGCATTCGAAACGGTTCTTGAGTTCGAGCTGAAAGATCTCGGGGTTTTGGATATGAACCGTTGCCGGTCGGAGCGTGGACTTTATCAACCTCGACCGTTCGAGGCTTGTACAGATATTCAATGTGCCTCTTACCATTCGGTGATCGCTCCCCACTTTAAGCGAATTGATCACGGAGACATCATTGAATATCTGCCTCTTCGTCGACATGTCATGATAAAGTCGATCTCATTTTTGGTGGCACCGTCGGGACTTACTCAGGTCCACTTGCGGCATTTTCGCTTCTTGAAGAAGGAATTCATCATATAGAGTCCTTCCTTCTCCATAAAGCTAGCCAGCAAGTGACCCCGGGAATTCCGATGCCCATAACCAAATTGCCCCACTCTCAGCTCATTACCGTCGCGTTTGCACAGTTTCGCGTTAAAATCTCCCATGACCACGGTGTAATGGGTTTTGAAGCCATGTATAGCCCGAGATATGTCCTCGTACATGGCTTCCACCTCCTCATCGGGGTGCGTCGACGTCGGAGCATATACCTGTATGACCTTCAGCGAATACCGCTTGGATATTCTGAGTATAAGGTACGCTACCCTGCTCGACACACTCCCGATATTTACCACGTTGGTCACGAGAGATTTGTGGACGATGAACCCAACACCACCTTGGGACTGTTGGTCGCCCTCCCGGTAGATGAGCAAGTTACCGGAATTGAGAACTATCGAGTCCTCCCCCTGTCTTCGGACTTCAGATAGGCCTATGATATCCCATCGCAACTTGCTCAATTCTTCTTCCAGCTCGACAATCTTCTCGTCGGTCCGCAGTATGCGCGTGTTCAGTGTTGCCAGGGCCAATTGTCGTTGGTGGTGGTAGCCCGATCTCTTCCGGAGATTCTTCGCACCCCTTGCCCCGGCGTTACCATGGCCGCTACCATAACCAGTACTAGCGGGGCCGCCGGGGACTAGGGGCCGGTTTTTATTGATGTGGTTCATGTATGGGGGATTTGCCATAATCGCCACGCTTGGCAGGCGTATTGGCGATCGCAGTGGCGGAAGTTTTTAGTGCTGGACGCTGCTGCCCATCTAGCATCTTGGAATTTACTTCCGCCGGGTTCGGATGGTTTCACCGCCATCTTTCGGTTGACTGCTTGCGCTGGGGGAGATACTATGACGAGTAATCTACTCGTCAGAGTAACTCCCTCCAGTGGGCGGTGGGGTCGTCTCGTCCCGACGACGGGATTATGCAGAAATAGTTAAATAAAATAAAGTGCGGTTGTAGTTGCTGGTATCCTCTAATGTTAAATAATCTTTTACCTACTACATTAACAATTTTCTCACTAGCTTAGTGCAGTCACAGATTTTGACCGTTAGATGCATTGGTGTTTGTATATTGAATAGGATCTAATCCGTAATAAATTTTAAATCAAATATGAAAATGTTTCTTTAAGTAGTTATGTGTGTAATCACAGAATCAAAACTCTTCGAATATTCTAGAATAAAACTGACAGGAGAGCGACTTTAAAATTTCAGGCACTAAATAAGGTACGGGCAAAACGGAAGGACAAATAATAATAATAATATTCTACCACATTCACACAACACCATCTAGTCCCAAACTAAGCAGAAGCTTGTAGTACAAGCTTATTACTATGAATACTAGACAATGGATAAACATACATAATATACTTTTTTTTGTAAATACATACATATTATACATAGAAACATTCAGACCAAGATCACGGTCTATAACGGCGGGCGGCAGCGGCGAGCGTTTTCCATGTACATGGCGCGTTTACTATGACGCGGCGCGTGGCCGCCTCAGAGTAAATCGCCCCTGCCGCGCCGCTCGCCGCCGCTTAGACCTATCTCGTGACCAGGCCCTAACTGAGAGCCGATACATCATCACCCACAATCCTACATGTAAAGCTTTCCAAGCAATATGGGACTTTTTACGTATACAGTTGAGAATAATATACATTATTTAATTGAGCATAAGACTACTTTTTTGATCGCATACACGCGTCCTTGAATGTTTTTTTTTATGCAAAGCAGAACAGATGTTATAATGAACACATGCATCTGTTACTACAAAAACATTTTCCAAGTACCCGTGAAAAGATTTTTTATATTCATCACATTAACCCTATCACTAGTTCGATGGTACTATTGACCCTTAACACGTATTTATTAAAGATTGAAGATAAACAAAAATAAACGTTATGTCAATTGAAATAGAGATAACACTTGTTCTTAAATGGGTGATCTCACATCTGGCCTATGAGGAATGTGTGTTATTATTATTATCTGTTCGAAAAGTGTTAATTAAATGATAGAAATAAGAGTCATTTCTTATATGGAAATGTGTTAAACTAAGACAACGGGCAGTTCGTATAACTGTAAGGTTAAAGGGTCAAATTAAATCAGTGATAATTTATTCATTTAGGTCACTTTTAATGCTGGTGTGTTTATAGTCGTAGAGTGAAACGGTAGCATAAGAGCTTTGTGGGAAATGGTTGCAATGAACTTTTGGTCATTCCACTGTTGTGTAATTAGAATTAGGTACCTACTAAATATAGAAAAGAGTTTTGACAGGCGTTGTTTGGTGATAATCTACTTTCTTAATAGTTAGAATATACCTATCAGTTGCTGTCCGTTTCTTAGGCAAAATCTGACAAAAAATGAATGGAAATCAAAACATTGTATAACGTACTTACATTTAGCACTCAGGACAACTATTTGTTTGGCAATCACGACATATTATTTATTATTAAAAAATACTGTATCTCTTTCGTTCTTAAGAACTTAAAAGCTACACATTAAGCTTTATAGTTATATACTATTAAAATTAGCCCCTAAAACAGAACAGTCAAGAAATTCAGCAATGAACACTTTTGTCTTTCACGATCATAATAATTATGCAAGTAAATATGCCTACAATAAACAAGTATAAACTATATTTTAGTGGCCTTGCCATTAGTTAACTATTTAAATAAAATTGCTGTTATCATAATCAACTATTGCTCTATAAAACACGCACAATTTTATTCTTTGTCGATTTATTCGCATAAAACCTGTATCGAATACTTACTTAACTGATACATATAACTGGTGTGTGATGCATACAAATGGGACATTTTTATTTTGATCTCCGCGCCCAGAGAATAATAATTTTTGTCTCGAAAATCCTTCAGAATAAAACATTCAGTCTGTCTCTTATTTGTTATTCTTTTGAAATATTACGACTAATCCAATTCTCAGGTGACCACTTATACTTTACAATGACTTGTTTACTTAAGACTTAAGTCACTGAATTATATAAGTTGGTACTTTGAAAGCCAATGCATTAATAATATGAAAATCCACAAAAACTCATTAAAAATAACACTTCAAAGTTATAATCGTTCGAACGCGACTGCGGGCCTATCCGACCCGGGAAGTTTAAATTAAAGTTGTCACCCTACGTGGCGTCGCGGCGATGGAGGTTTGAGTTCGACTTGTAAAGAAAAAAAGCGAATTGGAAAGTGCCCCAAGGTCCCGTAGGTACGTTCTGAAATACATTTTGGATGTTATTTTATTATGGCTTTTTATAATTGACCTACTGTTCTGCATTCGGCAGGTTTTCAAAGGCGAGATTTGCTATAAGGGTGGTATAGGCATGTTTATGACTTAATTTAGAGTTTCAGCACACTAACATGTAAAAATAAGATTTTAAATTAGTGTCACGTTTTGCAACCGCTAAGTACCTATGTCAAAATTGCGAATTACATTAATTTCTCATGATTCTAAAATCAGGTAGCGTGTAGGTATATATAATTCTATAAGAATTGAATTCTTATAGAATTATTAAATTACTAGCTGGCCCAGCGAACTCCTTTTCGCCTTTTTAAGAGCTTTTATTTAATTCCCTTTTTTCAAGCCCCTTTTCCAAAGTTACCATTAACTTAGCGCTTAATCTCTTATCATTTCAGAGTCTATAAATGCTGAACAAACAAACATAGATTTTTATATAATATTGAATTCCCCTTTCCTTAAAATATCGGAGACGATACCCATATCGACTTTAAAAAAAAATCCCGTCCGCCATCTTTGATCACGAATTAGATGTTGTATTTGGATTTACCATCCCTTAAATCATCAGAGACGATACCCATATTGATTTTTTAAATTTTTCCATCCACCATCTTTGATTTCCCATCAACCATCTTGAATCACGAAATAGATGTTGTATTTGGATTCTCATCCCTTTAAACATCGAAGACGATACCCATATTGTTTTTTTTTAAATTTCCCATCCTTGATCACGAAATAGATAGTGTTTTTGAATTCCCCGTTCCTTAAAATATTGGAGACGATACCCATATCGACTTTAAAAAAATCCCGTCCGCCATCTTTGATTTCCTATCCGCCATCTTTGATCACGAAATAGATGTTGTATTTTGATTCTCCATCCCTTAAATCATCAGAGACGATACCCAAATTGATTTTTAAAATTTTCTTATCCGCCATCTTTGATTTCCCGTCCGCCATCTTGGATCACTAAATAAATTTCATATTATTAATCAGCGTCCCGAAAATCTCAAAAACGATACCCATATAGATTGTATCCTATTCGTTTAGCCTTTTTTTTTGCCTTTTACCCAACCCTCCCCCTTCTCGTTTGACCATTTTATTATTTTTGTCTGGCCCCTAAAAGTTGTGGCTTAATTTTATAATAGCCTAGCCTTTCGGAATAATTGGGCTATCATAGGCAATAACAATTTTTAAAATCCGACTGCTAGTTCCTGAGTTTAGCCGACATTATCTTTTAGCCTTTTTAGCCTTTTGCCCGGCCCCAAAGGGTCGAAGAGTTATGTTATACAGCATATAGCCTTCCGGAATAACTGGGCTATCGTATACAAAAAGAGGTTTTCAGATCCGACCGGTAGTTTCCGAGATAAGCGCGTTCAAACAAACAAACAAACAAAAAAACAAACAAACAAATTCTTCCGCTTTATTAAGTATATTAGTAAAGATAAAGATATTTTTTTTTTGTATTTCATACAAATCTCCTTTATTGGGCGGATACTTCCATAGTTGTCGTTTTAACTGTTTAAGAAATATAACTATAATATAAAAAGTATTTACACATACAAACTACTTAGTAAAGACTGTGTTATCCGGTATCTGTGACGTTTCGCTAGATTGGCCAATATGGCGACTGCGATTTTTCTGTCAGAACCATTACAATTTAACAAAATACTCGACAATCCAAATTTTGCGGATATATGTTGTCGACTCGATATCTTTATTTTTAATGTTTTATTATTCAGGTAAGGTTTCGATGTACTCCTTGACGAAATAACTGCGATAGCAGCGCAGTCCGTCGGTTCCAATGTGAAACATTCCAAAATCCACAACTACTTACAAATTAAATTAATAATTTGCAATAAAATAAAATTGCGACTATAATTAAAGATCTAAGCTATCCTATCTCTCAAGTTGGACCAGACTGCTCACGGTGTGCCAATTTAATTTAAAATCGGTTAAGTAGTTTAGGAATCCATCGCGGACAAACATCGTGACAGGAGATTTATATACAGGATGTAAAAAGACCCTTAACGAAAACTGAAACCCCATATAGTACCAATTATTACGATCATTTTTTAATTCGGCACCATACCTGGGAAATTACTGGTTCAGGAGATATTGAGGCTCAAAGTCACGATTTTTTTTTTCGGATTATTCCAAAATCGTGTTTAGAATGATAAATGTACACTTTCTGCCAAATAAACATAAACAAAATTTTCAATATTTCCCTAAAATAAACGGCTTTAAAGTTCCCAACGCGTAGTGTATGCGTACCAGCAATCAGCTGCGAGGTCATTCCCCTCGGCCGCGCGACCACGTGATCATAAACTGCCGCCACCGCGGCGCACGGTGTAGGTAGATACGGCCGGCGTAGGTACGATGTCTGCAAGTGCGCGCTATTCATTGCTGGTAATAAAAGTTGTAAATTTTTTTAAGCTTGAAATTTTTTTTTTGTTTCCCAGGTATTGTTTTCGCGTAGTATGACTTGGCATGATGTGCAAAACGAGTAGACTTCGGCTTGGTGATGGGTCTTGTGACACCCTGTATATTAAGATTTTAGCTATGATATATTTGATTTAATCTAGAGTAAAGAAAGTAAAGAGGTCTCATTTTCCAATGCTGAAGTCATAATGAAAAGAAGATGGGATTATTTCTAGTGGCACAGAAAGACTTTTGATTACCTGGCTATTGAATAATAAAAAAAACATTGTCACGTAATTTGACGGAACCCAAATAATTTCGCCTATCCTGAAAACTTCTAACGCCTTGATGCATACAAAATTAGAGTTTGTCCCTCAGTAATTCGTTTTTAAAAGACGCCGATGGGATACCGAAAATAAGATTTTAACTGTGAAGACAATTGCTCTTTGATTGGTGTTGCGGAATTTGGATTTTGACTGTAGATATTTATAGATAATACCTACTGCAGATAATGGTGGAATATTTTGACTCCGGAATAATAGCAGGGAACTTGATTTCCTACTTGTAAGCTTTACACATGTAGCGTGTCTCGATCATGTTATAATTTTAATTTATTCAAAAACAATCATATCGCTCCGATATGATTGTTTTTTAATGTAAGTAATAGGAGGCAGACAAGCATCGCCTAAGTGATTACTGCCGTCCATGGAAGGCCCCAATTTTAGAAAAGGAGTAGGAGGAGAATGGTCGGGATGAAGGAGAACGAAAAGGGAATAGGGCCACCGGCATTCTCACTCACCGAGCGAAAACTTATACTGTAGATACTATTACTTTACGTCGATATTCTGTGAGAGGGTAGTTCTTCTCCAGCCGAGCCGGCCTATTCATACTAAAATCAACAAGGCTTTACTAAGTAGGTACCTTTAAAATTTCTAGCGGAGTATAAAGAATTTTACCTTTATTTTCGCATAATTACACTACTGAGACCCGTTACATAAATTTTAACAAACCTGAGTACAATCGCGAATGTGTTAAAATATTTATTATACCTCTGTGTCGTCATATAATAATATCATCCACGTTTATTCATGAACTGTCTCGCTGCTAGGCACGCTTCGCTTCGTACTATGAAAAGAGTTAGGCTATATTCCAGGCAGATTTCACATATCTTTGGAGAACATTATGAAGCACACTGAGACATGCAAGTTTTCGATCACTATTTAACAAGCTCTAATTAACCATTTATACAAATGTGTAGCTAGTTCCTCAATCTTACTAAAAATAAGCCCTGCTGCCGATTACTCCATATTATTGCTGGCGATAATAATATGGAGTAAGCGCGTTCGATTCAGTGTAAATCGGGAAGGAATTGGATACTTCAATAGATTTCTTTTTAAAGGGCAAAGTTTAGCTTGGTCTAATGTGTCAGCAGAATAGATATTTATCTTAATTAAACCGCAGTGAAAGCTAGTTCGTACTAATAAAATAACACCGTACGCCTTAACAAGTTCAAACTAATTTACGTCTTATGGTTTCATAAAAGTAGGTACATCGCTGTACCTCCATAATTGACGAACAAATCAAATCTAAATCAAATTCCGATCTCTTTGGGCCAATTACACCCGAATCCGTCGACACGGGCGTTGATCGATTGATTTATGTTACCAAAATAATTAGATCATCGAAACTGATTAAAATACACGTACTTCTGGGTGGGGCGGGTGTCAAAGTAAAATGGTTGAGTAATAGATTTGATTAATATTTGAAGTGGAGGTAATTTGTCGCAAATTGTCACGTGTGAAAACGTGAGAGTTAAATTGTTGTGGAGAAGTATGAGGTGTGGTTTTGTATGAATATGTTTACGTTCTAAACTAATATCTTCTTCTTTTAGTTATTTTCTTTCTTTATTTAAGCAGAGACATCCATTCAAAATAGCACTGTATATAGTATATCTGATTAAGTTTGAATAGAGATCTTTTAAGCAAATTACGAAATAGGAACAGCAAGCTTTGTCAAGGACTTAATTTTAGTTATTTTGAAGTAGCTTAATGAATACAGTATTTGACCACAAATTCTCTATTTGATTTTGGTGATGTATGGATTCGAAGACCATTCTGTAAGACCTACTATACTACCCGGATAAAGAACCCCCCAAAATCACCTCACAGATAACATCACTACAATGACACGACAATAATAATTAATAACTTTTAATTAAGAAGGGCGTTGATCTAATTGTTGATCGTTATCAACTTTAATAGTTATTAGTACATAATACATAATGCTTCATCATGGGTTAATATTACGCTTTGCGCAGTTGACGACATCCGTTGAGGGGATTTTCATTAGAATTATAGCTAGATAGATAGTAAGGGAATTAATTTGCTACGAATAAAAATGGTATGCAGCATATTCGGACTTATTTATGGTCCCATCAATCGCATTACACTTAATACAAAATTTAAAGAATGCAGAAGTGGGATAAGCGAAATTAGGACGAACTAGAACTTATCGCAGCAGATTAAATTTAGTATCGTTTCCGGAAGCCTACCATAGCATGGTTCATCCTATCACCTATCATTACTAGTAGCAATAAAAAAAATCTTCCGTAACTTTATCTCCATACCATAGATATAATATGCTCCATATGCTAAGCAGTCTCGGTTATCCAGCGTAGTCCCTAAGCGACTGTGGGTCGGAAAAAGTAAGAAATATTGTGTGTAACACCTTCGTGTCTCGATAGACTATGCTGTTAGTTTTGTGCCCAGTGTCTCTATCGGATAATTATGCCAACGGACTATGACTGTATTAGTCGGGAAGAATTTAGTATATGTATAAAAATACCAGTTCTGTCCTCCAATCTGTTATTCTATTTGACAAATTTTCAATTATTCATTGACAAAACTGTAATAGAAAAAAGACAAAGTCACTAACCAACGAAAGTTTTCAGTGAGATGTGGTTTTTCAACAATTCCAGTCAAGGTACTCGGTCTAAAGCTAGTTCCTTGTTTTATGTGTTGCGACCTCTGCAGATGATGGGCAGTTCTTCCAGGAAGACAAAAGTACACAATGCTTGTAGTAATGGCTCTGGACGACTGGCCACGGGATACGTACATCACACAAAGCAAATCTTCCTGATAATCGTTGAGACGAACCGTATTTTTTACACTAGTTGAGCTCGCGGTTACACCCGCATTATATAGGGCTACTACTCCGCTCCCGTAGCTTATAGCGTGATGTTAAATAACCTAAAGCAGAGTGATTCCAATAGAACCAGTAGTTCCTGCTTCCATATTAACGTGCTCTACCTACCAAACAAACTTCAGCTTTATAATATTAGTCTAGAAAATACATATTTAGGAGAGCCTACATAATGAAAGTACATATTGAGAGATATTTGTCTATAGACTAGCTAAATGATGATGATATTTAGTTATGCATATGATTTCTGTAGTAACATAGATTATAGTGTAACCTGTCTTTTATCAAATACTTAAGTGTAAGCTTTTTTCTTATGCTTCGATATTACAATACCTACTATTTCCTATACCTATGCACGTAACGTACTACTGATGAAATAACTACGGAGGGCACTGGAGACCTGTAATACAGGTTATGCTGTTGCACATGCCTACCTCAGGCACCAGCCTCTCACAAGGTTGATGTAAACTTTGGCATTACTGTTAAGGACTTAGCATGAGGATACTATTGTGATGAGGAAATCAATGTTTTTTTTATTATTATTATTTATTTTGACTAAGTATAAATCTACTACTACATTACTAGGTACCTGAAATTTACTATCGTACTCTGTTGATATATAGAACATTGTAATTTGAAATGCTTTAGTTCTAAAATAGTAAACTGTAGAAGTTTAAATTTACTCCTAGCGTCTCTAATGATAATAATGTAAATAAACTGAAGGGAAGAGTCTTCAAACTACACATAATTAATTTAGTCATACGAACATAGAATCTAGCATATAGTATTGCGTGGAATATGTCGCACCCCTAGATTAAAACTTTAGTAACTTAAAAAGTATGCTTTTTGCGTTACACTTTATCCCGCCACTCTACTTGCGTGGGCATTTTTAAGCGCGCATTTCCGTGACTAAGCCCTTTCCAATTGAGTTTTTCGCGCTAGAAGCGTTTTCGGATGCTCTACCACAAAGATACTGGGAACTAAAGCTTCATCCGCTATGGAACAGTTACGCGAGATACAGCTTATCCTAAGTGACAGCACAAAAGTAATCAGCCATTTTTAGTTGTCTTTCAATTAACATAAGTAACGGATGTCTGAATAGTGAAATAATATTAGTTTTATGAATACCGTATTACAGCTTTGTCATCTTCCCTAAATATACCAAAGACCAATTGCCGTCTTTACAAAAAAATTGGTATTTTGAGTTACTCTAGTTTTCATCTAGGGGAGTGCGAGTGTCGGTACTTTACTTTGCCGCTTTATTACCAGCGAGACGTTGAGAATTCAGACGTAAATACTCATCAGCCAGATTACTCATAAGTTAAACGAACATTGAAATCAGTTGTAATTAATTCTAATTGTTTTATTAACAGCCGTTCGGAGAAACTCATCTAGTATTCTAATCACGACGTTTCCATATCTGTAACGCTTGGAAAAGTTAGCGCACGTTTCGTGAACGTTACAATAAACTAATGTTAAATTAATTATAATTACTATAGTCTGCGATATAAACTATGTTAGACTTGTTATTCAGTTATGAACTCGTCACTACGTTTAGTTTAAATTATGTAGGCGTAATACTGTTATCCGTTGATTAAAAGTTTTTTGTGGAATTGGCTTGCTTTTGTTTTGGATTAAGAGCGTTGGCATATCTATACATATTATAAAATTAAGTCCACGTTTTTTCAGTCTGTCTGCATGACCGCGATAACTACAGAACGGATTTTTGTACGGTTATCAGCGATAGGTAGTGTGATTCTTGAGGAAAGTTTATGTGTATAATAGACGCAGGTGGTGCCACGGGCGGAGCCTATTTTATTTATATTTTATTTTTTTATTTATAGACTCACGCCTGTATCCCCGAAGAGGTAGGCAGAGGTGTAATATTACACCCACATTTCGCCATGAATTTTTAGGTACCACGTAATAAGGGGCGAGCCTATTGCCTTTACCGGGCACATCACCAGACTTCGTGCTACTACTGAGAATTCGGAAAACTCAATAACACTTTTGCCCTGGCCCGAGAATCGAACCCGGGACCTCCGATCAGCAGTCGCATACGCTATCCACTGGATCACGGAGGCAGTCAGGGCGAAGTATAATGTATTATGTGATTTAGATTGTCTATTAAGAATACCGAAGTAGTGCGCCTTAAAATTTTCATTCATAACGTGAAGACCACATTTTGAAGCACGTGGTCCGCTTGGAGAATTGCGCAGTTATTCCTTCATCGTAAATAGAGACAAAATAACAACTGTAGCCATCAAGCAGATAGTGAAGTAGTTGGTACGGGCAAGAAGTAATATAATCTCACAGAATATTAGTAAAAAGCAGCAATTTTCATTTAGTTTTCTCTTCCTTTGGATAAGTGATAGTAAAGAAGATGAAAGTGCTTTTATCTTTTTTTAGCCTCTGTCTTTCACAATCGGTCTTTATTGCAGGCAATTTTGGCGTGTTGAAGGCACACGCCTATTGATTTTGTTTTTATAATGCTAAAATGTAAAGGGAGTGAATCATGAGATGACGTCTGATAGGAGAGAATGGAAGAGAAAGACATTCTGCGCCGACCCCAAGTAATATGGGAATAGGGCAGGCAGAAGAAGAAGAAGAATGCAAAAATTTTTTTTATAGACTCACGCCTGTATCCCCGAAGGGGTAGGCAGAGGTAATATTACATGAAAAATAATCTGGCAGGCGGTGAATTTACTGTATTTCCTAGATATTGCTTTTATTATTGTTTAATTATGAGTTTGTTGGTATTAGGTTGATAATTATTGTTGTGTTCACTTGTTTTAGTAATCACACTGTCCAATGTTTTTATGATTCCAAAGCAAGAAGGCGCCTTTGCACATCGCCATGTAATGATATTGTCCTTATTGGTTATTTTCTTATAGAATTCTCTACCACCACAAACTAATACTGGCTTGTTTCTCTTTGATAAAGTAAAATAAAAATATTCACCGACTGTATTAACATCTTTACTGGTACTTGGATTTTGCATTTTAAATGTTTTAATATTTATCTACAAAACAGGTACCACTACTGTCCCGCACTTCTGGGTAACTAAGAAAAAAAACTAAGGGCTTACCAGATTGGCCGTATTCTTTACAAATTAGCTTTCTCTTTCACTCCCTACTGGGCCCAATGACATAGAAAGAGATAGCAATATCATCCATTACACTTGCTTGTTGATTTGCCAAACGAATGACGCCACAGGTACTCTTGCACTAAATTACAAGTAACGATATTAAAGAGCTTACGATATTTTTCCTGTCTGTACAATATAATGATAAAATATAGTGGGTTGAAAGCGGAATAAATTTTAGATAGAAAACGGAAAAAATATTAATTCTATTGCGGGTAGAAAACGGACACTGTAACTGTCTACTGTCATGTAGATAAGTACTGGGTCGTCTGCTGAAGCAAGCAAAAAAACACTACGTAAATATAAAAAAATATCCACTATCAGCTCAACAGCTTAAAGCCAGATATCATGGGAAATTATAACATTTTTTTCAAAGAAAACTTCGTAACTTACTGACTCTAAAGGCTCTTTGATCCACGGCTAAACAAGGTTGCAAAAGTTGACCTTTGGCTGGGCGGCAGCTGTTTGCATATTGAGATACCATCCCTCGTACCCATGGTAAGAGTGTAAGCCAACCGTGTTTGTGGATAGCTTTGAGGAGACGGTTATGATAACGAGGAACAACCTTGGCAGCGTTCAGGAAAGTTTGGAGGTTATGTTTGTGTATGTATAATTGTATTTTGTAGATATAAGTGAGTAGAAGGCGTGGTTTAAGCGCTATAGACGACTATTCGTGGTCTTCATTAATTGATTATTTAAAGGCATCGACTATTCAACTTCATACTGCCACTAGAATAAAATATGTATAACCAAGACAACTGGCAAAAGAATCATAATACATAAACATCATGGAGCTTTTAATTCTGACACGTGCTCTTCTTTCTAATTATGCCATCGACAAGACAATCAAAATAAACCACTCAAAACAATCTCACAAAATATTTACCATTAACTTCTTGTAAGTACGTTAATCGACAGGAAACAAAACTCATTCACGCTAAAACATATTTCCGGACAATTTACAGGAAGTTCCGGCGCCTGAAAAAAAAACACTTAAAGACTTCCGTTATGAACACTGAGACACTATTCCCTTTTCAAATGTCGGCAACATTAAAAAACAGTTCGACCAATCAGAAAGCTGTTAGTCACGAAACGAACGCACTCCCATTACTGTAAGCGCATTCACACCTATGTTAATTTGATTGGACCATTTTACACGTAGGTGGAGATTAATGTAACAAGTTTAAATTGAATTATATTTACCGATTTCTTGTGGGTGGGACAAGTTTTTACATTTAATTGGATAAATACGAATGACAAATGAATTCAATAAAATTTTTGGTCGTATGTAAGCAATTTAAAATGAAAGTACTTACCGTGATATATTAATTTTATAGTATAATGAGAGGCTATCGTTTAGTGATCGTGTAAGGCCATTAATGAAATTGGGCTATTAAACGTATTAGATTATAATAGAGTAGGATGTGCTTACTAAATGTATTCGGCTAAGATTTAATAAACTCTATTCGTATTTTATAAGATAAGATAGTAGTTTATCGGATTTGTGGTGACGTTCTTAATTAGTTTAAATGGTGGGAATGATATCAGCTCCTATTATAACTGTTCGACTTCCGGACGCGTGTGTCGTCTCAGAACGTTACCTTTAATTGTTTGATTGGTTAACACACTATGATGAAATTAAATAGTATGAGATCATTTCGCAGAAGTTACGAATCGGTGTCTGCAAAGAAACTAGCGTAATATGCATTATTGTCCATTCATAATATTAGCAAATGCAATAGCATTTGCTAATATTATGTATTTAAATATTTTGTACATTAACTACATGCAGTGGATCGGGGCTGGGTCTGTGGCACTAACTGATAGAAAGCTTGTGCTATTTCTGACATTGGCTCACTTAGGACTCTTTGTGAAGTACCACATTCTTACTATCAAGGTGATACTTTCTTAGCACATAATTTAAAAACATCAACATTCAGCCTGATCACATGTCATGTTCTACTGCGTTATATCGAATGACTGAAAACAATATGTAAAATTATTGCAAGCGCTTAACATAAAAATAGTATTAGTAATGTAATAATATCATTAGTAATTAATCAAATGACGGTATCATTTAGGAGAACTAATTTGACCCTTAATCTGCAATTCAAATTTACAATCTACAAAATAAACACATCAATAAAAGTCCAAAACAAACTACATTTCCAAAACGAACAGGAAACATTACACTCACATGTAATAAATCTCTTCGCCCTCCCGAATTGAATAAAACAATCATTATAGCGATAACGCCACTACAATCGACGCTAATACAACGAACTGTCAATCTATCGTCCGTTTCTTATCGCACGATCTACAATAAAAAAAATACCTCAAATAATTTCACAAAGGTTCGAATGCGATCGCAGTAACGCGATAAGGGATTAAAGGGGGGTTCAGGAGAACAAGGGAAATAAGTCATTAATAGAAATAACATGATATCAGTTTGTGGAGATCAGAAACAAGATGACTGTTCAGATAGGGACAGCGAAAAGAGAACTACCCTCTCTTACAGTTAAGTAAAATTTCACCCCTTGTGGCGAAATTAATTATTGTTATTTTTGGTAAATTGAAATATAGCAACTGCTACTTGGATAATAATAAGCCATAGGCCATGTTATTTAATACATTCAGTAGGTATGCATAAAATACGCACAATAACTTATGTAAATTGTTAAAATTGAGTATCTAGTTTGATACCAGCGTCAGAAACTTTTTCAGCAGTGCGTATCAGGAGAATGTGGTTCGTAATCTGAAACAGTAACATACCTAAGTACTTCGCAGTAAAATAGCTTATTACTATTTAAGCTATACTGCCCCATTGGTGGACGAAGGTCTCCCCTATATTTCTCCACCTTCTCCCTATCTGCAGCTATTACTGTCCAAGTTTTTGAGAAGCATCCAGCTCATCTCGCCAACGCTTCATGGGTCTACCCCGTCCACAACGTCCTTCCAGTGTACACCACGTGGCGATATGTGCCCATTTTTCGGGATGGGTTGAGGCTAGTTAGGGATGAGATCTTGTTAAACAAAGTAATGATGTGTCTTAGAATCGAGGGTGATCCGAGTCTAAGGACCGCTGTACTTATACCATCCTCTCAAGGAGCCTTACCGTTAGGCATTTTCTTGAAGACTTTAAGAACTTCAGTATCCGTTATCGGATCAGGTAATAATATTATGTACTTAATTTCTTCGTTTGTTTTGTTTTGGTCCGAATATAATGATTTGTAAAATAGATTATTAGTCAGAGTAAATATTAACTTCTGTCTTTTTGTCCCGAGAACCGATCCCGACGCGGGCAAATCCGTTGCAGAAACTAGTTGATAATAAATTCGTTCTCTACTGTATGACAGAGACAGATGCATAAAGCTGGTGAATGGCCTCTTTGTATATAATCACAAGGAGTATCAAAAGTAAAAGATTTCCTCATAATTATTTTCATAAAAAAAGCATGATCTTCAATGCAGAGCTTTTAAGTTTAATCGTATAATATATGTAGTTCTAGTTTGCGCTGAAAATAAAAAGCGCGAAGAAACTCTATGATTGGTATATGCCATGTTTCCTATCTTAAAAAGCAGTCATGTAGACAATAACTAAACCTTTCTTGTACCTGCTAAAATGAACAGGCGCCAAGCATTGGGGCACTTTATAAAAACAAACATAAATTAAATGTCAAACAACTCTAAACCAAAACACTCAACAAATAAAACTCAAAAGCGTCTAACACATTTTTATTCGCACAATAATTCGAAACATCTTACGTTGAAGCCGTCATTTTTAAGTGAGAGAGTTGGCAACGAAAGCCAGTTTAAATGGCTTGCTTGCTTCGAACCCGGGACATAAAGACTCAATTGCCACGTGAAAACGTATGCCAGTATCGTAGCTCTGAATATTTTATAACTGCGCTTACTGCACTCGAGGACAAAATTATTTACCATTTGTCGTAAAATAAATTTATGCTTGTGATGTAGATATACTTACATAGATTTTTACGCTTGTTTAAGGAAATCAGAAATCACATACTTCTGTTCGATTTTCACATGTTCTGGGATTCTTTAATTGCTTAAAAACGATATTATTTAAACGGCAAATATAATGTAGGTATCAAAAATGTATATTTGTTTTCGTCAGTTCTAAAAAGACTTGTTCTGTGAATATTCACAACTATAAAATTAATTTTACTGCCTCGTTGGTCTCGCGGCATAAATGTGCGCGTGGGATTGGGAGGTCTCGGGTTCGATTCCCGGGTCGGGCAAAGTGTTATTGGGTTTTTCCGTTAGGAAATTCTCAGTAGCAGCACGGAGTCTGGTAATGTGCCCTGTACGGCAATAGGCTCGCCTCCTATTACGTGGGACCTAAAAATTCATGGCGAAATGTGGGTGTAATATTACACCTCTGCCTACCCCTTCGAGGATACAGGCGTGAGTCTATAAAAAAATAAAATAATAATAGTAATTCTTTTTTAATACTTCAGCGGATTTCTTGATTTTGGACTTTCAAAATAGGTCCCATCGAAAATAAAAAAGAACATTCAGATTTGTTAAAGCTTGTCAACGCGTCTCAACGAATTTCATCTGAAATCTCGTGCTTTACAAACTTCAAAATACTCAACCACTTCGCAAAATATTGTTGCGGAATCTTTCGCAAAGTGGCTTACACGGCACGCCTGCGTCCAAACTCTGAGCTTATTCAAACTTTGGTGTGTTATACCACGGTAATAATATCTTACAGTATTGTAACTCCATACAAACGCACGAAACTCGAGTTATACCTACGCGCCTCGAGTAGAGTACCCATTAGACTGGGCGGACTGTGCCTACAGTACCCACAGCCGCTATCGTGCCGCAGCTCGCATGCGGCGCGTCTGGTAGGTATATAACTCACGAAGGCGGCCGAGTTACAATACTGTTAGATTATATTACCGTGGTTATACTGTATAGAACATTACGGCCGCAAGTGTATCGAGTTTACGACCTGCGGCGAAATACACCGATAAGTAAGTCGTCTCGATGACGCGGGCTTTCGTAATCGATTACACATAGTCAGGTTAAGATATTTATTGTCCGAGTAATATAATAATATGTGATGATCGTATGTGATTGTGTTTGCGAATGTTGAATGTTTAATAGTGGCGATTTTATATTTTAGAGCTAGTATCAGTGCATAAATATATATTTTTTTAAGTGCCTCTCTGTATAAATATACTAACAATATCCAAATGAAAAATGATCCTTTGTATGCAAACATCTGTTAAAATTATTATTCACACCAGTTTTGGTGTTTTTCGTGTTGAATATGACTTTGAAACAGAGGACTGTTCGCTTTCTAGCCTTAAAAGAGTTGACAGAACATTAGTTTTACTTGACAACTGTCGCTAGACCGCCGATCGACAGTAACCTAATAGGATAGCGTTATTCCATGGTCTAGACTAGAGTCTATTTGAAGCAGTAGCACTCTGAGAATTAACTCTCAAATATCTTCACGGCAGCAGGGATCGACAGCATAACGTGCTCATCGAGACAAGCAGCAAGCTTTATTTACAACCAATCAATCCAACTAATAGGTGTTTATTTTAAATTGTTTGACTCTTGACAGTTTAGACAGTTCTAGACTTTCCAAGACTTGTCGTCATGGAGCTCGGTTCCGCTCCTTAGAATTACTAGATTTGACAGAATATTTAACTTTACAGTAGATATGGCTGATGATAAACAAGAACTTGAAAATAATTTACTTTAACTCTTCTTAAACATACATTATACAATAACATGATGAAATGTGGGTGTAATATGACACCTCTCACTTCCCCTTGGGGGATACAGGCGTGGGCCTATAAAGAAAATATAAAAATCATTGTACTCGACCAAGTTTATACCGTTGCTCTTTTTAACTCACGAGTTTAACGACTTAATCAGCTTTCTTAAGTAAGAAAAGTCGAAGTATCGTGTCAACTATCAAGGCTTTATGTGTCTCGTAAACATCGACACAAATAGTTTAGTATCACAGTTTTATTACTCATCAGGGTTAAGCTCGTAATACTTGATTGAGCCGCGATCTCGTGTTACTAATCAACATCCTGTAGATCTGTTCTTAAAGTTTAAAGAGCCCTCTGTAGTGCCCATAATGTTACTTGACATGTCATTCGTAGCAGATCAGCCAAGGTTAGCAACGTTTCCAGAGTTTATCTTTTGGATGACCGCTTGTTGCAACATTTACAATACAGCATAGCTATGGAAACTGCGGATACTGCGCTTGTGTTAGATAATTCTAGAAGAGGGTTAAAGAGAGGAAAAATTTAGTAAATGAATTATATTACTAGAACTTCAATATCTTGTTTCAAAATGTGTTAGAATTGTTTCTTAATATAAATATGTTAAAGCCATCTTCTAAATACGCGTCAGTCGCTCATATGATAACACATTCTAGACTTCCGATAGTGTCACTAATTCTTCTCTCCTATTACACAAAGTTCCAAAAAGTAACACTTAAACCGAAACTTCTTAATTGAGTACGATTCTTACAAACTTACAAAGTACAAATACATTTCCCACTTAAATTCCAAGTGATATCCTAACCGTATAATATTATTGCAAATGGCCACCAGCAACCGTGCCAAACGGTTTAATCTACCCGCAAGCGGTAAACGGGTTGAAGCCAAGCGTGACGTTACCGATGTTGGATTTGAATACTTTTAATCTTTTGCGACTTGTACACATACTAATATACTCGTAAGGCCGATTTCATTATCGATCTATCAGTAAATTTGGTTACTAGACTTACATATCTGACATATTTTTTATGAAGCTTATGGAAAAATAAAGATACACCGACGATCTGGTTAAGATCGCGGGAAGTGGTTGGATGCGTGCGGCTCAAAATCGGTCTGTGTGGATGAGAACCTTGGGGGAGGCCGAAGTCCAGCAGCGGACGTCTCTAGGCTGACATGATGATGATGATTATGCGAAAATGCATCTCTAGTAGCCTTATCCACGTCGGATAACGATATAATAAAAGTGAAATACCTTTTATTTGTCCCAATGTTTTGGCATGGGCTACGGAATTACTTATTGCCGCAGCGCCGTCCCTGAGAAGTGAAGCACCTAGGGTAGACCGCACTTGGTCTTTACAAAAACCGGCTAGTGTAAATCTTAATGAACTTCACAGATCATTGTCCAGCAGATCAAACATAAATTAGAGTTCTTATCGCATACACCCATGCCGAAACTTCACGTCAAATATGCCTCAGGAAATCCTTATCATTATCTTCGTTTGCAAGTAATTACCCGATATTAAATATAAATAATATTATTATGACAAAATGTTTTTTTAAATTGCAAAAGTGCCTACGTATTTTTGGGTGTCCATTGTGGAATACAGTATACTGTCGTTTTAACTTTTAATTGGTTTTAAGTTATTAATGATTAAGTATTGTATTTATTTGGGTATTTCGATTTAAATGTGACAACAGTTTTGTTTTAAAACTGGGATAATATTTTAGACTCGTGACTTTTAACTTAAAACAAAACGTATATGAATTACGTTATTTTTAGAAAATGAGGCCATATAAATAATACAGAAATATTCGTTTAGGTCAGCATATTTTTCATAGTAAATGGTACTGCGAATTATCTTTTATTAAATACAGATAGCGTCTAACTTTATAATCGATGTAAAGTTTGTAGAATCGTAATTGTATTACGTTTTATCAAGTTATATTCAATTCAATTCAATTCAAATTCCTTTATTCATTTGGGTCACAATGTGACGCTTATGAACGTCAAAATAATAAATTTATAAAATAATTATTTATAGACTCTACATTTACTAACGTTCGCCACGTTCGCAAAGCAATAGGTAGAACCATGAGAAAGAACGGGCAATAAAACTCACGGTCACTCTTTTTCATCGCCAGGTTTAGCATAATACACATAATTTACATTTTGTAAGGTGCTGCAACTGTTACACCTTCTATATCACTCGTATATATGTATTAACTGTACTTAATAATACTCAAGCATAATACTTTTGATGTTCATTTGGTTAGCCTCCTCAGAATAGACATGGTGAAACAGGAGCATCCACTTACATTATATATACCTAATAATGCAGGCAATCCGCGAAAATGATCAGAACCATGATGGAAATGATGCAGTTAAATATTAAAATCTAATACCAGCACGCAAGACCGTCATCGACCAGTCATCGCAAGTAGCACCCGTTCACGAGTATGACGCATGTGCCAGCCATCATCCCTCTCGCCATATTAGAGGTACAGGGATGACCCGACACACGACGCCACCACAAGAAATGACATTTTAGTGAGCATGACGACAACGGTATACGAACCAGCAGTAAGAAACAATCTATTGGTATACTGACCATGACCGCCAATTAACTCCATTTTCCAGATCGTTATTATTAACATAAATTAGTGAAACGCGTGAAGGAATGCAAATGTAGAAAGAATTTTGTGAAGGTGACCAGTGAACAATGATATGATCAGGGATAAATAATGTTAAACTACATTCAACAAATCATAAAAATATCCAAATCCTGCAATAATCATGAATATATATATATATATATATATATATATATATATATATATATATATATAAAAATATATATTGTGTTTCGCTAAATATGTATGTGTTAAATAATTAATGTGTATTATTTTTGTTTCAGGTACATTTTCACAATTAAAGTTTAATTTTGCGACAACCATAACAAAGTTTCATCTTTAAAGGTAAAAACGTGTAACTGCCTCAAAAGTACTCAAAACGGTCTTTGTCTCAGTAAAAAAGGTCTATTAGGACTGGGCTGCCCGCAATTTCATATCAGTTGGTGGTCGACGTATCTACTTGCCCAATACCCTTGCAAGCACAAAATTAATCTTATATCCAGTTAGATATGTGTTTGCTAGTAGACAATTACTGGTAAGTTGTCTAAGCTTTTACTATATTACACATAGACATATTTGATAGAGCTAAAAAGTAGTCCCGGTCTACCCGCAAGAATTTAAACACGTAATATTAAAGGCATATCAATGATATGTTCAAGATGTTTAGCCACTTGAGGGTGGATCATGTAGCACTTCACAAGGATTCTCATTGTTGGCACTTGACTTCAACATTGCTTGTGGTAACTTGATGCTGGATTACAAGTGTATTAATTACACGTGTAACTTTGTGTTGTGTCAGAGGGTTAAGGAATTTTGATGTAAATGTTAATTGTATTAGCATTTTTATTTAAAAATGTAGCGACGGCATAGTGTACAAACCAAAGACTACCATGCAGAGGGTATCGGATTCAAACGCAGGGTGCGCACCTTTAAGTGTTCTACTTATCTGCGTGGTGATTTGTTAATGCTATCGGTCCCAGTCCCGGCTATCTGTCCCGCTTATCATGAAAATCTTTGGCAGTCGTTATAGGCAGTCAGTACCTATTATGTACCTACATAAAGTACAGATAGCATTGGTGGTGGTAGCGGGTTAAAAGTTACTTAGCCATTAAATCAATTGATGAAATATCGTGAACTTCTCAAATACACTTATGTACCTATTTTCGTTTTTATGCCACTCACAAAACCAAGTTTTAGGCTTTACAATAAAGAAGGCCACCACACTTCTACGTAAGCCAAAAACTTGTACAATAAATAAGTACCTACTGAAGCACATTCAAACAATTGCGTCCAAACTAGTCCATTAGAAATTAATGCTTTTAACTAATATTACTTAATATCCAACCCTCCGCTGCAGACGCACCATTACACAATGGTCATTAGGACCGATTTATGTCTTTATTTTTAATGTCACACGCTCCAACGGTCCGCTAACGTCAAGATTCCGTAGAAATATTGTAGTTTTCACTAAAATCGTCGTTGGAATGAGTGCTGATGTAGACGTCATGCAGGTATGTATGTTACTTTTAGTTGGCGTAGGTCGGCATTTCGTCAGTTGATATTTTTATGTACCTAATAGGCGGCAAACGAGCAGACGGCTCACCTAATGGTAAGTGATTACCGCCGCCCATAAACAGAAACAATATCAGAAGAGTCACATGTGCGTTGATGCCTTTTGGGTTGGGAACAGGAGGAGGAGTGGGATGAGGAAGAAGAAATAGGAGATTATAGGTACTATAACAAAAGTATAAGTCGCCCATAATGGCAAGCCAAATAAACAACGAAATTTCAGAATTTCGTTGTTTACAAACTACTGCAGTGAATATCCTCGATGATGATCCTCGCAAATCAAATTTGAGACAATTATAAATAATAATATAATTATTATTATATCTACCCACATCTCAGTTAACGACGGCACATGGCATGGTAAATGTACAAAAATTTTACCACTTCGTTGATTAAAGTGGGATTTAATTACGGGAAGGTTGTTCAGGAGCGATTAATATTCAAATGGAATATTAGAGGATTCTGTGTATTATTAATCTTAATTAAACGATGATGGGCGTGCTTCTGATAAGTTCGAGACGGCTGAGTAACCAAGTTTTGGATAAGAGATGTGTACCAGCCATCTTGAGATTTGTGATTGAGAGATTGTAGGGTAGACAGCGAAATGTGTTTAGGTATGTTATTGTAGGGTTATTGTGAAAGCCATGCGTTCAATGTGAGGCATCAAATTTGTTGTCTAGGTTGATAGCACGGATATCTTTGATGTCGCGAATCTGAGACTTTCAAGCCTGTGTGGTTCACTACAAAAAATCTAATATTCTGTCAAATCTGACTAGACAAATAAGTGAATCGCCGAAGATTTTGGATACAATCACGACAATGCTAGGACGATGATGAGGACGAACATTATTATTAAAACATTCTGCGAACGAATACAAGGAATACCTAGATTTGTTCTGTGTAGGAATTGTACTTAAATCATTCAGCTCAGTGCGCCACTTCCACCCGCCACACTCACTTCAAGTAAATGGTCCCTACATACGCCAAACGTTCAGTTAATTTGTGCCTTTATTAAACATGCTTAAAAGTTTAAAATGTAACAATTACTTTCAACAAAAGCTAACAATAAACAAGCTACGACACAAAAACCGCGATCCAATATATTTAAACTAGTTAATTTCAATTCGTAAACGTTATCTGACCGCAAACACAAACAAATCATGTGTTTTACTAAAATGCAATTTTAGTTGAATTGGGTCTGCAAGTTAATTAGATTTGGAAAATAAATTGTCAAATTGATTGTTTCAAATAATGTATAATGCTTAAGTAAATTATAAACTTTTCAAACAGAAGAGGCCTTTGTCCAGCAGTTCAGTACTATATAGGCCTCTCCCAACACGTGTCACAGTACACGGTCCTCAGCCTTCCACATACAGTCCGGACTAGACTATTCTAGACTAGTACCAGAAAATATTGGGCATCAAAATCTATATTCTCTTGTTGAAGTTTTCGGGTGTTTATACCTACTATTCTGCTTTTAAGAAAGCGCACTATAAGATAACGAGCAATTTTATGTATCCGATGCAGAGAACTAAATGACATATCAATTTCGCAGTAATCGAGGTGCACACCTTTTAATTTTTACGAGGTAGAAAATTCTCTTCGGATCTCTGGCTCAAGTGGATATTTGAGCTGGAGCATGTGGTGTTACTACTAAAATAGTATGTCGACTGCCGACCAAAAGCGCCCTACGAAAGAAGACAGGTACAGGCTGTTCAAACTTCCTTTAATTGCGCCTTGTCCTACCGGACTCAATCCCAGGGATGGCTACAAGCCCTCTCCTGCCCTTACTGGCCCTATCCTTTAGAGGCACCCCTTAGCTATAAAATTTTACGGAATAAGCTTAATGTAGTCGTGCAAAGCAGACGAGGATCTTCTTATACTAATTGTTGTTTGTAAGTCAAGTTATTCCCACTATGATAAAGTTGGACCCCAATAAGGGTACCTATTCTTGACCAAATTATAATTTAGCCAATAATACCCTTAGGATAGCTCAACTTTTCTCACGATACAAAAGAAATAAAACAAGAATAAAACAATATCTATTATTTGATTCAACTTCAAGTAACGTTTCATAAAATACCTCGATCATAGTACAATCAAGTCAGGAATAACAAAAAAGCAGCAAAAGACAACGATTCCCAACATTTCTACTAAAAAGACACGCCTACATAAAACTTTATGGTTCATTGAATTCTCTGGCTACATAAAATTTATGCCAAATAAAATATTACGTTTCTACAAGGGTCTTTTCATTAATGAGCAGTGGGGTGGGCATTGTTTTATAATAACTTGTACTGTGGTGTACCACTGTAAGCGATTAGCGTTTTACGATCCTTTATTTCCCTTTAGTAATATGAATACCAATGTAGTAATCATGATTGTATAGGATGGCAGTAGCGGGAGTGTAACCGACTGCCACACGGAACGTTCAATTCGCGCTCAAATCAAACATTAATGTGCGTAAACATGGATGTGTGTTTTGGTCTGGGTGTTTCTACGTATAATATGTTATATAATTTGTTACTCACAAAAAAGTATATGTACAAATTTATCCATTATCTAGTACCCATAGTAACTACAAGTTCAGCTTCGTTTATTTATTTATTTAGTAATCTTAGGCAGGCTAACAGAAAAATAATCTTATAAATTACATCAATATTTGTCTAATTTGCTCATTACAAGCAATCACATATAGGGTTATTTTCACATAAAAGTTAAATGCAGTTCTTCAAAACTCCACTCTGACAGATGAGTATGTCCAAAACATTGAACTGATATTCAAAAACAAATAGGAATAGCTCTAAACCGACCGTCCACGCTATTAACAAACAATGCTAGTGTGTGAACTCGTGACCAATCTAGGCCATTCGCATTGATAGCTTTTAGGATGCGCCATCCAATAACAATATTAACGTTTAGGCATTGTATGGAGTTGTGTATGCTAAAATTGCTCACTCAATCTCTACTGCCTAAAGCTGCGGTTTTATCATTATGGTCTTGCGAAAGTGTCGGGTTGATATTCAAAAAGGCTATAATTTATTACGGAAGTACCTAATTATAGTTTTCTGTTATTTTGTCTTGTATAATAGGCAGCGATAGTCGAGTGGAGATACCAACAGACTGCCATGCAGAGGGTATCGGGTTCGATTCCACGGCGCGCACCAATAACTTTTCGGAGTTATGTGCGTATTGAATTATTAATTATCGTATGTCCTGTGCCTCGGAGAACACGTTAAGCCGTCGGTCCCAGTTGTCATGAAGATCTTTGACAGTCGTTACAGGGCGCCAATACCTTCTTAATGTCAAAGTCAAAGTCAAAATCCTTTATCCATTTGGGTCACAACGTGACGCTTATGAACGGCAAAATAATAAATTTATAAAATAATTACTTAAAGACTCTACATTTACATTTACTGCCATCTCCGCAAAGCAAGGGCGTAGAACCATGAGAAAGAACGGGTAATAAAACTCACGGTCACTCTTTTTCATCGGCAGGTTTTGCATAATACACAAAATTTACATTTTGTAAGGTGCTGCAACTGTTACACCTTCTATATACCTTGTATATATTCACTGTACATAATAATATTCAAGGATAATACTTAATTTTAGTTTTGATGTTCATTTAGTTAGCCTCCTCAGAATAGACATGGTGAAACAGGAGCATCCACTTACATTCTATATACCTAGATAATAATGCAGGCAATCCGCGAAAGTGATCAGAACCATGATGGAAATGATGCAGTTAAATATTAAAATTTAATACCAGCCCGTAACTAGTGTAATCAACTGACACTAGTCTAAACAATGGAATATCGCTATCCCTACGGGTTGCGGAGGTCAGACAAGCAGTCGCTCTGTGGAAAAGCTAATTTTCAGTCAAATCCGGTTAGACTAGTAAGCGGAGCCCTGATTGAAACTGGGATAACGCTAAGAGGATGATGATGATGATTTTGTCCTGTATAAGTCATACACGCTTCTTGGATTCTCTCTATGATTATCTTCCAACAAGATTCCTTGATTTTGCTACATATTAGTTAATAACACACTCCATTGTGTTAAGATAAAAAATAAAAAGAAATCTATTTTTTTCATGAGTAACGAGCCTAAACTCGATGAGTTAGGTTGTTATATCGCGGAGTACGTATTCCCACCTACTAGCCCCATCGTCAGATCAAATCCATTACTGCGTAGTATTGCATTGTCACTATATACATACATAGGTATGCATGCAAAATGTCGAGTGGATCTTGCTAGATTTCATTAGAAACATAGAGACAGGTAAAAGTAAATAAAAGCTTGTTAAAATAAAATATTTTACCTCCGCAATCCGCTACCCGCTTACACTAGAACCATAACCTCATTTTCGGTGTTTAATGTTGTAAAGAGTACATTAAAATGGGTATATAGCCACACCGAGGGTTTTGCCCGCCACCGAATACATTTTTCCTTATTTTTGTTACAAACTTTTTTGGATTACATCTTTTTTTTTCAATGTTAATCCCACTTACGTGGCTTTGTCAAAGACTAAGACTATAGAATAAAAGGCAGACAGAGCGCGCGGAACACTTGCGTGAGGCCACTAAAGCAAATACAAAATTGAAAAGCGAATACAAACTCGACTCAGTGCGCTGCGAAGAATCGCACAGTTCACACGCCACGATCGATCCTGCTTTTAAATTCATAAAATGCCGTCTTGCGTTTTTAAACATTGTAAAAGTTGTTTCTAAAAGCAAATACGGGAAGATGGAATATATTCTTACAGATAACTATGGATTATTTGACCGTTTTATAATATTATTTCGATAAAATTCGTATTTCTGCAGAAAATATGTAAGTGTTGCCAGTTTACGTCGACACCGTTTTCCCTGAATTAGGGAAAATGCACTTGTTAATTGATTATGTAGGTAATAATGATTTTCAGGTTAATGAAAAATACATTAACGTATTGTGAAAGTATATTGTAGATTATATTTTTTCTTATAAATATACTAATAGGATTTCCATTAGTATATACATTGTTTTGAGTTCGATCCCCAAACGATCCAAATATTCATGTACACGCTTCTACTTGTCAAGCTATACACTTTGATCTTTGTGCCGTTGTTAGACCTTTGTACCGTTCTTATGGCGTAGGGAATAAGTATCAAAATCGTACTTCGACTATTTAGCTTGACTTGGCGCCGTGTGTACATTAAGTACAGAAACAGAAATTATTGATTGTAGCCATTATTTATTTTTAACTGCAATTTTTTTTGGTTACGATTTATGATTATGATATTCATAATTTATTGTATGCATGACAAAATGTTTTTAGCTAATTAATATTTATGATGCAAGCCTATCTATTTATTTCTCAATTTACGAATAAAATTAGTTAAAACTTAACTCGGAGCCTACATTTTTTTTAAATGTATTTATAAAAGCATACTTTAATGGTATCTTTTATTTGAATAATTTTCACAACAGCATTACATATTAAAAGCATTAATTAAATCTATGGTAAATTCTTCAAAACCACAAACGAATATAAAATATTACCTATGTAATATTTTTATATTCGTTTGCAAAAACTATATGCAAAATAGTGGGAGATTATTCATAATCAGGCAACTTTACACACACATAGACGCGCGTGTCCGTACAGTGCCAGTCGCCAAATGTCACGCACACATAGCTGTCAACGTGCCTCACTTAGTTGGACGAATACGCTACATCTGGTTCTTGTTTGTTAAATCTGTGGTAGGAAACAAGGAAACAATGTTTAAATATGCTGTTAGGTGTCATTTGTGAATGTTAATCGGGCTTGTATGATTGTTATAAAATTATGATCTGTTTTTATTGGTTCAGTATTAAAGGTACGCTTTTCTTTTAATATTTAATTAAAAGTGAATACATTACATGACTGTAATAGATACAGGCCTGGTTGTAACCTCGACTGTGATGAGGAAGATATTTTTTTTTGTTTGGGTGTGATTTATGTGTAAAGTGGTGCAAGTGTATGTACATACCTATGTACCTAATTATAGTTTTAAGCTAGAATGTTTATCAGTCGCCTCGTTGCTATAAAGCTAAGTATAAGCTCTGCCTAGTTTGTAATCTGATGACCGTGTGTGTCATTCTAGAAAATTATTCCACTTTTATTTATGTTAAAAAACTGTTTTCAGATTTATGGAAGTTCGTTTAATTTAACTGTTAACCCTTAAGCGGCTTTGTTCAGTATTGTAGGTTTACGATATGACGTTTAATTAGGAAGTCATGTTTAAAATAAAATAGCTTACGCTTTAATATTTACCAGATTAATGATAATATTCGGGTCACATGTGATTGTAATCAAATGTTATTTTCGGGGCCCTTGGAAATGGGTGCTATATTATTTTGGGTCTATATAGCATAATTATTTTAAAATGTAGGTAAAGTACCTTATATTCCTCTCGACGTTTCAGCATGGGTTACATTCGAACTCGACACCCTCTGCAAAGCAATCTGTTGGTATCTCCACTAGAATATTGCTTCTCAATTGTTGAATATAAATGTAAGTAAAATCAAAATCGATCGTTCAGGAATCCCATAAAAGTCGACCAACCCGACAACGAGCAATCTTAAACCACAGATATCATAAAGATCAATCTGAACTAATGATTCCATTCCTCAAGCCTTTACGATGTCCACCCATACAAAGAGGTGGCTCCTTAACAGGCGACATCGAATGAAGCTAAATGCTTAATTATGCAAATTTCATCTGTTAGAAAATCTATGCCATCTGTAACTAAGCGAATAGATAAATTAATAGATCGGTGTTTGAGGTCTTGATTGGAAAATGAAGAGATATTTTGTATCAGGCTTATCGAAAGATGGGGCAGTAGGCGTAGAAGAATGCCTCCGCATTACTGTTGACTTCAAACGTGCCTGTTAGAATAAGATCTTTTCATCTTTACAATAGTACCTAATACATGCACCCACATTGAAAGCAGAGTTAATGCAGGTAATAGGGTGAATGGAGCTTTGAAGGCTTTTAGGAACAGTCAAAGCGTGTCCAAAAAGGCACGTTTGGCTGTGCATACAGGGGTATTAGTACCTACACTTATGTATGGTAGAGAAAGTTGGGTATGGCAGACTATACATGATATTAGAATAAATGCCGTAGAAATGAGAGCACTGAGAAGTATCTGTGGAGTGTCTTTGCACGACAGAATAAAGAATGGTGTGATGAGAGTGTTGTGGGGTAAAAGAAGATATAGTGACAACCATTGAGAAAGGTATGCTAAGATGATTTGGACACATGGATAGGATGGATGACGAAAGACTGACCAAGAAGTTATATAAGTCAAGTATGAATGGGATAGCAGGAAGGGGAAGACCTAGACGGACATACTCTGACCAGATTGGAGACATCCTAAAAAAGGACAGGTTAGAAGTACCCTTAACCGAAGAGCATGCCAGCGAAATTTGATGGGAGTGAATGAAGCAAGAGAGATATGTCAGAATCGTTGCAAATGGCGTCCCGTAGTTTCTGCCTACCCCTCCGGGAAACAGGCATGAGTCTAAGTATGTATGTTAAAATTGTTAAAGGATTCTGTTGTTCACAGCTCAATGAGGACCGGTGAGACCCAATGCTATCCTAACACCATTTATCATTCGTTCAGAATAATTTATTGAAAGTGGATATTATTTTGTGATCGCGATAAAGTAGTTTTCAGCTACTTTATTGTTAAAACTAGCAGGAGTTGATTCGAGATTCAGAGACGAAATACATTTGTCATAAAAGATCTCAAAGCGAAACGCCGGTGGTGAGCGTGATCAAGGTGTGGGGCCATTAAATAAGAGGTTAATAAACGCTATGTATAATAGCAGAGGCACCCGGAACCGGCGAGCATTTATGAAAAGAGTAATGAATGTAGAGGAATCGCGTGAGGTTTGTAAGGATAGAAGCAAGTGGCGTTTTGTTGTCTCTACCTACCTCGACGGGAAAAAGGCGTGAGTATATGTACATATGTGTATGTTATTTAATAGAAATAAGTTGGCAGTTTATCTTCCGAAAAAGGTATAATAATATATTTTTAGAAGTGAGTAACTTGCATTAAACGGTATGTTAGCATTACCCAACACGGAACGTAAAAGACAAGGTAAATATGAATTATATATTATGTTTGTCCCATTGTACACTGTAATTGAAATAGGATCCTAAAATAAGCTAGCCTAGTCAAAAAAAATTCATGATTAAAAAGTATTTATCTGTTTTACAAATCGATCAGATTAAAATTAAAATAGGAAGTATTGACTTAATAATTTGCTACGGTCATTATTGTCTAGTCAGCTATATTATAACGCTTGTGGCAAGTTCAGTATAAAGGCTATTACTGTTTTCTATTTTTACATTTTATATTAGTAGCATAAAATAAAATCAGTCTACTACACCCTATAACATACCACACATATTAACAAAAATGTATGTCTTGCTTAATTAATATAAATGGCTTATTATCTTCAATCGACCAGCCTGTACTGATATTGGATCCCATCGACACGAATAAGAATGTTACCATTTAGCTAGATAATGTGCCGTTAAAACAAAACCATTAGGTATGTAGTTGTAAAATAAGCTTCAAAGTTTTACTTGTAGCATTATTTCTTCAATCCACAAACAATGGATTACCTTTATTTTAACGTCTTCATAAAATTATATTTACTTCTATCTAAAACGATGTGCTCAAATAATATGCGGCATTCAAAGAAAAAAATAAACATAACAAAACAATCGTGGTCTTCATGGCCGCACTTTAAACATAATGTGAGCGGCGCCGGGCGCCGTTTATAGGCCAACTTCTCTTTATGATAACAAATCGCTAAGAATTTGTCCTACTTACTTCAGTTTTATATTCTACTTAAAACTTTCCACCAGTCTGGATAGACGATTCAAGTACATTATCTTTTTACTGAACATAAAAGAGGTTGTAGAAGTTCGCAATTCATAAAAAAAAATGTTCCAAAGAGTGCAAAGATTTGTGGCCAATGTGGGGAATCTGCTTTGTGAGATATTTGCTTTTTATGGCCGTGTCAATTGTGGTACTTGGAAGCTGTTATAAAATGTAAGAGTAGTGTTCATACATTGTACAACATTTGATTCTCCACCTCATATGCAAAATATGTGCTATTCGCTATTCATTTAAAGTATATATGTATGTTTGTATCCATTGTCTAGTACCCACAGTACAAGCTTTAGCTTAGTTTGGGACTGGATACCTAGTGTTGTGTGAATGTGATAGAATATTAATATAATTATAATGAAGTCCCCCTTTTTTCCTTCCTATGAACGCGGTAAACTCAAAAACTACCGAACGGATATTTGCATGGTTTTTACCAATGTGTGATTCCTGAGGAAGGTTTAGGTTAATGATTCACCTGGGTGGAGCTGCAGGAAAAGTCTAGTAATACAAATCTAGATTAGTCTAGTAATCTCTAAATCCAGTAATATAAATGTAGTAAGTAATTATGTAATATTTGATAATAATAACAAGGTCCGTGTGGTGACGGATTAAGAATACGGAATGTCACCACCCCACGTCATTCCATAGGTGTCGTAAGAGCCGTCAGAGGGAGCATATTATGCGGAGAACAGCACTGTAAGAGAAGGAAAACTTGATACAAACCCTATACCAACCCGTTTGGCCAGTGTGGTATAGTAGGCCAATTCCTCCTTTCAAAGGAGAAGCCTAGTCCAACAGTGGACTGTTAAAGGCTGATGATGATGATGATGATGAATAATAACAAGTCTCAAGTGCCTTTTATTCATCAATGTGTCTGTGTAAGTCGTAGCGTATATTTGATCGCAAAGATATTTGGAGAAACATCCACGTAGGTATCGTATTCACCAATAACTAATTGCTGTACATCACAAGCTCTCTCTAATTGATCAATTATAGTGTAACTGATACTTCATCTAGTAAATTTTGCTCTTGAAGTCACCCGCATATTCCAATAACTAGTACCGAACCCCGATCACACTATATGTTGAACAAAAATATTTTTTTGGCGCCCGTCATCATTCATCCGACAAAAACCTGGACAGTGCTCGGCGCTCAGTACCTACATACGCCATAATGGCGGGCCAGGGCTCAGTCCGTCATAAGACACTGTTGGACATCTAAGAATGTCTATGCTCAACCTAGATACATGAATCTAATCATATACAATGATTCTAATCTTTCGTATATATAAAATTCCTGCGCTACTGACTGACTGACAAACAACGCAGGCAACTTTTGGGTGCAAGAAGCAGAAATTTGGCACATATGTTCCTTGGGCACCGAAGGCGTGCAATAAAAAGGGATTTCACGAAAGTCTTACGGGGTCAAGATGAAACAGTTAAATTAAAAGCGCGGCTTCGGGCATCTTCTAGTCCTTCATAAGAATATTTTTTACTATTCTAGCTTCACACAAAGCAAGTATTAATTTTGGTCGTGCTCATTCATTGCTTAGCTCTTTCGTACACACAGCGCAAAAGTCTAGCTTTACAGTTGCAGTATGATTTTTATACTTATTGCCTCAACCATAAGAACGGTACAAATACACAGACAAGTGTCAAGCTGGACGATTAACCATGTGTGGTTTACACCCTACGTGGAAAATTCTGCTTATACTTAGCGCAGACGCAGCGTTCAATTACCTCAAACGCTGCACCAAGCCTCGGGGAGATGAAATAAATTAATCTGATTAGTAGTTTGCCAGTGAATTATTTCAATGCAATACGTATAAACAATCCTTTCTAATACAAACAGCATTGTAGATTCCGAGCCACCCTATTACTCTAATTGAGTGCCAATCACGAGTGAGCGTTTAGCCTTCGAGGCTTCGATGGAGCCATTCTGTTGCTTCAGATGTTAATACATTGTATAAATGTATCTGTAGTAAAGAAACAGTGCCACGGCAAGACATGTTCGCTGATTTTCTTCATCATGTTGGTATTACGGAGCTTGTTTTATTTATTCTTGTAGCATCATCTAGAAAAATATATGAATATAAAATATTCATATGCAGAAAGAGATAGAAGCAGCTACTTGTCATGGCGTTGGTATCTTCAAACATGATATTTAAAATCATAATAACACTTAGGTCTTATAAACTTAAAGGTTTATGAGGCTTTTCTTTTGGGCCTCTAAGATGCACAATCTTGAGTCCAATAGAATAAGGAAACGTTTTTAGACACATTATAGTTGTATACGTACATATCTACCTAAAAATAAATCACATCTTAACCAAAAACCAATATTTTAAATTACTTAACTGCCTTAATTCTAGCAAACATTCGCGTGTCAATCGCCATTTACTAGCGGAGCATAAATAACGTGCGTTCGCGTCGGCGGTCGGGGTTTGAGTAAGCGTGAGCGTGATTTGTTTTGGCTACAGCGCCATCTTGCGTGATCTACGGGCTTTTACCATTAGCGTGCCGAATAACGTACGGCCACGGTGATGTTGTAAATCGTGGTAAGGGAATGAGTTAATTAAATTAAAAAGCATGTATTTATAGACGATTAGGGGAATTTAATTTAGTTAGTGGCTTTTTTTAGATTTCAGTGATAAAGTGTTGGGCTGGATTTCTTAATGAATTTGCGTACAAAACATAAACTAGCATGATTTATTTTTATTTTTTTAAACTTATGATTTATTAACAATTGTATTCACTATTACATATTTGAATTTATTATCGCCGAGCTTAAATTAATTCTGCATATAGCGCAAGTACAACAACAACAGCCTGTGGTTGACATTTATTTATTTATGAAGCCTACATATTAAATTTCATACCAAATTCACCAATAAACGGCTATTAAAATCTTGCACGCATATTAACAAAAAATTAAATTGTCTTGCCTGAATGACAACATTCATGAACATTTCAAAACTGTTACAATAACAGAAAATCTTAAATGACTCTGACGAAGGGAATACATTGCATACATTTCTACTTATATCAAGAAAACTAAGGTGTCATCAGTACCTTTGTCTCAACAGCAGACGAACACAAAAACGAATTCGCAAAAGTGCCGTTTAACCACTTTCAGTCTAGAACACTAAAAATATTAAAACTTTTATGTTATCATGAAATGTTAAAACCCGTCCTTTTCAGTTGAATCTTATCCACTTTTGTCCTATTTTTCCGTCCGGAAAAAAGGGCGGGCAATATAAACTTGCCTCCAGTAGCCTCTTCTTAGGGTCGTCAATTTGTGCTGTTAACCCAATCTCTTCGCCCGTTTCACACAGATTAAATTTAACGTTTTATCATTCAACTTTTGTAATCGTTCGTCTTTTTTTGATTAACTTCAAACTGTGAAGTGACTGGGAAGTCGTTTTAGTTATTAAGCCGCATCGCTTTTGAGATTTTTTTCACTGATATCAAAGTGTTTGCGATGAGTTTGGTGGTCGTAAATTCTTGATTTTTGTTCGAATTTTTGGTATGCTCGTGTTTGATGGTTGCGTAACGGCTGAATTGCTTTTTATGAAATATGGGGATTTTATATGTTACAAGTTTGGTACACTTAACCATTCTTAAAGAACATTATCTCATCTCGTCTTATTAGCCTATTACAGTCCACTGCTGGACGTAAGCCTCTTCAGTGTACGCCACAAGTCCCACGACCACAAGCTCGTTTTTTCCATCGACGCCGACGTACTACTAGCTATCCTCATCAAGTCCTCAAAAACAGTATGAACTATATTTAATAGCAAGCTCAGCCAACAACAATACCTATCACGATTTTAGACAGTGTGCAAACCGATCAGAAAATTTCCGATCCACTCAGACATGCTCAGGAGTAAACACTAGTATTAAGCTTAAAGTTCGCCCCACTTTTACTGTAATTAACATTCTTCTACATAATAAATAACTCACTGTATACCAGAAACAAGGCGTAATAAATTGCTTTCACAACTAATATAGGTCAAACTCAAAGTTCCTAATATGAAGTTAAGACATTAGGCTAATAAGCAATTAGCTAAATGAACAACATAATTTATACATAGGTATGTATGCAGAATGCTATTTCAAGGTGCCTTAGATTCCACGAGACTTGAGTGAGCAATTGATGTAAACTCAAGGACGATATATGAATTCATGAGTTGAAATTGTAGTAAGTGGTAGTTGGGTGATATTGCATATATTATTAACGTGCAAAAGACGCACTGTCTTTGGCACGTTAATAACTATGATAAATTACTGTATGCGGGTACTTTCCAAGTGTTCAGAACACGCAGACTCAGGAACTACAATTTGTGGACAATACGAAGTGTCCGGTGTGGGAATAGAATTTACGGCACGCAGCGCTCTTGCACGTTGCAGTCTTGAGCCTGTGACTATTTAAACCTTTGCTTCGTCTCTAAAGTGATGGTGTATGGTCCCCGAACTCTTCCCCTGTGTTAAGAGTGATATAGCCTTGGGGAGATACCAACAGACTGCCATGCAGGGGGTATCGGGTTCTTCAGTTATGTGCTTATTCAATTGTTCATTAACGCTTTTTTCGTGTCTCGGAGGCTCGTTAAGCGGTTGGACCCGACTGTCATAAACATTTTTGATAATCGTATTAGGGAGTCAGTATCTCTGAATAAACTGACATTAGCCTCAGCCATGGAATGTCGCGGTCCTTTTGGGTTGCGGATGTCAGACAGGCAGTCGCTCTGCTAATAAAGCTAATATTAGTCAAATCCGGTTAAAGTAATAAGTGTCTAGGAAGGATGATGGTTACGATTGTTTTATATACATAATTTAAAATGATAATAGGTATATCATTTGGTTCTGAGATAGAAACACGATTACCACACAAGCTTAGGCAGTAAATAAACCCTTTATGACGGAGTTGGCTGTTATCCTTTTATTGTAAATCTTCTTATCGTACGTTATGTGGGCGTTAGAACCGCCTACTCAATTTTCTAACAGGTGTTTACGTTTAATTTGTAAATTTTCCACATTTTCTTCCCAAAGTTTGTTACAAGATTTTTCCTGTTCCCATAAAATGCACAGTCATGCCGCTAAAACCACATATCAGCATAGCTAATATGAATTTATCTCGGAATACATATTACGGCGATAAATAACGGGCAGGATGAGATCCGTCTTCCCGTGGGGGCGTCGGATACAATAGCGGTACAAGCCTACATGGTTGAAGGCCATAACATGCCTAATATTACAAGTAGGTAATGTGCTTATTAATGTAATAATAACTGGAGCTCTGATAACGGCAATATTTCCGACATTTCTTCATGGTAACAACGACGCACTGATTACGTGAAAATAAATATCCATTCTATTTTCACGTAATTAGGGTCGATCGTTGAAATTTAGAAGTAGCTTGTATTGTTATTTTCTAGGTCTAATCGAAGTTTTTGTTGGAATTTTCCACTATCGTCATCGATCAAAGTATAGTAGGTACCCATACGATTATATGCTGACTTTTCTGGGCTCAGGACTAATTACAAAAGTAATTTTGATGCTGGTAATACTTGTTATAAAAGTTCAATGTCAGGTGACATCGGTAAAGATTAAAACTGTTACTATAATATTTAAATAGGTTAAGATAATACTTTGTTGTTATCTAACACACAACTATCTCCTAGTTTCGCGGCAAACATACACACAAAAACTCTTTAAGAAGAGATGAGAACCACAGAAACACAATTATCTTTTGCAATGTTGTGTATAAATTTTAAGCCTCATTCTCCGTAACAGCTACATATTTCCACATGTTTCCTTAGAAAATTGTATGAGTACTGAATAATTGATTAGTTATTTCATTATGAACAATATGTACACATACAATTATTTGCGATCTAGAGAAATAGGTAACTTAAATTATGTTGTAACTTATGTTAGCACATTATAACTTGTGAGAAGACTGGAAAGTTCTTACGTAGAGACGACTAATTTTATGAAGTTGTAAAATGTGTGTGTCTGCTAATTTGATAAAGTTTGTGATGATAAGAGTTTATGAATACGTAATCTTAATGCGTGAGCGATTCAAAGTGAACGTTTTTATGACTGGCCTTTTCGTCTAGTGGTTAGTTAGGCTGCTAAGCCGGAAGTCGTGGGTAGGTTTGATGCCCATCCAGAACACGTCTTATCTTATGAGTATGACGATCTGATGTGTATGGGTGAAATCAGAATGGAAGTTACCTGCAAGTGAAATAAATTATACAAGTATTTTTATCTAGTGAAACATGTCAAAATAATAGTACCTAGTTTCATTAATCAATTACTTAATGTTAAAACTTTATGTTAGACTTTTTGTCGTCAATTTATTGATAAATAAGTATTCTACTTGACAGCAAAACGCTCACTACGTCATATTTCATACAAAAGCCTTAGCAAAGGTCGTTTTTGACAATTCATTAAAAGTGCTTGATTTGACTAGTTAGAAACAACCCTATTACAGTGCAAGCTCATCCTAGTTTGAGATCAGAAGGCCAATTTTCTTTTGAAATTAGTTTTTTTACTATGTAATTTATAAAACTTGAATGATATCGCCACTAGATCTCTGTAAAATTGGTGTCTGTTAAAATAAGAGAATCTGCCTTCAGTTGACCGTATCTGAGTTGCCCTATTATGATGATTGCTCTATTATATTACATGGTTATACAGAGGGAACAGATATAATATTTCTTGTCATTTTCTCTATTGTGCGAGCACTGCATTTCCTTCAATCAATGTGTACTTCACTGTTATTAATTAAAGTTTTCCCTCTTTACAGGTAAATCCGATGGAAATATCTTCGTCAGACAGAGTTTTTAATGAGCCCTCAGGATTAGGGACTACAAGATAATTTCTCGGCAACTTTAATGAGAGATATTCGAGTGTTTCGGATCGGGTAGGTACGAAAAGAAAAAAAATCTTATTAACTTTACTCAAGTTTTGTGGAGTGTTTTGCAAAGTATTCTTTTTTGGCATGTAATTATGTTCGAAGTGATTTGGGTTGTGTCATAATTTTAGTTTGATGTACGGAACGTATTTTCGTCACTGATGTATTTTTTTTTATACTGTGATATAACGAAATATCATGTTCTTTCACCGAATTTATAAGTATTCATGGAACTTTATGACAGCCGGCAAGAACTTTAGGACTGACGGCTTAAACGACGTGCTCTCCGAGGCCCAGGAGTTAGTGAGAATTCAGTGGTGCGCGCCGAGGACTCGAGCCCGCTGCCCTCTGCATGGCAGTCGTTTACATTCCCACCATACAAAATATGTCAAATATGTATTCGTAATCTCCGAATTCATGGATACATCAAATATTGGGACGGATAGTCACTGATTTTAACGATTGCACTTTGAAAATGCGGGAATCTGCTTAGAAATGCTTTGTGAATCGATTACTCGTGGTGGAAAACGGCTAGGTATAGTATAAAATAAAAGCAAATAGCAGCTCTAATGAAGATTTGCAGCTTCCGTGAAATCATTGCGCATACACTCTGTCAAGAATCAGGTGAAATCTCAAGCGACAGCCCTGCAACCCTTATCTTACATCTCCAATCTGCCCGATAACTACTGCCTATATTACATCTATTGATCTGACTAGCATTTGGGACACTACTATTAGGGTGTGATGTTGACATTCAATTACCGAGGCTTACAATACCAACGTGTAGGCTGATAGTAAGAAAACACCGTGTATCTCTATATACACACGCATTGTAAGACATATCTAGTTTATATTGAATATGGATTAATAATATATGCGGCGAAAGCCCAGTCGTGTACGTAACGGACTGCCTAGACGATGGCCTCGGGTTCGGTTCAGGTACCCCGGGCACACACCTCTGACTTTTCAAAGTTATGTGTGTACTAAAAATGGTAATTATTGCTCGCTCAATAATGTGCCCGGTAGATGGCAATAGGCTCGCCCCCTAGTCCATTGGGACCGAAACATAACTGGCGAAGTGTGGGTGTGTAATACACCTGTGCCTACACCTTCGGGGATAAAGGCGTGAAGTACCTTAAGTTTTTCCACTCTTAGGTGTGGCTTGTCAGTTGCCTGGATTTTTATTAAGACTCTCGTACCTCGATGACTTTATAAACATTAATTTGTGGATGCAATGGACCCAAGGAACACCTTGTATCCACAGTCATACAGCCACTCTTTAATATCAAACTGACGTTTTTTATGTACCTATGTGAGTCATCATTCTTGAACGACACGTAGGTACTAGGATTTGGATTGGAGAATTATATGTTCTAATTATTATGAATGTCCCTTATTGAGTAGAGAAACCAGAATAATATTATCAAGTCTCCAAAATGTACGTATGTACAATAATATAGGTACCTAAGTAAATCCCGGTAATTTCAACGTTCACGCGTTCCTGAAGAAAAGGGTCTTGACAAACCTTTAATAAAGGACGGACAGACAAACGATTAAGTAATCCTAAAAGGGTTCTATTTTACCTTTAAAGCCAGAAACCCTAAAATAATTAATATTATTAATTATTTAAGCACTCTCCAAATGAATGCATATCATTTTGAAATAAATATAATTATTATTAATCAAGTACATTCAGAACACTAATGTAATTTATCTAATTAATTGGTGATTCCCTGCACACACGTTTTATATGCGATTATACATTTATATTATCTGTCTGTGACCACTACTAATTTCAATAATAATATGTGGTTTAATCGTAGTATCGACTACGATTAGTCAAACACATATCGAAACGTTGGGGCAAATAGGTACAAGGTATATCACCTTTATTTTCAAAACGAATTCTGTTCTGTTAGCGGCTCCATTTGCGACAAAAGACTATTCTGATGAGGTCTGTATGAGTCAGCAAATTTTCAACAGAATTACAAGTAGTTCGCGAAAGTGTAACAATCATTTGGGTTTATGATAATGGTAATATAGAACAAAGAGATGCAGAAAATAACTTTGAGAACATTCCCGAAATATTTTCAACATTTAGAGATAGCGCTTAAACAAAGAAATTCGTAGAGTAGGAATGAGCATCTATTTACCTATAATTAATCGCAAATAAAAACTAGGCAAATCCTACTGGTATGGCGTGGTGCCGAAACCGGTTAGGTTCTAGGCGACTTGGGAAGGATTAATGGACTGTATAGAGAGGATAGCGGTTCTTAGCCGCCTAGGAGAGAATAAGGGAAGAGGAGATGGATACGGGAGGAGGTGATTGAGTGGGTATAGGCTATTTTAAGGATGGAAGGCACTTACCTTATACAGCCTTGGTGGTTTCGTGATACAGCTGCTTGTTTTCACTTCACTCACGAGCGGGTTTTCCTTGGTGGAAGCGGTGATAAACACATACGGGAGCGGCGCGGTACGAACGAGACGGCGATACCGCGGTGCGGCGCGGAGCGGTATCGAGACGGCGTTCTTAGCGAGCGGAATGTTCGAGACTGTCTCTCGCGTTCACGATCGCGTCGACGAAATCGGGCGAAGGCAGTGCCTCTTCCAGGGAGAGGGAAAGAGAGGGACGGAAATATGATATCGCTCGCACTAGACAAGCGTGGAACGATTCATGTTGATGCGATTAGTTGTATATAGGAAGGTAGATGGCGCTACCATATCCCCCCGGCCCTAAAGGGTTGCCTTTAAAAAAAATAGAATTGAACTTAGCTATGTTGGGTGTACTACCGCATAACCCATCAATAGGCTAAGATAGCGATATGACAATAAAATTAATCTAAACTAACTTTAGCGAAAACTACAAACGTAATAATAGCGAAACTACTAACTAAATACTTAAACTAAGAGGTAGGTCCAACTTCAGGCTAGATCTCACTGAGTTGGAAGCGGACGCGAGTTGATCAGTGCCTCGACTTGTGCAAGGACAGTTAAAGGCTCTTCGTAAGAGAGGACCTGTTGACCTATAACTTTGAAGAGATGCGTTTTAATTACTTTGACCATGCTTTCCCAACATCCACCGAAATGCGGTGATGCTGGTGGAATAAACTTCCAGTCAATATGATTTATGGAAAGTTCTTCCTGAAGACGAGTACGATAACCCGCGACGTGATTGAAACAAGTAGCGGGAACAAGTTCAATCAACTTACTAACGCGGTTGGCGACAAAGTCTGCCAGCGGTGAGGAGAAGAATAAATCCAAGCGAGCACTACCTTGGAGTCGGAAAATGCCTATATTTATTAATAGAGTAGTGGGGCAAAACTGTGTCTTGAACCTTGTGGAGCAACTGAGACAGCAGAAGGGCCGCGCACAACTCCAGTCTCGCAACCAAAATGGTTTTAACAGGCGAGACCTTAGACTTGGCACAAACTAACTGCACCGAGTAGTTAGAACCAATGCGGACTTGCAGATATACGACTCCGCCGTAAGCACGCTCGCTGGCGTCAGCGAAACCTATTAAGTTGACGGTACATCCATCTACCAACCCAAGATGACGCGGAATAGTAATATGATTGAGCGCGGTAAGCTCAATACAAAACTGGCCCCAAGCGGCGACAATATGTTCAGGGGGTGTTTCATCCCACTCACACTTTGATAGCCAAAGCTCCTTGATCAAGAGCTTGGCGTACAAAATTGTGGGAGCCACAAACCCATTATGTCCCATAGTCGAGCCACTGTGGACAGCATAATGCGCTTGGCGCACTTGTCATCTGGTGGTGAGACGTCAAACCGAAAACTATCACAGGATTTGTCCCAGCGTAAACCGAGAACCTTATGCGGTACAGACTTCTCAAACTCAATGTCTGGAGAAGCTTTATGAGAATCTGGTATGCGTGCGAGAACCTCCTTAGAGTTGCTTGTCCATTTGACAAGATCAAACTGGCCTCGCTTGAAAAGCCGAATAAGCTCTTCACAAAGCGAAATTGCTAGCGGAGCGGGTATGACATTACAGGCAATGTCATCTATATACAAAGCGGATGTGTAGTATGGTATAGTGTAGCGTAGCGTAGCTTAGCATAGCATAGCGTAGCATAGCGCAGCATAGCGCAGCATAGCGCAGCATAGCGCAGCATGGCGCAGCATAGCGCAGCATGGCGCAGCATAGCGCAGCATGGCGAAGCATAGCGCTGCATGGCGCAGCTTGGCGCAGCATAGCGTAGCATGGCGCAGCATATCGCAGCATGGCGCAGCAAAGCGCAGCATGGCGCAGCATGGTGAAGCATGGCGCAGCATGGCGCAGCATGGCGCAGCATAGCGCAGCATGGCGCAGCAATGCGCAGCATGGCGCAGCATAGCGCAGCATGGCGCAGCATAGCGCAGCATGGCGCAGCATAGCGCAGCATGGCGCAGCATAGCATAGCATAGCTAATTAGTGCTTTATCTTACACACAGTTTTAGCACCCACCTTGATCTCTTGAAGAGCAGAACAACAACAAGACGTAATACAATGAGAAGTATGTAACGTAGGTACGGTACCCATAATCACATACCCAAGTACCGTCTCAATAGCGGGCGGTAAATCATATCGCTCACTACGAACTATGTTAGTTAATAGCAAGTGCGGAAATATCGAAGCTCCGATCAAAAGATCAATGCCTGCCGGATTCGCAAACTCCGCGTCGGCTAGCGGCAATGATTCGAGATGAGTGAGTGATGCTACGTCTACATTAGCGTTCGGCAATGCGTCCGTGATACGCTCCACGATAAGCGAAGAAATGTTAAAATTAATGTTCCTATTAAAACGCGAATGTATTTTAATATCTACGGAACCTTTGCAATGCCTTTCTGATCCGCCTATCCCTTTGACGGTTGAGTTAGTATTTTTAAAATTATTCCATAATCCGAGGCGTTTGAAGCATTCCGATGTTATTAGATTGGTCTGAGATGCGCTATCTAACAGACAACGTACCATGTGCGGCGACCCATTGACATCATATATGATAACTTGCGCTGTCGCTAACAGAACAGTCTTAGACGCCATACATGGCGGCCTAGCACTGCTCTGATCACTACAAGCGCGCGAAGGCCGTCCGCGCGTGCGTGCCGCCCGCGCAATGGATGTCGTACACAACGATATCTCATTATTGCGAGGCGTGGAAGGCGCAGCTACCGTGGTCTGCACCTGCGTAAGTGTGTCAAGGTTATCGGCTTGACTTGACAACCGGTTATTTTTATCAAAATGTAACAGTGTGTGATGTTTTTGTTTACACGTGCGACATCTCGTTCTACTGGAACAATTACTCGTTTTATGTTTTATGCTTAAGCAATTAATGCAAGCTTTGTTATCTTTTACGCTTTTAAAACGAGCAATTGGATTTAAATCATTAAAGGTGGGACACTTATAGTAATGGTCGTGCACTATATTACTGCACAGACACTTCTGTGAATTATTACTATTAGATTCCGAACATGTTACGTAAGATTGTGGATTAGGGACTGAGTTATTATTACTATTTCGCAATTTATTCAACCTTTGTTTGTTGCTGTTAGTGTTAGACGGGCCAGGTGAACCCGACTGCGTATTATGAAATATTCGACACTGATCTTTGATGAACGAAATAAAACTATCTAGTGTAGGTATTTTATTATTGCGTTCCGTCATCTCGAATGCGCGAATTGTATCAGTGTCAAACTTTTTTAAAGCGAGTTGGAGCAACATAAAGTCGGAAAGATCTTCTAATTTTAAATTCCTAAGAGAATTAACCGCGGTTACGAAGTTATCAATAAACAGCTGGAAATTCGAGACAGACGCGTTGCTGGACAGTTTGAGATTTAAAGCTTGGTCAAAGTACGTAGACGCTAGGACGCGCGTGTCTTGATATCTGTCAAGTAGTGACTGAAATATGACCTGATAATTCTCAGCACTGGGTGTGACACCTGCAAATACGGACTGGGCCTTCGGTGACAGTTTACCTATTAAATAGTACAACCTGTCAGCATCTGTCAGAGAACCATTATCGTGCACTGTAGACTTAAAACTTGCATAGAATAACGGCCAATTTCGTATATCTCCGTCAAACGACATAATCTCGATTGGCGGTAATCTCGGTTTGCGGGCAACGGGCTCTGCCGAACATTTACCCTCCAATTGCGATTGTATACGCTTAATAATACAATAAAGATCTTCGAATGCGGTATACGCCTGATAGTTCGGTTTTTCATCAGGATTGATAGAAAGTAATCTTGCGTTATAATCGTCTAACAACTTATGAAAATCTGTTCGAATACTATCTACTGTTGTACAATAACTGAGAAATGCTTCGCTATTACTGTCAGACATCGATGCGGTTTTTGATCTTTCATAGATATTTTGAATGCGCTCAAATAAAATATTGCGTTTTGCTTCTAAGATTGTCATCTCTTTGTCTTCCGACACGCGTGACTTCTTTTGTTGTGACATGCTTACGTAAGTATAAGCTAATGAGAACGAAACAAAATAAGAATATCTAATGTATCTATTATTTTACCTAAGTAGGCAACACTTTAGAGCTGAGGAAATAAAAGTTGATTGAAATATGAGATTTATAAGACAACTATGATAGTTGCAGAAATAATAATTTAATAAGTAGGTAGCTACATAAAAGCTTACCTACTAATGCGGGCGGAAATAACCATGTGACGGTTATATGAATATGTTAGGAGTATAGCTAGGTGCTATAACTGCCTAGGTATAGCGGTATAACGTATAAAACGTAAATGAATCCGACTCGTATGGATAAAAAAAAATGGTATGGCGTGGTGCCGAAACCGGTTAGGTTCTAGGCGACTTGGGAAGGATTAATGGACTGTATAGAGAGGATAGCGGTTCTTAGCCGCCTAGGAGAGAATAAGGGAAGAGGAGATTGATTGAGTGGGTATAGGCTATTTTAAGGATGGAAGGCACTTACCTTATACAGCCTTGGTGGTTTCGTGATACAGCTGCTTGTTTTCACTTCACTCACGAGCGGGTTTTCCTTGGTGGAAGCGGTGATAAACACATACGGGAGCGGCGCGGTACGAACGAGACGGCGATACCGCGGTGCGGCGCGGAGCGGTATCGAGACGGCGTTCTTAGCGAGCGGAATGTTCGAGACTGTCACTCGCGTTCACGATCGCGTCGACGAAATCGGGCGAAGGCAGTGCCTCTTCCAGGGAGAGGGAAAGAGAGGGACGGAAATATGATATCGCTCGCACTAGACAAGCGTGGAACGATTCATGTTGATGCGATTAGTTGTATATAGGAAGGTAGATGGCGCTACCACCTACGGTTACTGTGATAACCATTAATATATCAAGAAATACTGGGCAAAGCTTATTTGTGAGATTATCAGAGTTATATGTGAAATATAACTCTGAACAAAAAACTGTTTTCATCACATAATGTTTTGTCTTGGTCATCTCATTAGATGGGCATTTAATCGATCTCCGGTGTAGCAGTTTGGCTCACAACCAAGGGTTCAACAGACCAATCTTGTAGAATTAGGTCAAGCAAGGTATCTATGGTGTATTATTATTATTGTGACTTCTGTTTGTAATCACTATTCAGCTTTTCGCAGAAACTGCTGAACATAAGCCTCTCATAATTTTCGTCACAATAGCATTGTACGTTGTTAGGAAGATTTGGCGTACTATACAATTTTTTTTTTGGTGTCGGGTTGGAAAATCCTCATGGAGTCCCTCCGCCCTGAGAGAAGGGCGTCAGACTCTTACTGACTAAAAATCAACCCGTGTTCCTCATGTACCCGTGTGTCGGAGGGTCGGGTATCACTGAAGCAGTCCTCGCTACCTCCCGACGGGTATTGGCCCGCCAGATGGTCAGGCGGGCCCCGAAAAAAACCCCCTTGGCGGCGGATGAAGGTGTTGGGCTCCGCCGCCAAAACACCCAGCGGCCGCAGAGGATAGGGAGGACGGCAACCTGGCAAAACCGCGTCTCCTCCCCCTCCGCGGCCCCACCGCGACGCAACAAATGGTGCGCCCCCATTTGGTCGCGGGAGATAGGGCGCGCGGCAACGCAACACCGACACGCCTCTCCTCCCGCGACCGCGCCCGACTGCAAGGGACAGACAGAACTGTCCCCCGCACCCGCACCTATGGACGCATCCTAGCAGGCTTCACTCAAGCCCACGTGCTACCTCCACTCCCTCTTAGCTTCACTGCGGGTGTCCAAACCACGGTTACTGAGTCCCCCCACCACGACAAGGTGGAGATCCCACGGGGGGAGAGGGCGTACTATACCATGCTGTTCATACAGTTTGGTATAGTTAATAGTACCTAGCATGGTTTTTATATTGTAAAACATATTTTTCAGCAAATAAAATTACTTTTACTGCAGTAATTTATAACTTAGCAAATAAAGATGATATTTCAATATAGTATGTAATTCTTAACATTTCCATTCATAAAATCTCGAAAGTAATTTTCATATTTATATCCGAAGAAAAGTTAAATTATTTTATATTCTAAGTTGGAAATCAAATTATCGTTTTATAACTCCGCCAGATATGAAGTTATGAATATTTCTCGCACTCACATAAAACTTCTGTGCAATAAAAAGTTCAAAATGCATTTCAGGTTTTTGACACCGAATTAAATTGAAATAATGCATAGACAGCTCCACTGCTTTTCGTTCGGTGTTTACATGTTACGGTACGAGAACGATACGATTTAGAATATCTTTAATCAACTGCAAAAAAAAGCAACCGTCTTCCCTACTGAAATGTTCCTCCAACTTGGGACCCTGTCATAAGGCTAGGTGGCAAAGTCATCAGAAGACCTAAGGACACTGTGAGCTCATTCTGTGTTCAATTTCAATTTCAAAATTAAATAGTAACACCGATAGTTTAAAAATATTCGGGTACTTTGAGATAACTTTTTGAGATAACTTATACATTCAAGAAAAAGACAAATATCACCTCAGTTTGCCGTGACCATGAATCCTGTAAAAATTCGAAACGTCGTTCGATTTAAATTTAATAAACTCTCAAACTCAAACTCAAATATGTTTATTTCCATTAAAATGTTTAAATTTTTTGGACACGTCAGAAAGTCATACAAATAAAAAAAATAAAAAAGTAACTTTAAAGGCATATTAACATAGTTGAGCATTGAAAAAAATGCCTGTTCAGAAAGTAGAGCCTCGTGAAAAGAATCAGGCAAGAAACTCCGGGCCACTCTTTTCTACGTCTTGATTCTATACAATTTAAAAACTTAGTAACTACATTGAATTTTTCATAGGTATATGAGCTGGTGTGTCTATAATGTTGTTGTCAATTAATAAGGCTTTTTTAATAATAATATAAAAGTACTAACTAGCATAATATAGACACAATAACTCACACTCACATGAAACTTAACACTAATCAAACATAAGTAGCCTAATAACTAAGTGAAACCAATATAACGCGATAAAAGCCGTAAACTGTAGTTTAATTTCAATTTGTAACATTCGTGTTAACCCAAGAAGATTATATCCGAAAAATCTAGAATAGACATTGTAGATACCTTAGAAGGTTATCTATACTTTAATTTTGAGATGGGTCATAAGTCATAACGTAATATTAAGCATTGAACAAAGTTTCGGAAACTCAAATATTTAGATTTTTTGTTTTCAACGTCATTACATCAATAGCTTTCGAAGACATTGATGTTTATTTATCTATTAGGTATTAAGCAATCCACGTTGTAATAAAACACATATTAGGAAGAAGGCAGAAAATCTTTGTGCGATTAAAATAACTATTTAATAAAAAAAGTAACTGTCTAATTTTGATGTCTTCTCTTTTTTATCATTAATTAGCTTTAGCAAATTATACAAAGACATACATTATACCTACCAGTACCTACCAGTGTATTTTTGACGTCGTATCGTATGATCAAGTGTCTCAGCAATGCAGAGAGAATTCCGCCAAAAATATCCATTTGGAATTTTTCGCTCAACTTATTAGTTAATTGCATTCGCAGGCATTAAAGGAATTCCCCTATTTGCATAGAAAATAAATGCAAGCGCCGAGAGGGCAGTATTACTTTGTTGAAATATGCGAATACCCGCTGCTGTTTTGGCACGTTTGAGAAATTAACGGTGATTGCGAAATGCGTTGTTTATTGTTTGGTTAATAGTTTTGGTTTTAATATGCGTTAGAAACAGTTAGTTGCTTATATACAAGTTGGAGTTCGAGGCTTCGAGGCTTGAAAAAAAAAGAAATAAATTAAGTTCTTATTTACCTGTATTGTTATTCGGTAAGCCTTCTATAAAAATAAATAAATAAAATAGTATTGCTTATATTTTAAACATTGTCTTTGGCCTGCTGTAATTCTAAGGAGACTTCGCTCGTTGCTCAATACGTAGCTACGTTTAATTTGATGTATGTCAATTGCCGTAGCCGTATTAAAGTGATAACCTATTCTCTCGCGACTTTTTATTCTTTAAAAATACGCCGCGTAAATTAGGAAGAAATTAATCTGTAGTTGTGACTTTACAAAGTTGTTTTTCTATGTGAGAATCTTCCTGTGAACCCTCGGTACTCAGCATATTGTCATGCGCTGAAACTGCTGCCTAATAATACAGAAAACATTAGTTTTAAATCGTGATAAAGTCAAGTGTGTGAACTAGTCTCATTTTGATTTGTCATCTATACATGGCTGTGGCGTGGCTATCAATAGCTTCAACTACTACAGCACGTTGTCAGAGAGTCAATCTCTTACCAAATATGATGTTCTGTCCTTGGTCAGCAATTTTCAGCAGCAGTTCAGACACAGATTCTCACAGGTCATTACAAAAAAGATTTAAATAAAAACAGATCTGTACAAAAAATTGTTAGCATGTCTTAAGCCTTGAATATAAATGATACACCAGATAAAAAAAAATCATTAATAGCGTCTGTCTGCTGGACTTTATGTCGGTTCATTTACATTTAGACGTCCTAGAGCCTCAACGAATTATCGCAGACAAGCAGGTTGTCTAAGAGATTCTTCAGAAATGTGGGGCACGCCGCACGCCCTACATTAGGTTTTTTGTTCGCCTACGCAAAAATAAGACGTTGTTGTCTCAACTATTGTATCTCATTAGAAGGAATTGACTTAAAAAAGTCTCCAGCAGTTTTGCCTGGTGCGTAAAATTTGTCCTTTTGACACAGATATGATGGGACATGATTAAGTTATTAAAAGTTTCAAGCGTTATTGCTCATTGAGTTATGTGTTACGGCTCAAAAGTCGGTGTGAACATACCTATTTAACTCAAGATTAGTCGGCTTATGTTAGGTTTATCTATGACAATCTATGTTAATATGAGGACTAGGAATATTAGGTTATCAAGTTTTCCTAAGCACACCTCGGTTGGTCTACCTAGCATATTACCTAGGCTTTCAGAGCATTTTCTCTCTACTCGGAAGAATTGCTCCTCCTCTCACACATAGAAACCTTCATAAGGTTGAGACAGTGGGCAGGGTGTAGGTAAACTCGGAATACAGAGTAATCTTGGTATTGCTCAGTTTAACAGTTGTATAACAACGTTAAAATATATAGTTTTACTACCATTGGACTAAGGAATTTGTTTAAAAACAGTTTCCTTTTAGAAATTTAACTTCTATCTTTTGAAATTTTCTAAACGTCAAACATCAACAATTCTTTTCCGAACCGAAAATATGACTCGTTATTAATAGGTTAGGTTAGACAACATTTTAAAGGTAGCGGGGTATCGATAAATATAAAAATATGTCGATTTTTAACATTTTTTTTATGGTAATAGGCGGCAAACGAGCAGACGGATTGCCTGATGGTAAGCAATTACCGCCGCCCATGGACACAAGCAACACCACAGGAGTCACAAGTGCGTTGCCGCCCCTCGGGGTTGGGAAAAGGGATAGGATGAGGAGTGGGATCAGGGAGAAGGGATAGGGCCTCCGACACTCTCACTCACCGAACGAAACGCAACAGTTTAGGTACTGTTACTTTACGTCGATTTTCTGTGAGAGGGTAGTACTTCCTCGGTCGAGCCGGCCCATTCATGCTGAAATCAGCAAGGCTCTACTACCTTTAAATCAAATACATTTTGCTATCAACATAACTATGTCAATAGATTGAATAAAAATAAAAAGGTTAGTATTTAAACGACATACATAGACTCACGCCTGCCGTCTGACCTCCGCAACCCGAAGGGAAAGCGATATTCCATTGTTTAGACCAGAACCAGTTTATTTGAGGGTACTGACTCCCCGTAACGACTGTCAAAGAACTTCTTGACAGCCTGGACCGACGGTTTAACGTGCTCTCCGAGGCAAGTGGCAAGCGAATTTCATTGACAAAATCAATCGACCATGTACTCAGCAATCATCAAAATACAAATGTGGGTCAATACTTATGGCTGACATAGTAAAAAATAGAAGGGCTCTCTATGAGAAGTCAGGTAAAATTGAGCAGGACATGTTTTTGAGTAGATTTATTTCGCCTAGCCCAATAATTCGACGAAGATCTATAAAACTTAATCCGAGAAAGTATATAGCATCTTTTGAAAGGAAAAGAAAGTCATTACAATCGCAGTACTAATCTCGTAGAGTGTATTTGTCTCATGAATAAGAAAACTGCACAAAATTTAATTTCCCCGAAGTGGTAGGCAGAGGCATATTAAACGCCCACTTTCGTTGTCGTATTTAAACGAGTGATTGTAAATTTAAGTTTTGAGTGACAAAAATAATTATTTTGGGTTATAGAATTACTAAGTGAGCGACTGACTGCGAGTGATGAGGAATCAACAGAACAGCAACTTACAAACATTAATTTGAGTTACTTAAAATACAAAATGAGAAGCTTCATAATATTTGAGCGACTTAATATGCAATATGCATTTACCTAAATGCAATAAACAAAATAAAATGAGACGCTTCAGTCTTCTAAGCCAAGTTGACGGCGCCCTGCTTCGCAGGGCTCCTATTTTTGAGTACAGGGTTACAAGAAAACCTAACATAAACTTTTAAGTTGCCCGAGTGAACGAGACTATTTTCATAAATAAATAGATCGTGATTTTCGAAATGAAGGCCGGCAATATTGAAGTCGCCTTTTCTGTATTTCTAGTCGCTCATCTAGTAATTTAGTCGCACGGTTAGAAACTTAATTTCTGAAATGGATTAATAACAACCCGGTTTTAGTACGCTCGTTCTAGATTTTATTATTAATCAATATTCGTCGTTAGTTTAGTAAATTTTTCGCTTTCCCAAAATCATGCCGCTCAAGTTATTAAAACAGTAGCTCATCATCAGTCGCTTAGTTTTTTTATTCGCTCGTTTTATTATTCCTCAAATAAACACACGCACAGGAAAAAACATTATAATTTATGTAATTCCTAACTAAGACAAATGTCGCCACATTTTTTATTTAAATATTTCACACCCCTAAAACATTTAATTTTGTTTCCTACTACAAAGTGCAGCGTTAATTTGAATGCGATCTCATTCATTTTATGTCAAGGGGGATTTATATCGATATTTCACGAGAGATTCCGGAGGATTTAATTAACGATTATAATGCCAAAAGTTTAAGCAACCGGTGTTGTTTTCTTGTTATTTATATTTTTTGTTCGAGACAGTAGGGTATGTAAATTTGGGTGTAAACACCGTCTTAAAGTTTCAAATAATAAATTATGCGGAGTAGTATTATTACAGTAATGTATTGTTTGTCGTGTTGTTAGTTTTTTGTACGTAATCTTAAGAATAAGCCGGTTTAGTTTTGTTTATATATTTTTTGCAATCTGTCTAGATAGACATTCAGCAAATAGTTTTAAATTAATCTTCGTTAAGCTTACCAACGATTCGTTTTTGTCAGTAGTCAAATGTCTGTTTATTTTGTTTTTCACCGTTCAATTAGTACTTGATTCTAACTAACTACCTATCTGTCTGTGTATGAGAATGTCTTGTGAGATGAGAAGATACCGTTGTTATGAAGTAGAACAGTTCTTTTCTCAAAGCTTTGAAGGATGTTTTTATTTATTTTTACTTCTTATCTACTTGCTTCATTAAACTCCATACTACTGTACTTGTACCCATCTACTAGCCTGGAATAGAATAGAATAGATTAAATATATTTTTTAATGTATAATTATGTAGATATGTAGATAATGTTTATTTATTGATACCGAAGTTAGAATCACATCATAAAACAAAAATATCAGTATTAGGGCTACTAATAGATTCCATTTGTAGTTTATACCAGTAGGTACAATATTGTTGGTTTGAAAAAGTAGAGCAGATAATTTTATATAAGCAAAACTGTAATGCCAAATTACCTAAATATGTTAGGTATATAGCAATGGTGACCAAAATTATTACAATTTCACGTTAGTATCAGAATTATGTTAGCATTTATCTAATATATTTATGAAATTGTTCAGTTATTGATATAATTATTCAAATATTTGCACAGATATGAACATTACACAGTAATAATTTAATAATCATCATGCTTTGCATATTTATGTACCTTTGTAATATAATAACCGAATTTGATAACTAATTTGTCGCTTGGCAAATTTGCATTGACATTTAAATTATAACATATAGCGATCAACGTCACCAATAGAATATAATAGTTTACTTATTTCACAATTTTTAAACAATTTTTTACTTAGAAACAGATAGATATTCTATATACCGACATAGCCCTCAGAACAGTCAAGATGAAGAGTCAATGGGCTGAGCACATAGCTAGAAGAACACCGGTTCTTCTGCACATGTACTACATTTCTGCCATATGCAGCTTCGTCATTGCCACAATAACAAAACTACAGCCATAAATAAAGAAGCGAGTTCAAAAAGTTGGCGGCACGGTTGGCGTAGTGGTTTAAGCGGCCGCCTCGCCGCTTGACCCTGCGCCGAGTGTTGTGGTTTCGATCCCCATACGAGACAACACTTTATGTGATCCACAAATTGTTGTTTCGAGTCCGGGTGTTCCTTGTGTCCGTTAGTTGTATGTTTGTAAAGTCCCCCGCGACACAGGATTTAGTCCTAATGCGGGAGTTGTCTTTTTTAATTAAAAAAAAATACAAGTGACGTCACATCTGCACAAAATCTCACATTCCCAAATACATACTTATACTATAGTAATATCACCACTACTACGAGCTCAACACCAATGATTTTCAGCGTCTTATATTTCCTCCACTGTATTTTATAGCAAACATAACACAGCAATGTATTATATATTATATTACACTCAGGTACTTCTAGCACAATCTCGCTTACACGATACAAGAATACTTCCACAAATAAAATAGACACTTTGTCCCCAACAAAAACAACACAAGACAGATAAGGCCTTATTTTCCTTTAAAGGTGCTGATACATTTGAGCATTATTCACTTGTAATGAGCATTCTGGCGAATGTTACATTACAGATAAATCATCAAGGGATTGTTTTAGCGAGCAATCCATCCAGCGTTTTGGCGAGCATACAAGCAAAAAGACAGTACCTAAATGAAACAAAGCTCTGATCATTAGAGTGTTCACTACAAAGATCTTTTTTTAATTCTTAGTTTTCAAACTTTTCAACACACGTTAATGCCAGTTCCGTCGCACCTAAAAGCTAAATAATTCTGCGTAGTTATACTGACACTGTTCTTATCTAACTTAATATCTTGTTGTTTATCATATCAGCCTCTAGAGAGGTAGGTTATGAAATTGTTTGTAGCGATATTTGGCTAACTGCGCCGTGGTCCAGTGGATAGCGTACGCGACTGCTGATCGGAAATCCCGGGTCGGGCAAAAGTTTTACTGAATTTTTCCGAATTATCAGTAGCAGCACGGAGTCTGGTGATGTGCCCGTTAACGGCAATAGGCTCGCACCCTATTACGTGGGACCTAAAAATCATGGTGAAATGTAGGTGTAATATTACACCTCTGCCTACGGCGTGAGTCTATAAAAATTTGGCTCTGTTCGTACTTCAGTTCGGCAATGTAAAAACGGTATAAGATGTTCCGTTACAAGTGAATGCTCAAGTCAATCAGCACCTTAACACCAATGCACAACTTTAGGAGAGGCATTTATAAATATAAGAAAACGAAGTGGTTACTTAGGGTGGGCCATTTTCACCCCCAATACTTAATGGGAGTAGCCATTCTCTTCCCCTAAGTTGTCAAATAACTTACACCATTAATGAAGCGTTTCCGATTCCCAATGCGATACAAAACAAAAGTGGCAATGATTAAATTGATGATAAAATTCAACTGAATGTGCTAATGATCTGATAGACCAATACGGTTGTAATGGAGTATTTAGGGGTTAGGTTTTGTTTGACAATTATATTGGAGTATCATGACAAAATATTTTAACTCTAAATTATTGAGTTACGCATAATTCTATGTTATTGTAATTGCGGTATTATTAATCGGTATGGTTTTGAAAGTGCATTATAATTTGTGTCAATTTAGTCATATTTTATTAAAATTACATACATACATAGACTCACGCCTGTTTCCCGGAGGGGTAGGCAGAGACTACGGAACGCCATTTGCATCGATCCTGACATACCTCACTTGCTTCACTCACTCCCATCAAGTTTCTCATGCATGCTCTTCTGTTAAGGGTACTTCTTACATGTCCTTTTTTCAGGATGTCTCCAATCTGGTCAGAGAACGTTCTCCTAGGTCTTCCCCTTTGTCCTGTCCCATTCACACTAGCCTGATATATCTTCTTTGTCAGTCTATCGTCATCCATCCTCTCCATGTGCCCAAACCATCTTAACATGCCTTTCTCAACTCTTGTCACTACATCTTCTTTTACCCCACAACACTCTCGTATCACACAATTCTTTACTCTGTCGGTCAAAGACACACCACACATACTTCTCAGTGCTCTCATTTCTACAGCATTTATTCTACTTTTAAATCTCTTCTGCCATACCCAACTTTCACTACCATACATAAGGGTAGGCACTAACACACCTCTATGTACAGCCAAACGTGCCTTTTTGGACACGTTTTGACTGTTCATAAACGCCTTCAGAGCTCCATTCACACAATTACCTGCATTAACTCTCCTTTCAATATCTGCTTCATTCTTACCATCTCTTGTAAACAACGTACCTAAGTAAACAAACTCATTCACTTGTTCCACTCGCTGTCCATCGATCAAAACATTACAAGCCGTAACGCATTCCTCCTTTTCAAAAACCATAACTTTCGTTTTACTTACATTCACTTTCATTCCTTTCCTTTCTAACGCACGATGCATGATTGTTACCATCTCCTGCAACTCCTCCGTTGAAGATGCAAGTATAACCTGATCATCAGCATAAAGGAGGCGTTTGACGAGTAACCCATTCATCCTTAATCCGCAGTCACTATGTTTTAAATCTTGCAAAAAACTGTCCATGAAGAGGTTTAACAGCCACGGCGACGCTACACATCCCTGTCTAACACCTTTATCGATGGTAAACCAGTCAGTGTATGCCCCGTTTATCCTCACACAAGCTCTAGAATCCTCATAAAGGGATTTCAGAGCTCGAATGAAGCTGCTGTCCACCCCATTCATTGACAGCACCGACCACATTTCATTCCTCACCACTCTATCGTAAGCCTTTTCCAAATCCACGAATGCGCAATAGACCTTTTGACCTATAAAATTATTTCAGAATTATATTATTAAATAAAACCCGTCCCCATAACACGTATGTGCCGTTTGCGGGATTTTTCCACACGCGTTATTTTGTTGATTGTAGACAAGATTACTTTATAGAGCGCCGTGTTGCTATACAAAAATATTTCTATAGTATTATCTTTTACAAAAATAAAATACATTTATGTACCATAATATTGGCGATTCAAAAGAGTGGCCACGAGTTTTATTGCCCGTTCTTTCTCGTAGTTCTACCTATTGCTTTGCGAACGAGGCAGTAAATGTAAATGTAGAAGCATTAAGACATTCGATTTAAAAATTGACGTTCATAAGCGTCACCTCGTGACTTAGATGAATAAACGATTTTGACTTTGACTTTGACTTGACTTTGAAAGGCATCGATAGCCTAGTGGAGAGACTTGGCTTGGGTCAAAGCAATTGCAAAATGCGTCTCAGAATACTACGCCGTGTGCTGAGAGTTCGATCCCTACGCGGAACACCACCTTGTTAGATCCACATTAATCCACCGACTATTGTTTCGAGTTTGAGTGTTCTTTGTGTCAGTTGGTTGAATGTTTATAATAATAATAATATAATATTCTACCACATACACACATCACCACCTAGTCCCAAGCTAAGCAGGGCTTGTGTTATGGGTACTAGATAATGGATAAACATACATATATACTTTTTTTGTAAATACATAGAAACACCCAGACCAAGACAAACATCCATGTTCAAGCACACAAATGTTTGATTTGAGCGGGAATCCAACCAGCGACCTTCGGCGTAACAGTCGCTTACACTCCCACTGCGCCAACCGGTCGTCGTTTTGTAAAGTAACTTGCGACATAATTTAATCCTAGACCGATTAACCATTACAAAAAATACTTGTAAATAAAAACAAAAAATCTCACAATATTTTTAAAACATCAAACGCAGACACTCTCAGTGTGTTTTTACTAAACAGCCATTTAATGTTATACCTTCGTGTCCATAATCATTACAAGAGCACAGTTACATTTTACGAGCAACAAACTAAGGCATAATAAATGATGATCACCAACCTTTCGTGATTGTACAAGTATCAATTAGGAGCTTTTATAATTAACAGGATAGATATGGGGGCATTGCTTACAATAACTGGGTAATGTAATACTATTTCAATTCATCATCTGATCGATCGTCTCGTAAGTTTTATGGCAATTTGAAAATTTGAATATTTATAAATGTGATATAGCTCATCGAGGTTTTGTAAAGAATATGAATTTTTTTAATTCCCTTTTTTACTTCGTCCATATAGATACAAAGTTGACTATAAGTATATTATGTATAGGCACTTACTGTTTCAAGGTTGCAAAAACAAACTTGCCAAACTTACCAAAACCAGAAAACTCGACGTAAAATATGATGTTTTTTATTCCAATTCTTACTTGGTCCATATGGATACCAAGTTGACTATAAGTATATTATGTATATCACTTACTGTTTCAAGGTTGCAAAAACAAACTTGCCAAACTTACCAAAATCAGAAAACTCGACACGACATTAAATAAATACAGTATTTACCATACTACCCGGGCATTATAAATTATGCCCGATAAATCACTTGCCCCATCACAGGTACATGACACGCCCAATCAAAATGGAGCACCTTGAATAATTAATTTTAGCCAGCTCATAAGCATAGTAACTAATTATTGGAGCTTGTATAACTAAACCAAATTAATATAGATGCGAGATTAGATATTAGTTGTGCGATGTGAATCGATCCTCTGGGAGTATTATACATGCGGTTTAACGTCTTAAGGTTAAACTGTAATGTTTCGTACATGATCGTTTTGATGAATACATGCGTGTTGAATGTTCTCACACGATTGTTTATTATTGTGTTTAGGATTTCTTATTTTTTCCTAGGTTATCAAACTTACAGATTTAGCTCTAGATATTTGGTCAGTCCTGGTGTTGCACGGAACTTAGCACGTATAGAAAACTGAACGCAAAGAACCCTCCCATTTAAAGTAACGCTATATCTATCAAACAGATTTTCATCCTCTGTGTTTAATAAACCCATAACAAAGAGACAAAAGCAATGATCAGTCAAATCATACATATAAACACCCAAATTTCGCCAGTTATGTTTAGGTCTCAATGTAATAGGGGGCGAGCCTATTGCCATCTACCGGGCACATTATTAAGCGAGCGATAATTAACATCCTTAATACAAAATACCATAAAATATGAAATGAAACAGCAACCGTTGTGTCAGAAGTAATATATCTACAGTAGGTACTATCTATCCACTAAGCAATTGGTACAATTGCCGTCAGAAATGTTCAAACTCAATTAATAATGTAACGATTCTGATCTCCGATTCGTGTGGGTTTGCGGTAGATTGGGGGAAGCTACTTGTAGTTCTGAGGTTCCGTATCTTGGTTAGTATAATTGTTATCGATATTTAGTGACAATTTGCTCCTCCTTACATGTTAGCTTCTAAATTAGTTTTATTTGTATACATAGTTAGGTTAGTCAAAAATATGCAAGATGGGGAGATATGAAATATGCAAAAGTTATCTCTGCGATGACCATGGATAGATCGTCCTGACGAAAAAAGACTAAAGTCAAACTAAATAGCAGGAGGAGCAGGATGAAGCAGAAGAAAAAGGGGAGCCTCCGGCACTCTCACTCACCAAAGATACGCATCATTATAGATACTATTACTTTACCTCAATATTCTGTAAGTGGGTAGTAGTTCTCTGTCCGAGCCGGGCCATTCATGATGAAATCAGTAAAGGTCAGAGACCTTTAAGTATCAGTTTAGCGTGTTAAAATTATAAAGTTACTAGATGCGCCCGCGGTTATGCTCACTTTATTTAGGTCTACAGCTCCCATGGATCGGAGCGTGATGTTATATATAGCCTTCCTCGATAAATGAGCTATCCAACACAAAAATAACTATCAAAATCGGACCAATAGTTCCTGAAATTAGCGCGTTCAAGCAAACAAACTCTTCAGCTTTATATATTAGTATAAAAGTTACGTATCTAGACACGTTAGCATACATACAAGCGGATATTTATTTATTTATTTATTTATTTATTTATTTATTTATTTATTTATTTATTTATTTATTTATTTATTTATTTATTTATTTATTTATTTATTTATTTATTTATTTATTTATTTATTTATTTATTTATTTATTTATTTATTTATTTATTTATTTATTTATTTATTTATTTATTTATTTATTTATTTATTTATTTATTTATTTATTTATTTATTTATTTATTTATTTATTTATTTATTTATTTATTTATTTATTTATTTATTTATTTATTTATTTATTTATTTATTTATTTATTTATTTATTTATTTATTTATTTATTTATTTATTTATTTATTTATTTATTTATTTATTTATTTATTTATTTATTTATTTATTTATTTATTTATTTATTTATTTATTTATTTATTTATTTATTTATTTATTTATTTATTTATTTATTTATTTATTTATTTATTTATTTATTTATTTAATTATTTATTTATTTATTTATTTATTTATTTATTTATTTATTTATTTATTTATTTATTTATTTATTTATTTATTTATTTATTTATTTATACTTTATTGTACACTTATACATACATTGATAGAAATTTTCTGAACAAGTAAGTACAAAGGGCGGCCTTATCGCTGACAGCGATCTCTACCAGGCAACCTTTGGATGGATATTATTGGTCGGAAATAAATGGTAGTTGCAAGTGTACATTTGTAAAAATATATTAAATATATAAATTCGTGTAATAAAATATATTCATACAAATAAATACTTGAATATTAATATATAAAATATTAATATATACATACAAATAAGTATACAATATTTAAAACATATACCTACCTATAATGTAGAATGAGAAAAGTTATAATGATAGATAGTGATCCTTTACCATTTATTTAATAATCTTAAACACAAATATTTGGCTATAAAATCCATAGCGAAATTATGTAACAATATACCTAATTATGTAGGTAGGTATGTATACACCTATACTAGCAAACATTACTATAATTCTAATCTGCAACCTGTATAATCTAGTTAATGTAATTAAGATAGCGTTGGTTCATCTAATATCCAAATTAATATCTAACTAGCTTGTATGGAATATTACTTGACAAGGACGCGGTAGCGGAGCGATTATAATTTGATAGGCTATTCATATTATAATGAAGTACCTAATATGAAAAATGCTGCATGAGGCTTCACTCGCAAGAGTTCGCTATCATACAGTTTTCGTTTTTCGTTTTCGCAATCCACTGCTAGTCATGAGTCTCTTCTAATTAGCGTCACAATCGCATTGTGAGTTGATAGGAGGATTTGACCTTCTATTGCACGCCGCCGGCCAAGTGCGGTTTACCAGACCGCACATATCTTTCGAGAACATTGTGGAGAATTGGAAGAGAGAACATGGTTTCGTGATGATCGTTTCCTTAATTAGTTAATAAAAATAGCAATTTACACGTAACTTCGAAGTCAGTAGCACGCTCCGTGGGTTTGGACTCAAGACCATCTGCGTGATAGGCTATCGCTGCCTTTTATTTTGCCCTTTTAACATAGTATAATAATAATAACTCGGCTATTCGTCTTTCGATCAATATCAAACGAAAACATACGAATCATGATCATGAAGAGTGGGCTTCGATTTTTGGTCCAAAACGCTTGACGATCATTAATAAACATACAATCACGCATTCAGTGGTCAATGAATACCCTCACACATACAAAACATCGTATTAATGAAAGCATTTCAAGTTCAAATGCCTGACGCTACCGAAAGCTCCCCGTTGTTTGCAATAATTTCTGCAGTGATATCTACAAATTGCATATAGAGATGTGACGAGAAAATACAGGGTGAATGCTGGGTATTGTATCTTTAATATTAACCATAGCATACTTACTTTATTGTCCGTGGCTTCAAAAGTATAAAGAACCTAGAAGCCATGGGAAAAGGCATGAACTATCCAGTAGGGGAATACGGCAGGCTGATGATGGTGATGATGAAAGAACCAAATACAAAGATCTTTTATTTCCATCCCTAATTTAATAGATTTTATATAGTAACTTTCTCCCCCTAATTCTATACTTTTAAGCAACCCTTGACTTATTTCTAATCTGAAATTTGTTAAATTCGGTGCAGTTGTTTTGACCTGAAAACGAATCATAATACGTACCAATGTTACGTGTGTTTGTAGATAGGTATTAACTTTTCTAGTTACGTTCATTATTCAGTTTGGAGTATGGCTTTGCAAAAATGTCCACCTCTACCCACTCTATTAATTATATCGCATCTCGGCTTTATGGCACATCCCAGCTTTAGAACTAAACCTTAGTATATTCTGCAATACCTTTCACAGTCTGATGATCTCTTATTTAACGCAAAGCACTATCTTTGAGTTAGATAGCGTTTTTATTGAGGAAGTTCAAAGCTACATAAGTTCACCTAACAAACCAAAGCGCAAAGGGCAAAGCTGTAACCATAAATGTCTTTAACGCAGGTGAAATTACAGGGCACAGATAGTATAAAAGTTTATAGCAATGTAAAAACAGAATTCACACTAAATAAAGCTTATGTCTGTGATAAAATATTATATGGTATCTCTTCTATACTGTTGTTTTTACAAGATTTCTTTAGTTATAAGTTTATGTCGGTCTGAGTTGATATCTGATGTCGTGTATTATAAGGTTGTAAGCGTATATGCTTTTGTATATAATAAATGGGACCTCAATTCTTCTTTCTTCTTCATCTGCGAATATCATTACAAGTGATGCCCTTTCAAAGGTTCAAACCCTTTATTTATGTTCTCGCCTCTTTCTAGCAGTCCTCTCCGCCATGCGATGGCGATACGATTTCGGTTGAGCTGGGTTGAAACTCTCCTTTAGCGATCGGAGCCTACACACTAAAAGTTTACTAAACATCCCATAGTGACGGAGTCACAAGAACCGTGGTTAGCATACTTTGACGCGACCTCGCTGGTAACTGCAAAGCTCAGACCTCTGGTAATGTTGCTTCAATTCGTCGACCGATAACGAATGGTAGGTTATCACACCAAAAAATCTGGCTCACCGATAACAATATAAAGATCTGATTTTAAGAGGATACCCTATACAAGTCGTAGCAGCAAGACAGCGAAGCTAAGCTTACGTACACAGCGGCCACTAATTGACACCGGTGGTTCTGAACTAACCGAAACCGCACCCGCTCTGCACCGATTTGCATAAACACCAGATTGTAATGTTTGTGACGTTGTATCATTTGTTATCGTCAAGAATAATTAACACTTTCACGGACAGTAAACGAGACACAATTGAAGTTTTATTGTTATCACGCCTATAGGCGTTTACTGTCCGTGAAAGTGTTATGGGGGTGAATAAATGATTTCGACTTTGACTTTGATTTAGGCCTCTCATTTGAAAGGAGGAATTTGCCTACTATACCACCCTGGCCAAACGGGTTGGTACCTATAGGGTTTGTATCTTTTTTTTTTCTTACTGATAGGCTAGCGTTTGACCATGATCTCACCTGATGTTAAGCGATGATATGGTCTAAGATGGAGCACGCTTACCTAGAAGGTACCCATTCACTCGCGACTTGAAAACACCCAGGTTGTACTTGTCAGGAAACACAGACTCGGGTAAAGAGTTCCAAATAGTGTATCAAGTTTTACTTGTCTTACAGTACTGTTCTACGCATAATATGCTCCCTCTGTCGGCTCTTACGAAACCCAATAGATGATATGGGGTGGTGACAATCCGTTTTCTTAATCCGTCACCACACGGACACTAAACTATAAAAAATATAGCTACTCTTGCTACATGTTCTCTTAAACCACCTTGTCATCGTTACGCTAAGTTATGGTTAATATAAAGGTGTAAACGTATCTGAGGAGCGAAATATACTTAATGAGTTCGAAATATCATCGATCAACATCGATCTCATCTTAAAAGAGATATCCTCATCAAACAATCCGTACAGAAAAATAATATAGCCTATTGTATGACGACCTTCACTGCATTTCGTTATTATGATGTCTCCTGTCATATGCAATTAAAATTTCTTTGTATACTATGTAACGCTTCCAGACACGAAATATAATTATAATTCTTAATAAGTTCTCAACCATATAATTTACTGCAATGAAAGGTATATTTATACAGGATAAGCGTGCAACGCCAACGGGTATTTACCTCATACAGCATATTTTATATATAGCAACACTAGCATTTTGAAACGGTGGCAACACTGTTATTATATAAATGGTCATTTTTCTTTGCGTAGAAATAACGTGGTGCATTGTTTGTCGTCGTCTTTTCTCCACACAAATGATTCTAATTAGTGCAATTTGAATGTTCAGAGCTTGTTAACGTGTGCGGTGCAATAATAAACTTATATTTTAAATAAATACAATTTTATTATGAACGGAGATTTTTATGGAATAGGAGACAAGCTAGCAGATGAATCGCCTGATGGTTTTTTTTTCTTTTTTTGTATATATAGGTACTGTTACTTTACGTCGATATTCTGTGAGAGGGTAAGTAGTATGTACTTTCCTAGTCTGGCGGGCCCGTTAATGCTGACACCAGTATGAGTGTTCTAGCTATTAAAATTTTTCTTTATATTATTATTACAATCGGACATTTAATTTAATCAATTCTTATCATTTATCATAATATGCCATATTGAAAATATAATATTGACAATACTAATTTATGACATCTATCTGTAATTATAATAATATTATGTAATTCATTGTCATTAACATATAATTTAGGAAATATTACTGTAAGAAACATTTGCATGCCTAATGGTGGAGTATGGAGAAACTCATGACATTTGTATAACATCTCTTTTATTGTAACCCATATTCGCAAATAAATGTTGATTTGATTTGATTTGATTTGAAAATTGACTACTAAAATCGTAAATGCTCTTCTACCAATTAAAAGTTTGTTATCCCTTCCTCTTTAATATCCATCCTCATACAGTCCACCTATCTATTACTCATAATCCTATTCCCCTTAACCATTGCAGTACTATACAAATAGTGTAAGTACCTACATTAGCCATATTATTTGCAATATTCAAAAGTGAACTACTATATAAATTAGTCGTTCGAAATAGCGACAACAGATAATCCGCAAAGCTACATCGCCGCTACATCTCATAAATTAAACAGTTCTCAACAGGTACACCTGAGCGGTACAATAGTAATAATTGTAGGAAAACTGGAGCTTAAAATTATAAATGTGGTGGGGTTATTACGAAACTCGTACTTTGATCAAATAACTAGGTTTTTATTTGGTTATCTTTGTGTACTTGTATAATTAGATTTTGTTGTATATAATATGTGTAAGTTGCTGAAGTTATACGTAGCAGATAGGTCGATTTAAATATTGTGTCTGTTCGGGCGGGTTTTATGATGGCTTCTATGCACAGTTTGATCTAGTGGGTGACTACGCAAATAATGTAAGTGGACTGATTGCTTGTTTTATTTTAAGGTTTTATTTTAGGCAGGCAATATGAATATCAGTGGTCCGTGAGTAAATAGTCACGAGCAAAGAGAGAAAGTCTATATTCTTTATTATTTTCAGTTGAATTGACTCCGATTAACTTATCAGTTGTTGAAATCCAGCCGCCATAATCTGCCTTAACGTTAATATTTTAGGCTGATATTTTAGGCTGATAAGGTGCTAATAGTTTATTTATTATGTCATACATACATACATAGTCTCACGCCTATATTCCCCGAAGAGGTAGGCAGAGGTATATTGCTACACCCTCTTTTTATTATATCAACCATTATTTAATATATTAAAACCATCCTTTTAATACTATTTTACTAGGCATAACTCTGGTATCGTAGATGGCTTAGCAAACATTCAAACAGACAATCTGATCTGAAACAACAACAGTTATAGGTACAAGTGTTGTATCGTGTGGGATCAAATCCACAACACTCAGCCTTGGCCACTTAGACACATGTGGTCAAATCACATATATTTTTTGTAACGACAAGTATAGCAATTATTGTTTAAATCAACGTCTAAATTCGCTCACAGGCCTGTGACGTAGGTCGTCTCCGCGTGGTCTTTAATCATCCTGAACACGTCTAATTATTATATTCGCTGTTTTATTAGCAATGGGAATTCTTGCCACGATTCTCTTTTATAAGAAAGCTGAGCTTGTTTTATAATGACGACCCCGATATTATTCGTGGTGAATCGACAACCTCAAAAATGTATTGATTTTTGGGATTAGCGGTTGTTATTGTTTTGTTTGTGATGGGTAACCGGAAATACAAAAATGCCCTTCCGTCCCTTGAAAAGCCCATAGCACGCAGCGGTCATCGGTCACGGCTGTCATGAAAATAAGTACATATATGGCAGCCGTTGCGGGCAATTAGTATCTTTAAAAACCCTGGATTTGAGAAAAATGTTATTTGTTTGGACGGAAAAGGTTTCGGACGGAGAAGTCGCTCTGTAAAAGGCTTCTAAACTCAAATCTGTATGATGTAAAAAGAGCACCCCGCGTACCGTAGCTAAGGTACGGTAACGGTAAGATAGTGACATCATAATTTCGAACATTTTGCACTTTGTCCATGCAATGCACTTAATGAACGTAACAAATAAGCAATAATTCTTTCAACAAATACATTGAAAGTGCCGTAAAGAAGATAAGTAAACCAGTCCAATACCAACATATCTCTTAAGACAAAACGGCAAAATCAAATCTCAGCAGCGGTCTAAGTGGATCTGCAAATCTCTGTCTCACACATGTACAGAATGCGTCCGAACACAGGTAATTATTCTAGCCGCACACATGTGTGTCAGGACACACGAAGGCTTTTAACTGGACCTGTAGCGCGTCTCGCCGTCATTTGGATGGAAGGCGAGCAGCAACCGAGGGGAATTTAAAGAAGAAAGAAAAGGATAAATGGTTTTGTCTAGAGGTATTATTGAGATTGGAGTGCAATGTTTGGTATTTAGTCATGTTGATTTTAATTATTTTTTTGTAAATAATGTTCATAAATTCTTTATTTCATTTATTTAAGTACTTATTTTGAAATCAACTCCCGCTTTAACTATAAATCGAGTACACCCAGACTGTGGTGTCGTATGGGGACCGTACCCACGACACTCGGCGTAGTGCTAAACGGCGAGCTGAGCGCTTAAACAACTGAACTATAGGTACGTTTATTGATATAAGATATCAAAAGTGTGTATTTCGATATCTTACATGTCAAAAATTTATCAAGAAGAAACGAAATCAGTTTCCATACAAAATAAAAAACTTACAGCAGATGAGTAAAAAAAAGCAGTAAGTACGTAGTGATATTTAAATATTTTTTATAGAATTACACCGTGGCATGTCAATCTTTTAGGATCTTATCAGACATTATCTTAAATATGATTGATTTATTCATGTTATCTCTTTCATAAATCGCAATTGGCCAGCAAATAAAAAATGGGACCTAAAAATACAATAATACAATATGAGTTCCTTGTTAGTGCGTATGTGTATATGTATGTATGTTGTATAAATATGTAATTTAATTACTCACGAACAATGATATTTCGGTTTAGAATTGTTATGTTGGTTGTAGCTTCTGTACGAGACTAAGTAGTAGCTCTAAGAGAGAGACAAGGTTAGTACTAATCGTTTTTCAAAAAGCTTATACTCATAAATATACAAACTCTCAAATATTAGGTGATGATTAACTTGAACTAACTCTTTGACCACTGTCACATTATTGGGTAAAAACTGTCGCCTTTATGTACCTCTAAAAAAAGTGGACGAGGTATACCTCTTCCACTTTTTCTTCGATGGATTCAGACATTCTTCGATGATATAACATGATATTGAGAGACTAGACACAAGGCCTCATTATCGTCGATAAGTCACATTCATTATGCTATCAAAAATTCTTACGAAAATCCGAGCAATAACAACCAAACAAAATAAATTAACTTGAGATTTCGCTACATAATATCTACAAAAATTCACTACCGGCTCAAAGATACAATTAACATATGCCAAAAATAATTTATCAGCCTTATGCTCAGCTTAATCAACCCTTCAACGACGGCTGGGGTCACAATTACACACTAGTAAATTATGAGCCGGTTAATTAACATATCACACACTGAAATTTTAATTTCACGTACGACACCAGTCACTGGTCAGATGCTGCCGCGATTTTCAGATAATTAACTCTCACCACCCGCACCAACGGACGATGATATATTTAAAAACGTGTCGAATGCAGTTGATTGATTAATTTTCTGCGGCCGTTGTTTGGTTTAATTTATTATCCCGATGAAACGTGTGTAAAGAATAGTCGGTTTTTGGATTTTGAATTGTTCGTAATCTGATTTTACTGTATTGTTTGACGATTAATTTGTGTAATTGCTACTTCATATTATGGATTTTTTATCGTTTGTGTGGCATATAATGCGGTTTGTATGCACGCAAATGCTACTGTTTAAAAACATTTTATAACAAAATAACGGCATATTACAAGCAGACCACGGAGAGGCGAGTGCATTAACCAAATTCGTCGGCAATATCTCGCTAAGTGGCCTTATTTATCCGAATATCCGCATAGAGGCTTGCCGTACTGCGCTCATAATAACCTTTAGTTCGAATAACAAAATGATAATTGTGACAAGAATGCCTTTATAGCACAAACTCGTAGATTTGTGTGGAAGAATGACATAGAAATAATAAGCATTGACGATTTTTACTTCACACTTTTTGTCTTTTTTGCAGAGTTTGGTAGATTCTTAAAAAGTGCTGCACGTTTGTATTTTTTTGTCCACAATTATGTTTTAAAAAGACGTATAATTTTGATGATCATTAGCAAATTGTCAACCCTAACAGTAACGTTTTCAGTGCGGCTCGCTCGATGAATGAGAGTGCGGATATCCTCGTATATTTGGATTTTAACCTGATTCAATAGTTGCCGTCGTTAAATTGGCGCAAGTTAAGTATCATTTTGTTTATGCCCGCCATTGACGATCAATTATCGTGATAAATGCTCGACACTCGATGTAACATGCGGTTAGTGTGTTGATAGACCGATATGCTTTGTAATTGTATGAATATAAGTACAGGTTGTTCATATGCATTTGCAAAATATTTTCAGGGTTGAATATACTACTATAACTGAATACAAATACATGAAAAATAACTCACTAAATCTTTTTTTTTCCGTACATTTAAAAAATCAGCTCGGTGTATTGACCGCCGCCGCCGCTCAGCTGTTCGCCGCGAGCTCGCATTGCAGATACCTAACACACATAAGCACACGTACCTGCCGTGCAGTCTTATTCTGCATCAGACAACAGTTTATTATGATTTACTATTTAAGTAACATTGAATAAAAATAGGTTCTTATATCATTGCACACTGTTTGAAATAATTTTAGGCGAATAAGTATACCGTAATAAGGAGGCTAACTAAATGAACACCAAAATTAAAATTAAGTATTATGCTCGAGTTATTGATGATTATTATGTACAGTCAACAGCAAAAGTAGATGATCAAAATCAGAAATTCAATACTAATGAACGGAGTTCGCGTCAGAACTGTGTGGCGTCGAAGTGATTCAAAAGTATGTGATTGTAAATTATACCAATAATTAACTACTAGTACAGCTGCCATAAATTCGTGATCAGTTTTGACTCCAAAAGTTATAAACTCAATTCGCATCAGAACTAAGAAGTGAAGAAAAATTTCAAAACTAGTGAACAGTTAAAATCAAATATAAATGATGAAACTGAGGCCACGTAATCATGAGGCAAATAATTTATTCATACTTATTTTTGAAGTACCCCAGTAATTTAATTTGTTATTTTTTACGGAAAAGCAGATGAATTGCTACCGGGCACATCACCAGACTCCGTGCTGCTACTGAGAGTTTGGAAAAAACCCAGTAACACTTTTGCCCGACCCGGGAATCTAACCCGAGACTTCCGATCAGCAGACGCATACGCTATCCACCCGACCACGGAGGCAGTCACTGGTCCACAGAGGCAGTCTTTGTATATTCAATATAATTTTACCAAATTTCATCTCTCATGTATTTTCTTTTTTGTAACTTCTGTCAAATGTTCAAAAGTAACTGATGTGATACAAAACCATAATTCAATAAATATTACTATCTTTGCATGTTTGTGCATTTATGTCAATGTTCAAAAGTAACTGATGTGATACAAAACCATAATTCAATAAATATTACTATCTTTGCATGTTTGTGCATTTATGACAATGTTCAAAAGTAGCTGATGCGATACAAAATTATAAGTATTATAACTCAATGATTGCTTTTGCCTAGTCGGCTACAATATATCTGTCACAGTACACAGTGTATCTATCTGTCACAGACTAATGCCACAGTATAAAGATATTATTACACTGTGCTAATGCTATGCCTTGCGTTTTGTTTCTTTTTTTATGATGTACTTTTTCTGATAAAATTATGGTGATTATGGTTATTATGGTGCATAGGGTTCCCACCAAGAACTTAGGGTCCCAAGCCAACCTCACCTGCAAGTGGTGCACCTGCCGATCAACAGACGAGGCTCTGGCAAACCAAATATCCCGATAAGCGGCAATAGGCTCGCCACCTATTACGTGGGATCAAAATACTGGCGAAAAGTGGGCGTTTAGTATGCCTCTGCCTACCCCTCTGGGGAAACAGGCGTGAGTCTATGTATGTATGTATGCATTATTTATATTTACTTCGCGCTTTTGTCACACTTTTAGCAAGAGTTCCAAAGAAATATAACCTTATTAGTCCAACCTCTCTGAAGAGTTCTGTTGGAATAGTGCAAAAATCCAAGTATCGAAACTCTTTAATGTCAATCTGTAATTCGGATGTCATGTACAATAATATAAATTTGCATTTCGAATACAATATTGATGAATTTTACTGATCACGAATATATGAAAGCTGTACTAGTAGTTAATTATTGGTATAATTTACAATCACATACTTTTGATTTACTTTGACGTCATATAGTTCTGACGCGAACTCCGTTCATTAATATTTGATTTCTGATTTTGATCATCTACTTTTGCTGTTGACTGTACAGTAAACATATACAAGTGATATAGAAGGTGTAACAGTTGCAGCACCTTACAATATGTAAATTGTGTGTATTATGCAAAACCTGGCGATGAAAAAGAGTGACCGTGAGTTTTATTGCCCGTTCTTTCTCATGGTTCTACGCCCTTGCTTTGCGAACGTGGCAGTAAATGTAGATGTAGAGTCTTTAAGTAATTATTTTGTAAATTTATTATTTTGACGTTCATAAGCGTCACATTATGACCCAAATGAATACAGGAGTTTGACTTGACTTGACTGTATGTATTGTAATATTAAAATATTTTGCAAATGCATATCAACACCCTGTATTTCCAATTCAGTCACGAGATCTGATTGTACGATCTAGGTTGTTGACCTTGTTTTGTATTATGGATTATTTTTGTACTTACAATTTAGTTGGTGTATTTGCATTCATGTACTTTTACCTACGTGAATTGCGGTTTGAATCAACTTTTTGTACGGCATTATAACTAGCAATTTGTCTAGTAAAATAGCTTTCGGCGAGTTTACATTAAAACATGATTACATTTGGCAGAGTACAGCAAAGGTAGTCTAATGTATTTTGCTTAGAAATGAATATCTAGTAAATAAAACTGGTACTTACCGACCAAAATAATTAAATGTCATCAAAACAGAGTAACTTAATATCATAATCATAAGTTGAAAAGCTCATAATAGTGAACATATTTATATTAATACACATATAACTTAGTTGTACGGAGAACTGCAAGACGGCTTTGTATGTGGCAATCGTCTGGTTGTGTGAATGCAATTTACTCTTTAATTATAAGGTTAGGATAAGGCTTACATTTTAAGATAATTATTTAAGAAAATCTGTTTATATTTTTGGAGCATGTGCAGTACGTATTCTCAAGGCAAACACAAAGTGAAAATCTCAATCCTGTATTCGTCGTGTATAATATAAAAAGCCGTCACTTATCCCCGCACAGTGAGTAATCTCGTTCACCACAGCGTTACACGCCCGCACGCTTTTAATTTGCATTAAGCGTTTATCAGTTTTAATGTGGACACTAAACGTTATGACGTCACCGCCTGGGCTGTGTAGTTTCTACACTGTGGAGCGTTCGTGGGGTTGGAGAATTTTGTTCGTTAAAATTCATCTTGGAGAAGAAAATATATTTGAAAATTATTAACCTGCAGATTACGAGATCACAATATGTACATTTATTACTCTAATAATACATAAAGTGTTCATTCTTTCATAGTATTAAAAATTTAAGTTGTCAAGAAGATGGATACATGTTTTTATTAGGTCAATCAATCAATCAGCCTATCGCAGTCCACTGCTGGACATAGGCCTCTCCCAACACGCGCCACAGTACACGGTCCTCAGCCTTCCGCATCCAGTCTGTCCCAGCCACCTTTTTCAGGTCGTCGGTCCTAGCCGGGGGCCGCCCTACCTTACGCATGCCGAGGGGTGGTCTCCACTGTAGGATACGCTTGCTCCATCGGCCATCAGTCCTTCTACAGATATGGCCAGCCCACTGCCCTTTGAGCCTACTGATTCTGTGAGCTATGTCGGTAACTTTGGTTCTTTGTCGGATTACTTCGTTTCGGATTTTACCCTTCAAAGAGACGCCAAGCATAGCCCGTTCCATAGCTCGCTGCGTGAATTTTAGTTTGTGGACTAGTCCCACTGTGAGTGTCGACGTCTCGGCACCGTACGTCATAACAGGTAGGACGCATTGGTTGAAGACTTTGGTCTTCAGGCATTGCGGTTTATTAGATCGTCTAGTGAAAATAGTTCAACATGTTCGTTTTTAGAGTCTTAATGTCTTTTGATAGTACTCTTAAACTACACACAGTTACTCGTAATTTATATAAGCCTTGAAAGATCGTTCATCCAGTTAGGTACTTCAGTGTGAATTTACTCTTCGTTCGATCTTAAATTAATTAGATTTGTTATAAAAATGTGTTTGTATATTTTTTTCAACATAGTACATACCTAGCAGTCTGTTTTAAAGGAGTTTATCGATTTTACAGTGTTTACTAAAGTTGTTCCGTCACTGCTGGGACGTACAGACCACATAGGGTTAAATAATGATTTTTGAAGGCGAATCAATTCATGTATACTTGGGACAAATATTCTTGTGATGTACACATAGACAGAATCATATGTGTCTGTTTTTTCAATGCTGATAGTTCTCCTGTGCTTAAAACAAATACATATAAATTGAATCCACCGCCTTGCAGTCAAACGAATTGAATTGAAATTGAAAAGAATTAATAGTGGCTCAATATATTATTTGAAATTAGTTATTAGACGGGCCAAGGATGCGTCGGACTCATAAAAGTTATATATTGCGTGCCTTATTGAACATACGCGTTACAACTACGGGTGTTCGATTCAAATAAGGCTATAGTTTAGTATTGTTCTACATTTGCGAGAACATTGAACTATATCCGGATTTTTACTCAGGACGACTATAAGCGTAGGTATACATTGGTATCAGAGGATTTTTTACTAACTTGATCTTTTTCTAGCCTATGTGCCTACTCGGCACGGGATAGATAAACAATCAAATCGCGATGTTTTGATCCTGTTTTTTCAATTGAGCAATCAAGTAAAAAATATTCATGTACCTACTTAACTTTTATTGCGTTAACTATTTGATCACAAATAAAGCTCCATTTATGATCGATAAGTTTGTGAAGCTGACTGTAACATGAAGTATTTTATCTGATAGATTTATTAAAATTTTCTTAAACATTAAGTCTGCCTTAGTACGTTATTTTGTTCCGTACAAGTTTTCAATATTTGTGTGCATGAACATGGATGTTTGTCTTGCTCTGGGTGTTTCAACGTATAATATGTATGTATTTACAAAAAAGAAAAGTATGTATGTATGTTTATCCATTATCTAGTACCCATAGTACAAGCTTCTGCTTAGTTTGGGACTAGATGGTATTGTGTGAATGTGGTAAATAAATAAATAAAATAAAATAAATTTATCTGAAATGCATTTTCCCACGACACACAAAAAAATCTTCTGAAGTCTCTATTCTAAATAAGTTATGCCATTGCACCACATGACACACGACACGCGGCATTATTAAAAACTTGTCTCCCAAAAAGTACAATCACACACGAAAAATATTTGCAAATGCAGCCCAAACACAGAATAGTTGCTACAGATAGTTTGGAAGGCAGTTACACGATTATCTTGTTTACATCTGACAGACTTACCTGAATAACGTCTGAATAACGTTGTGCACCTGGTATTAAAAATTGTCCTCTACAAAATCTAAATCCCAAGCAAGTTAATACTGTGGCACTACGCGGCGTTATTAAAAACTAACTAAGTGTGGTGACGAATATAACTACTCCTATGCAGAGAGTATTGCTTCTATTGCTATTGAGAGTATGGCTTCGAATGACGGTGTAGATTATTTAATCTTTGAAGTAAACTGGCGTTCAAACCATGAAGTTTGGCTTGGCAATCTGGATTGGTGACTGCTAGACCAACAGTTAGTAATGAAATATTTCATTTTGTATTTGAGCTCCTACGCACTATTCGGTTTGCCGAAATAAAAAAAAATTATGAGAAAGTAGTTTCTATTCGCACTGCGATGCGGCTGCCGGCCGACAGCGTTTAGCCGGAATGCGTCATAGTGACATTTGAATTTATTTCAAAATAGTATTTGACTAGGAAATAACAGAAGTAATTTTTTAAATCACCAAATTATTTTCACTTGACAGATAATGTACAATTTGTAGCAATATAATTCGCATAATGGACCGAGTATACTTAATAATACAATATAATTACTTAATAATATTACAGCAATTATCAGCACTTACAATTAAATGATACAGCAGTGATATAATGAACGTGTCAATTCATTGATAACAATTATAGGTAATCTAATACTAATATATAAAGCTGAAGACTTTGTTTGTTTGTTTGGTTGAACGCGCTAATCTCAGGCACTACCGGTCCGATTTGAAAAATTCTTTCAGTGTTAGATAGGTAATTTATCGAAAAGGCTATAGGCTATATAACATCACGCTACGAGCCACGGGAGCGTAGCAGTAACCCTAAATAACGCGGGTGTAACCGCGGGCTTATCTAGTTAATTATAATTTTGTGAATGTAACAAACGTGAGAATCAATTCAGTTGCTGAGTGACGCTATGAAGCGGTGACTGCTTGAGGCCAACATTGGCTTATAAAAGCGAATCTTTCACATCGCCACGTTACATCAGAGTAGTGAGGGGATTAGGAGTCACTGTACAAAGTCACTACCCCTCATGCCGTGGGTGTAGTAAGAGGTGACTAAGGAATATGCGCGAAGCGAATTATAAGAATAATATATTTGCGAAGCGATAGAATCTTGACTTCAAAGTCTATACCGACCCGTCTGGTCTGCGTGTTATAGTAGGCCAGATCCTCCGAATGACTCGATGCCATTGTGACGCAAATTAGGAGAGACCTTTGTCCAGCAGTGGACTGCCCTTGGGTTTATGATTATGAAGTTATTTTCCCCGATTTCAGTGACGGTCCCTACTTAACATGGACAAACGAATCAGCGAGACTCTTTTATGGTGGATCGATACGTACGAAGCGTTTTGCCTCCTCTTTCATTATACTTACTGTTATGTGAAATTCTCTGAGTCCGTCTTCCTGACAGTGTTTGACAATCAAGGTGGTTCAGGGTCTTAGGTGTTTCGAGTCGCCGCTAAATACGTACCTTCTAGGCAAGAGTCTGCCATCTTTGTTCGGTTTTATTCCGCCTATTTTCTCGAATACATAACACGTAAGATTTATAAAATTCCTGGTAATCATTCTGTAACACGTCCCCTTTGCTTCGCGATATACATCAATTTAATTCTACATTTACATAGTTACCTATTAGCTAGCCTATTATATCAAATCTACATAGAAAACATTTCTAATACTAAAATACTGTAGGTATTCACATTTTGCCCTAATATAGATTTTCATGGAACAAGAATTGTCTAACAAATAGTTCATTATTTTAGATAATAAATTGTAACAGGATGTTCCTATGCCATTATGCTCAACATAATTTGGTTGTACCTTATTTTTACGACTCCATTGTATATTTTTCTTATAATTCTCATTGTGTTTTCGTATCATTTTATTGTATGTATACACGGATATTCAATTTATGGAATAGATATCTAGTACTTTTTTACTAACTGGCTTTAAAACTTCACGTAATTTTTTATAGGGTTATTCAGTAACTGTCTGTAGAATCTCGTTAAGAGACTTTTCTCAAGTCATTATCATTGCAATCATTTATAATACTGCCATATTACCGCTAAAACACTTCTGTAATATTTATCATGTATACTGGGCATATTGCTTGACTGCATCTGTCTGCTACTTACCTTATAGAAAACTCAGTAATAATTTGCCGAACCCTACTGGATGGAGCCTGTCAATGGAAAATGTGACAAAAATATACACGCAAATTGTGTAGTACAAACACCAGGCAAGCCGTTTTGATAAACGCGATACGACCATCAAACTGCAAAAAGAACTGCAGTATATTGATTAAGCGTCTAAAACTTCGACATAAGTACGTAGCATGCACAAAATAAATTTATAGAGTAGTGAGATCATGCGTTTCCAACTCTATTTATTAAACCAACTAATTGTATTACCGCGTCTTTTGCTTATTGACGTATCCGCAATTCTTCCTATCAATTTTCATTTGCATAATCTCATCTAGTTTCTATATTCGCGCGTATATCCAGTTGAATGTGTCGAGGGTATTACGGAGAATGTTCAACGGTTGCCGTGTTTTGTGAAAGCAAATCCTCTCGCGCCATCTTTGTGGAACTGCGGTAGGCTCTATAGCAGTATTTTAGGAATGAAGCGCTAAGGGTTGGACCGTAAGCGAAATAATTGAGGCAAATGTATTAAAAATACGGCTGTTTCAAATGTAGGCACCGTAACACAATAGATGAATTACATTGTGATTTGACAAAAAAAATGTCTAGAGATTGGTATTGCGTTACAATTTGAGTGACATAGCTTTGGTTCTTAGCCTTTATTAGAAAGACGAAAGACCTTCTTAAAGTTATCGTCGGCGCCAAGATTATCGTAGTTCTCTTTTGACAGCATATATCATCTTATCATGGCGTGTAAAATCATGCAGTCGAGACATTGTGGTGCAATTGTGTATGTGATGGTTTCTTCCAATCTTAAAGTAAACTACTATAATATGCAGATAATGTCCTCGTCTTTTATAAAAGGTGAAGGATCCGACAATTTTTCTAGTGGAAGCATAGTAGAACTAAAATGGCCGTCGCGTTGGTTATAATCTTTGCTAGACTTCATTGAATCACACTTTCGATAAATGAAAACCGTATGAAAATCTGTTCGGTAGTTTTTGAGTTTATCGCGTTCATACCGACATACATGACGAAAAAGGGAATTCATTTTATAATAATAAACGTCTTTATATTTCTTTAATTTTTATTAAGTATTCCTCGTGTGTCACCACCTTTAGCAGTTTAAAGGTAACACGGATTATATGAGATGTGGTTTACATTTTTGTGTTTGTCCTCAAAGGTGAAAGGAATATTCTAATAGGATTTAGGATAAAAGGTATTTTTGTATAGCTCCGCTTTGTGGAGGGTTGCTAGTGTGCAACTTGTGTGTCTCTTTGCATGGTTTTGTAGTATTTCAGTCGTTGTTTGTAAAAATAGTTTCTCCTTGATCCTACGGTAAAGGATTGCTTTTGTTTGGCACCGATTGTGAAGGGTTCTTCTTATCAATCGTGCCAGCGTGCTATAGAAGTTATTTCTTAGGGACTTGTCAATATGGGCTCAAAGTAATAAAAAATCACCTACACATTTATACGCAGGTATTTATTACTGTCTAGCGAGCTATAAGAACGGGCGATGCTTGGCGTCTCTTTGAAGGATAAAATCCGAAATGAAGTTATCCGACAAAGAACCAAAATTACCGACATCGTTCACAAAATCAGTAAGCTCAAGCAGCAGTGGGCAGGCCATGTATGTAGAAGGACTGATGGCCGATGGAGCAAGCGTGTCCTAGAGTGGAGACTACTACTCGGTGGCCCCCGGCTATATGGACCGACGACCTGAAAAAGGTGACTGGGACTGACTGGATGCGAAAGGCTGAGGACCGTGTACTGTGGCGCGTGTTGGGAGAGCCCTATGTCCAGCAGTGGACTGCGAGAGGCTGATTGAGATTACTGTCTCCATTTTTGATTATTTCTCAACTGAATGCTCCAACAAGGATCTTTAAGATCGAACTGAGAAATTACCAAAATAACTTGGCTAGTAAAAACGTTACGGTGTTAACTAAAGGTCACAAAGATAGTAACAGGGCCATTGGATGTATTATTCGAATTTTGACTACCCATCTAATAATAAGTCTCGAGAACGTAGCTTAACCTCACTGATTACCTTAAAATCTATCGATACATTACCCCTATTTCGTTACACGTCTATCGAGTAGGTACATAATTACTGTACATCAATATGATCATTACCAGCGCTCTTTAGCGTAACGCGGGAAAAGCTGTTTAAGTAGCTAGTATACTGCATAAGCGAGCGGATCTTTAGTTCGAGCGTCTTAACATTTCATTTTATTTTATTGAAATCGAATGCAGGTTTTTATTCAGATTAGAAAACAATCGTTCCGTATCGTCCGTATATATGTATATAACATTCTTGCGTTACTGACTGACTGACAGACAACGTACAAGAAGCTGATGTTTGGAGACCTTAAAGGTGCACTTAAAAGGGTTTCCCAAAATTCCGACGAGATCGGGCAGAAAATGTAAAATAAAAAAGGGGTATGGATATGGTTCTTTATTTTAAATTGTCTTTCGGGATCGAGGCGTGAGTCTATGTATGTATGTATGTCTTTCGGGATATATACCACGTACCTTTGTTTGGAGTAATAGATATCTATTTCGGCACTTCCAAACAAAGGTACGTGGTATATATCCCGAAAGACAATTTAAAATAAGTTCAAATGACCACTAAACTTTAAATTTCTATAATAATATGGTTCTTTATATTTCGATCAGTGACTTGGAAATATACTTCGTACCGAAAATCAGATTTATAACCGAGTTCAACTGGTCAAGGACACAACTTCATCTTCACGGCCTTTCGCATCCCACGGTAGTGACACTTTGTTGTGATCCCTCATTATTTGGACATAACTTATGGCGTCCTACTTGCTACCATAAATGAAGTAGGAGCAAGGGCTGCAATGATGACAAGGCTATATCCATTTTGAGTGTGGTGTGGGGATTCGTAATCGATTGGCCCTCGTGGATCACGCAACATATTGTTCCGTGTGTGGACCTAATCCACACACACTCGGCGCAGCTCTAAACGGCGAGACAACCACTAAAACCGCCATGCGATCAGTCATCAGTCAAATCCGGCGGGATCAGCATAAAGTATAAAATAAATACCTAAATTTATTTTTTATTTATCTATGGAATGTGGTAAAAATTATATACTCACGCCTGTATCCCCGAAGGGGTAGGCAGAGGTGTAATTTTACACCCACATTTCGCCATGAATTTGTAGGTCCCACGTAATAGGGGGCGAGCCTATTGCCGTTACCGGGCACATCACCAGACTCCGTGCTGCTACTGAGATTTCGGAAAACCCCAGTAACACTTTGGCCCGACCCGGGAATCGAACCCGGGACCTTCGATCAGCAGTCGAATACGCTGTCCCCTAGATCACCTACATATTGCCTTGCAGTAATGGCGACGACGCAGAGCATCAAATCAATACTGTAAACTCGTACATAATTCGATTTCTCGAAAAGCCACATAACTCAGTGAATCACACTGCCCCATTTTGCAACAAACAATGCAAAACACGAAGTTCTACCCACCCGTAGAATTGAACTCGCGTTCAAAACCACACACCGGCTTACATAAACTGAACAACGGCAAACCATTCTTTCAACTCCGTTAGAAAAATGGATTGCTCTCGCGTCGAACAAATCGCTGCCGCTACCGCCTATCACTCAGCGCGATTTTTCCGATAGCCACGCGTTGGCGATAAATAGTCCGCTGTGCGCCCATTACACAAGCCCGAAGTACATGTAGGATAATTTATACGAACTCTAGAAGCTGTTACCATAATATGGTGCACGAGGAATGAGCAGATATTGAGTGGAACAGCTACCGTTTTATTTATCGGCGCCTTTCTCTTGCAGAAGTGGGAAATCAATGAATATGTTTATGTAAGCGGTGGGAGAACATTTGTTTGTACGTGTGCTGTTTTTAATGTTGGATAATGTGGGATTGTAGGGTTGTTAGTGATATAATGAGACTTGTTAGTAAGGTGAGATTTAATGAGTGAAATCTTGGATTCCAACCCGAGATTTCACGTACTCAATCTCACTAGAGCTTTAGAGGCTCTTCACTAAGACTCCAGCTTTAGAGAAGAGCCTCTAAAGCTCTAGTCTAAGATTTCAAACACCAACATGACTGCATCTCGTGGCCACGGCTGGTGTTACCCACGCCGATACGTCGTCACAAATGGACTATATTTTACCATTATTTTCCAACAATTACAAGATTAACTCGTTACATAGGTACCTATCTGCAGGTATGTGTAGAAATAGCAAACATTTGAAGTTTTTACCAAAACAGCCCAGCTAGTATATTTTACGTTTAACCAACAATGACCTTGGAACAATCCCTTCAATATAATTCCACAAACGAATTAGTATTCCCGCTACCCTCTAAAGATACATACATAATCATATCTACTTGCATCTGCGCATACATATGTAACTCCCACTTGTTATGCCCAACGCGAACGCCAAGGTAACCGATATGAACTCTACATAATTCGTATTAACATTGACATCCGATGAGAAGCAAGCTTCTAACAATATTATCATAGAATAAACTATAAAAAGACATGTCAGAATTGGGTTATAATTTCTACCTAACTACCTTGTGTCGCTTGATTGGTTGATTTTAGTGTGGTATTTAGTTGGTGAATTTATTAAACAATTCAAGGTATTTCCAAAGTAACACTTTTTAAACTAAGATACATTTATTAGAGAATGGAACATGAAAATGTCTATAGGTTAAAATCTTTTGATTTACCACGTAAGACGAAGTAGGAATGAAAAAATATTCTTAGTTGTTGCTGAAAATATATGTTTTCATATGCTATATTTTTATTTATAATTAAGTTATATATACATTTGACGACCGATTGGCGCCGCGGGAGTGTAAGCGACTGCTACGCCGAAGGTCGCGGGTTCGATTCCCGCTCAAGTCAAATATTTGTGTGCATGAACATGGATGTTTGTCTTGGTCTGGGTGTTTCTATGTATAATATGTAGGTATATATTTACAAAAAAAAAGTATATAAGTATGTTTATCCATTATCTAATACCTATAGTACAAGCTTCTGCTTAGTTTGGGACTAGATGGTGTTGTGTGAATGTGGTAGAATATTATTATTATTACAAATGAATTATCATCATCATATCAGCCAAAAGACGACTGCTAGACATAGGCATCCCACAAGGCTCTCCACATGGACCGATCCTGAGCCACCCACATCCATCCGCTGCCCACGATCCCAACAAAATCGTCAGTCCATACTTCAAAAAATAAAACTGCAAACACAAAAACATTTTATTTATTTTTAGATTTTTCACTACACGTTTTTAAGAGGTAGGCGGTTAAGCTTAGGCATTTTCTATCAGTTAGGTACATAAATCATTGATGTTAATAACCTAAAAATTGTATGTACTAAAGAGAACCATCATATCTGATGCCATAATCTATGCCGAATTCATCTGGCTAGCGTAGCTTATTTGAATTTGAGACGAGACGTCGCATCCTCGTGGGGGCCTAATGCCGCATTAAGTGATGTGGGCGCCTCCACTAAATGTAGACGATTGATAACTTATAACTACGTATGATCATTTTAAATGTAACTTGTTAAATGAAAATTTTACATTTTAAAACGAAATGTTAGTGATACTGGTGATCCTGATGTTGTGATGTCACGACCGAGTTCATTAAATTGTGTTGGATGCAATTGATTTCACGGATGGCTCGCTGGTTTAAGGTTTCGATATCTATAAGACAGAAAACTTTATAATATTCGTCCAGATATACACAACTACATCTAGTCTCAAACTTAGCAGAGCTTGTACTATGAGTACTACACAGTAGATAAAGATACTCGTACATATTAGATATATATAGAAACACAAATACCAAAACAATACCCACGTTCACGCACACAAACCTGATTTGAGCGGTAATCGAACCCGCGACCTTCGGCGTGATAGTCCTTTACACTGCTGCTAAGCTACCGGGTCGTCGAATTTATGTAATATAAATTGTTATAGACGTTCTGGTTGTTCTTTGTGTCCGTTGGTTTAATGTTTGGAATGATCTCTGCAATTCAGGATTAATTCCCTATGCAGTAGTGTATTCTTTTAACATATTTTTTGCTTTTATTTTTGGGGAAAATCAAAACCGGAGGAGTCTTAATAATGAAGTTTTTTATTCTCAATCCGATAACGAACTCCGTCGCAAAATCCGATTTATTTAAAAATATTTGTTATTCGTTATCAATTTAATATTATCTCCATAACTATGGAGATAATAACTGTAAACTTACAGTACAAAAAATATGCGACACATAACAACATATTAAAACATTTTGATCAGTGCAATATATCGGTTCGTATTATCTCATACACTAAATATTTCTGTTGCTTACAAACAACGACTTTATCCTCTATAATACAATTTATTTTACCGTTACGACCTATCTGTATTACAATCAGATGTAATCTCTGCCGCGGCATCGGGAATGCGGTCTAAAGCGCGCCACCTATAACCGTTTCGTTGTAATTTTTTATTTTGCGCTCGGCTATCTTCGGAAATAGTTCCGACGGCAGGTGCTATTCGTCAAAATGAGTAAGCTAGCTATAATCTTATCTTGCTAATTTTTAAAGGTCATTTAAATTTTAAGGTGCTTTTATTTAAGGCTTTAAAGAAGTAACCATTGAATATATGTACTGGTACGTAATATTAAACGTAAAAGTGTGCAAGTACCTATAATAATATGTGCCAACATAATAGCTGATCCGATTGTGATGCATTTCAGCATAGAAATACATAAGACCATAGAGGTTGACAAAGGCTATCTTTTATTTAGAAAATAAATGCTTCATAATAATTATGTTATTTTTTTGTATTTAGTTCTTTGGTAATATACTCGTAGCTTTGTAGGGGTATTAGAAGATGATATGTGTGACGAAAGAAACAATACGAAAAAGCCCCGCCTAAAAGTATTTAACGAAATAATATTACCCACTACAATTGTTAATATTTCGTTAATATTGTAAGCGAAATTCAATTACAACCATAAACATCGTAATCCTTACAATGTTCGACCATTTTATCCGAAAATCAACAGAAATAAAACGTCTTACCCCAAGGTGAAGCGATAGGACCGCTCACGATTTAGTTCCGTTGGGCCCCGCGGCGCAAAGGCACCATTATCTCGGGTAGCGGGATCGGGCACTGGTTGTGAACAATACAATGGACTGTTGTTTCCTGCCCGCTTAGATTATATTTGTAATTCTGTTGGGAATGCATGTTTTATTTATTTGCCTTTGAGGGAACTCCGATGCCTAGGGCTGTACTGGCCGTTTAGGAGTAATTAGTTATGCCTGTACCTCGAAGGTTAGCCGTTTAGGAATAATTACTGACGCCTTGCCTGTACCTAGAAAGTGGTAAGCGAATGCTGAATAAATTGATGCTTTTGACTTCATTAGGTACAATGGCAATTAATAGAATATAGACAATGAGTTGTTGGACATCATTACACAGTTATGAAAAAGAGTTATATACATACACATTACCTGCAAGCATTTATCTTACCGTTCTCAAAGTAAAAAGACGACCGTTTCCAGTAGTGGGACAGAATGATAAATGACCGGGCTGATGATGTTGATCATTAGTCCTCAAAAAATTTTACGTTAAAATTGCAGTAGTAAGATTGTCATTTTTACTCTATACGATATTTGATTTTAGTGTAAGTACCAATACTCAAGCATTTACTTACTTATATATTAGTAAGACAGTACCCATACTTAGGCATTTAGGTACCTACTTTCATATAAGTTTGTATTGAAAGTTCAAAATAAGTGTTCTAGTGTGAGTTTATCTAAAGCACGGACGAAGGCTGCGCAGGCGTTCGTGTCACTGACACCGCCATTGTTTGATAGAGGACACGTTGATAAGCGGCAGCGGGAGTAGGAGCGATAATAGTGTTAAGAAATTATAGGTGGTATTTCGTTTTTGATGGCGGTTAGGGTAATAGCATATAAATTATAATACCGTAGAGTATATACAGAGGTATATAGATTTCAGGGGTTGCTTACAGAATAAATATGGTAAGTACCTATTCTACAGCAGACGGAAAAATTAAATATTGTGTTTTATTTGCCTACCAAAAGTTGCCGTGCCAACGACATGTTTTGCTACGCATACAAAATGTATCTTAGTATCGTGTTAATACAATTCTGGAAAATTTCCTAAAACGTGTGAATTCAGCTATTCCTTACAGTTTACAATAGCAGATTTTTCAATGTTTCAGAAAAACGCCATTGACCGTATGTATCTACTCATCATTATTACAAAACAAGATATTAAAATCGTCATGCAAAATGCCGATACCTGGTTCGAAGACAGGCTATGGCTTTTAATAAAATAAAAAAAGAAACTGCTTTTGGTCAGCATCAGAACTTCAGTAACACCATCATCTCAAATGAAATATAAGGAAGTAAAATCTTAAGCTTACTTTTAATGGTTAGGTATTTGGTAGCAAGTGGATAAGCGTAATTACGGTTCTTGTTATTCAATTCTTAATAGTTGTTACTTGTTAGCAGTTGTTCAAGGTTTGAAACAATCAAAGTCATATAACGCAGACTCCGCTCAGTTTGCTCGTCTTTCGTACGAATTTCGACCTTGTAAACACATACCAACAGGTACAGAAGTAAAGTTCAAGCGTTATTGGAGTGCTCATGCAAATTGTTACCTTTTTCTTCGTGTATACAGCTCTAAAAATATTTCCAGCTTACCACTTAGACTTACTATCAGGAAGCCAATGGATTGTCTATCTACGGCTAGCAGTAATAAGACATCGGTGGATCTTTAAACAAGCCCTTACCTCTTTTTTACCTTTTTAAGTGTTATACATACATATGTCCTTCCGAAGTGGATGTCTAAGTTATAAAAGGAACTTACTAACCTATCTCAGTATACATCAGTACTTAACACTCTGCTATGACATGTCAGTCAGGCAAATGGTTTCATATATAACATATTAGACAAAATAGCTGTTATCCCCTGTACCCCATCAAATACCAGTGCTATTTAAATCGCTGTATCTTAAATCTTTAATCGCTTTATCTTGTAATATGACCGCATCTTAACCGCCGGCAGACGTCTCAGAACGGGTTTGTCCGGACCGGTTTTGTACTTTAGTTATTTGTGTGTTATGATTTATATTAATACTTACTGATACAACACTAAACAGCTATGTTTTCTAAACGTTGCTTGGAAGAAAGAAAAGATACAATGCATACAAACTTTCTTTGTAAGAATAAGCTTATTGATCTATAGATGAAATATTTTGCCAATTGTATAGAAGTTGAAGTTTGTGTTGTTACTTACTTATCGTGTCGATGGCAACACATTATATAGATTTGGCCCAAAACTCGGCCACTCGAATGGCATTTGGCCTTGCCTCATATAGGTCGTTGAGCGTACACGACCCCGGGCCTGCGGGGCACGAAAGCAAATGGCCCATCGTCTGTGGTGACGCGCCACAGCCGCATTTATTCGTGCTTGGGTCTATGAATCCCCACCTTGACAGATTGTCCTTGGCTCTACCAACCTGGGTACGCAACCTATTGAGCCTATCCTAGCTATAGTTAAACACTTTAGGTTTGAGTATGTTGTCTACTCTGGATATAAATCCTGGATATGAATCAAGTATTGGTTTCCAGAGTTGACAAAACATACAATGCATGAGTTCAGTAGCAACTCATGCTTATCACAAAATGCATTGTCATCGGAACTGCACCAATATGCAAAATTTCTACTTCGTAGAATGACACAGAAAGGGGTTCTAATTCAGCTTGGTAGATTCAAGCCATACCTACGTACTTAGAATCAGAATCAGAAAATTTATTTGCAAAAATACTGTTACAAATGGTGTTACAAAGAAATGCATACATGATTCAAGTATTTTGACCAGCAATATAGCGGCATGCAAATATTATTTTGATTACGTAAATTAAATAATTATAATTAATAAGCTAAAAAAAAATTAATCAATACTAAATCAATATAAATAATTCAATAATTTATTGAAATCTAAGTAGTAGCTCCGCTTGACGTACAAATTAATTAAAAAAACGAAGGAACTGTTTATTTACATAGGTACATAAAAAAAGAAATAAGTACAAAAACGGGGGCAAAATACAAAGTACAGACAGGTTTAGGCATCGTAGAATTCCTCCGCATCGCTGTCTATTGGTAACGTGCCCAGAAGGCTGGCAGCATTGCCACGCTGGATGGCAATGCTGATACGCTGGCCGAAATACAGCCCAGCCTTCTGGTCACGTGAAGCGTCGATTAATCGTTTGGCGATTTCTCTGTGTGCGTGATACGAGCGCTCGGACCCCATGGACCAAGCGTCTCCACCCCAAACGGCTCAAATACGTAATTACCTATTAAATTACCGTATTTTCGCCGCTTGAAGGATTCTGCGCTTGCAGCAGCAGCGCCGGCACAGCTGGCTGTACTTGAAAGATGTGATGGCGCAAGGGTATCTACGCACGTTGCGTCCCATACCTAAGGCCTACCCAACTTCCAAGGCATCAATGACATACCGTCGGGCCTCTTCCCATCGTCGCGTACCAAACCATTGGGTTCAAGTACGGCTGGTACTCCGGCGGTGACAAGAGTGCTACGGATGATGTCATTAAGATAGGCGTGACGAGGCATTCGGCCCGCGCTTCTGCCGCAAGATAGTCCATGGTGTCCGAGGCTATCGACGGCTTCTCCACAATGACAACGATGCGAAGAAACACACGGAGCACCTAAACGGAGGCTAGTGGCGAGGCGAAATGTCGTGTGGTCCAGCATTGTGCCCACATTGGACGACGGGAACGCTTGAAGCCAAAGACCAGACTCCCACTCTCCCACAGCCAGCAAGCGAGCACGCTCAGCAACATTTGCAGACGATAAAATAAGTTTTTCTCTCACCGTGTTGCAAAGCGGCCCGTCCCACTGCCTTTGGGAGAATGGGTTGGTAGGCAAAGCAGAGCTTGGACAAGCCATTTTCCAGGCGTTCACGCCATCGGTTTTACACAGCACTTCCGAATTAACCAGTGAAGGTGCTAATATTTGCCTGGTTAAATCTTCCGTGCTGTGCACCGAGGACAGGAACGCCGGTAAACTAACATCCGAAATTTTGCGAACGCCGAGCCCACCCAGACGTACAGGAAGAGACGCTTGCAGCCAGGCTCGGTCGTTCAAATCCACATTTAATATTTTTTTAAGTGTATTTTTAATAATTTGGTCCATTTTTTCTAAACATCTCATATTTTTCCAAAGCGGCGAAGATCTCAAGACATGCGTAAATTTGGGAACGAAAAGGCAATATCGAATGATTGTAAAAGCCTAATGAATATTAATTTTTAGCAGGCGATCTGAAATTTCACTAAAATTTTGAATATCTATCATCTAATATCATCATAAATCTAAATATCATCCACGAAAGATTCGTAGGCTTCTTCAAATATAGGAGACCCAAGGAGACGAAGAGAATTCTTGTCACAAATTTTAATGTGTGGTGCCAAATAATTAAATTTTGATAATACCAAAGATTTTTTGTCATCGTCAATTTTATTTAGAAATAACTCACACTTACTTGAATTTAGCTCCAAACCGATCGATTTAAATTTGTCTTTTAGAACTGCCAAATCTTGTAGCACTATGTCAGCGTCTCCACCAAGGGTTCCGTCGTCCAAAAACCATATATTGAATTTTGAATTTAGCTGCCGAATAATTGGGTGAATTGCTAAGCTAAAAATGACTGGTCCAAGTGGGTCACCTTGTTGACATCCAACTGCCGATTCCAATAGGTTGTCCTTGTATAATAATTTTGAGGGATATCTGTAACATTGCGAAAGAAATTTATAAATTTTGGGGGTTTCTAATTTTGCCTCGGACAACAAGGTGTCCCTATTCACTGCGTTGAAGGCATTCTTTATGTCAACCTTAAGGATGACCTCTCCATTACCACAACCAAGGTACGTGGCCAGGGCATGTATGGCAGCCTCACAACCCCCCTTTGAGCCAAAACCTAATTGGAGAGGTTGGAATTTAGCAGATAAATCATTGCTATAATATCTGCAGCATATCTTGGCTGCCATACGCCTATATGTGCAACCTACGGCAATGGGACGAATGCCACCATTCTTCTTGATAAGAGCGCATAAATTTGCTCCGTACAATATGTCAGTGATGGCACCGTCCACATTGCCGGAGAGCATCAAATTCATGAGAGCAGTCAGCTCCCTCAGGAGTGCATCGCCAGCCTCCCCGGCGCTCGATGCTCGAACACACAAGATCTTTGAGATGTTGTGGTGTTAGAGCATCGAGGCCACCAGCCGACCCAGTCCGGAAGGAGCAAACTGCTGCGAACACGTCCTTGGCCGTAGTAATCAGATGCTCCGAATCCATATCCGGGGCATCAGGAAAAGAGAGGCCATCCATCGGCGCTGGATGCTTGCTCTTCAAACCCGCAAGCGTGTTTGGAGAGCAAGGCGCCACCACATCAGTGCTGAGTGCTAAGAGTCTCGACGCAACCCTTATATCACCCTCCCTTAGTTTGGATTCTACATATTGATAATTCGTTCTATTTGTATTAAAAGTAAATTTGGTGTCGAAAGTATGGACCGAAACAGAACAGTTGTGTTTAATTTGGGCAGTAAGTGTCTTTTTTGAGGCCTGATCTTTTTCAATATGTAAAATCCTACAAGGAAAGGTTAATAGTCGTTCCCAAGCTGTTTTTGAGTTCTCCCGCACAACGAGACCTACGCAGTCAGCCAATTTTTTGGCGACTGATGGCCTTGCACCACGGGGAACTCTTTTCAAAACCGGAACAGAATTTTTTAAATTCGAAAGATGTTGCCAAAAGGGAATTTGGACACAGTCCTGTGTAGAAATTGAATATGAAGTTAAGGGGTCAGAAAGTACATCTTGGGATTTATGCATTTTGCCAAGATGTACTTTCAAACCCCGCTTACCTTTAAAGAAGCGGCAGGTCCGCTTCTTTCGGTCAGGTCACAGTAGGGGCAGCGTACTAATTCACTCAGTGATGTGGTAGGTTGACTTGCGCCCCCTTCTACCTCACCATTGCCATCACTGTCTGCTTGCATCTTACTATTTGCACTTAATTACTATATACAACTATGTATGTACAGTAAAGTATTTACAAAATATTAAAATATAGATACAACATGATTCTAAGAAAATAATGAAAAATGACATAATAATATTATGTCACATTGAGTTGCGCATGGCAGGTGGCGGCGGAGACATAGTGGGGCGTAGTCTCTGGTTGTCGCTGGTATGCTCTTGGGTATGCTGGTACCGTAGACAGAGAATAGTACGGCTGGTACTTATTACAACTTCTTGTGGATGTCTTGCAGGGCGTGGCAGGGCGCCGAAATAGCGCGCCGTGCCGACCTTATTTTTATTTCCAATTTTTCTCAGTTGCGTTTGATCTCGTCTTTTCAAATTTTCCAGAGATACGTTATTTGTTAAATTGAAATATTTTCTGTTTATATTATATGTTTATTAAATATTTGTATATATTTAAACGGACGTATTTAAAATTCGCTTTGACATCCGTGTTTATTTCATCCGTCAAATCCGTTAAATTACTAATAAATAATTGCTATATAAATAATTGGATTGGATGTCAGAAGAAAATTATAATAATAGTTTTAAGAATAGTCACAAGGAATATAAAATAATAAAAAATTATGTCATTAATTTATTAATAATTCATAATTTAATTTAATATTAGTAAGTTGAATAAACCCTTCGAAATCTCGGTAACAATGCCTTTGACCTTCGAATAGTCATAATTCAACGTTGCACATAATTATATTGGCGCTCACCAAGTGTTGAAGGTTCGATCCCTAGATGGGTCTAGATTGGAGTGATACATTAAAAAATGTTTCTTTATGCTTTTGTTTATGACATTTTCACACTAAAGAGTGTAGCAGCTATTCATAACAACAATTAGCTATTTCTTCCATCAATAACATAGCGGTTTTTCATCAATAACTTAACGGCACCGATTTCGCCACCATCAAAAATAATCTCCGATTTATTACTCGCTTTCGATGACAAGTAATTTCTACTGAATTAAATTGAGGAAAGACTTCACCATATTAGTCCCATCTTCATAGCTGTAGTTCTAAATTTGGAATTCCTAATATGTAATTTACCATTTGTCGTGAAACCGTAAATGTTGTTGCATCCGGGAATTAATATGGAAACTGCTCAATTGCGACTGCGGAGGCTGGATAAGTTCTCGAGTTTGTTTATGGAGATAGTAAAACATTTTATGAAGGATAGCGGCACCGACAGTTGTGAGATTATCGGTATTATAGAGTGAGTTACAACTTTTATTATTAATTTTATTTAATTGTCAGGCCCGTTAGACGAGTGATTAGTTATTTTGATTGCTGACCCGGAGAATAAATAGAACATATTGATTGAATTAAGTTGCAAAGCAAGTTTTTGAAGTAAAAGACCTCTAAAGGGTAATATTGGGTAATATTGAATAAAGTGTATTTATTATATTGTACATTACACGCTGGTAAGTCATATCAATCTATATCCATGCCGGCAATACGTAGGTACCTATGCTGCGATATTGTGGATATGATACGGAACAAGTAGAACCCTTGATAAAATATATACCATCCATGTAATAGGTATACCATCTTTCATATCCTAAGATGAGCGTTCAATCAAATAACTGCTATGTTTCATAGATGCATACAAAGTGAGCAAGCATGCAAGTAAAGTGTAGGCGTAATCCTATTACTTTTATAAACGCGAAAGATTTTAGGACACCGGATGAATGTATGGACGTCTGTTAGTCTGCCACGCAAAAACTACTGACCGTATTTTGACGAATGCACCTTTGCAGTAAGATAGCTTTATACATCAGAACAACACAAGCCTTCTTTCGCCACCCACATAGGTGTTGCCACGGGCACAGTCTAGTACTACAATAACACAAAAACTATACCCTAATGAACAACGCCTCCACTCAAGCCGTCAACCGTCTGGTAACAAGTTCATACCAGTTTCGGGCAGTTATACGCGCATTATGATTTATGTTAATGCGCGATTGTTGAGCATACGTGGGAGTGGTGGCCACTGTCAACACCAACTTGTTGGGATGTTTGGTGACAGTTGGGAGTGTTCACCAGTAGGTTTTGTCTCTTTTTGTTTGGATGTTGTGAAAAGGATGGCTGCTATCTTGTGTATCTGAACGACGTTATAAAGGTTTTGAGATTTGGAATTACGTTCTATTTTAAACACTACGCGAATAGCGGTGGTTTTAGTAAGTATGCTGTGTCTCACCAGTACAGTTAATATACACCTACTTTAGTCTAAAATTAGCACCAAAGAGAGGACATTTTCGTAAAAGCGTTAACAAAAATTATTTCAAACGAACTCAATAAGTATATTTAGTATGCTGTTTATCAAATACAAATCTATTACATATATTTGCCACAGTAATCATACAACAAAAAGCCACTCAACTGTTCAAAAGTATGATATAATGAACCTTCACATCATACAATGAAATATGAATCTATAAATAATACAAATGTATGTAAATCGTGTAATAAAAACCTTCTAAATCTAGGCCAGCCTATAAAACATTGGTTAGCGGTCGGTAGGTATAACTTTGCTGAATTACTGTATTATCGAAATCTGAGGATTATATATATCTATACTAGCTGACCCAGCGAACTCCGTATCGCCTTTTTAAGAGTTTTTATTATTCCCTTTTTTCCAAGCCCCTTTTCCAAAGTTACCATTGACTTAGCGCTTAGCGCTTAATCTCTTATCATTTCAGAGTCTATAAATGATGAACAAACAAACATAGATTTTGATATAATATTGAATTCCCCATTCCTTAAAATATCGGAGACGATACCCATATCGACTTTAAAAAAATCCCGTCCGCCATCTTTGATTTCCTATCCACCATCTTGAATCACGAAATAGATGTTGTATTTGGATTCCCCATCCCTTTAAACACCGGAGACGATACTCATATATTTTTTTTAATCCCATCCGCCATCTTTGATCACGAAATAGATGGTGTTTTTGAATACCCCATTCCTTAAAATATCGGAGACGATACCCATATCGACTTTAAAAAAATCCCGTCCACCATCTTTGATTTTCTATCCGCCATCCTTGATCACGAAATAGATGTTGTATTTGGATTCTCCATCCCTTAAATCATCAGAAACGATACCCATATGGATTTTTAAAATTTTTCACATCCGCCATCTTTCATTTCCCATCCACCATCTTGAATCACGAAACAGATGTTGTATTTGGATTCTCCATCCCTTTTAACATCGCAGACGATACCAATATTGATTTTTTTTAATTTTCCCATCCGCCATCTTTGATTTCCCATCCGCCGTCTGTGATCACGAAATAGATGTTGTATTTCGATTCCCCACCCCTTAAAATATCGAAGGCAATACCCATATTGATTATTAAAATTTTCTCATCCGCCATCTTTGATTTCCCGTCCGCCATCTTGGATCACTAAATAAATTTCATATTATTAATCAGCGTCCCGAAAATCTCGAAAACGATACCCATATAGATTGTATCCTGTTTGCTTAGCCTTTTTTTGCCTTTGACCAAACCCTCCCCCTTCTCGTTTGACCATTTTGTTATTTTTGTCTGGCCCCTAAAAGTTGTGGCGTAATTTTATATAGCCTATAGCCTTTCGGAATAATTGGGCTATCATAGACAATAACAATTTATAAAATCCGATTGCTAGTTCCTAAGATTAGCCGACATTATCTTTTAGCCTTTTGTCCGGCCCCAAAGGGTCGAAGCGTAATGTTATATAGCCTGTAGCCTTCTGGAATAACTGGGCTATCGTATACAAAAATATTTTTTCAGATCCGACCGGTAGTTCCTGAGATTAGCGCGTTTAAACAAACAAACAAACAAACAAACTCTTCCGCTTTATTATATTAGTATAGATATGCGAACAATTTAATCAACGTGCACAATATGACATTATGTAGGTATGACATGACAGTACTGACAGATATGCGAAAGCATATGCGCAGCAATCAATTATCAGCGCATGCGTTCTTACTTCCAAGAGGTAAATTTGTGCTGTACAAACTTCTACCCTCCCTGCAATCCCTTCCAGTTGAATTTTTACAACTTATGGTAGCCTATATCCGTCTCCATGGTCCAATATATGTATCTCTATATTAAAATTCAACAAAATTGGTTCAGCCGTTATAGCGTGAAAACGGAACATACATACATACACAATTTCGAATTTATAATATTGAGTAGGGATTATCAATGGGTTTCTTCTGACATAAGCCCGCTGGGCGGCAGCACTGAGATTTCAGGTCTGGAAACCTGTCAAAACTGCCATCAAACAAAGAAGTATATCAACGCGCACGCGAATTTGAGCTTTATGCAGCAGTCATAAATTACAAATTGACTCTACGTTTTAGTTAGAAAACGTTTGTATGGGAAAAAGAAAAGGGCTGTTTTTAGAGCTTTTCCGGCAATTATTAGAATTTTTCTCGCCGTAAAAACCATCTTTGAACTTCAACGAACATTTAAAAAAAAGAATTGGCCAAATTGGTCCAGGCGTTGCTGAGTTATGCGCTTACCAACACATTTTGCGATTCATTTTTATATTATAGATAGATATATAGACCAGAGATAAATATACATCTGTATATTTATCTCTGGTCCTCCAGCCTTATCTTGCCAGCTATATCTTGGCGAATGAAGTACCTGTGATGTCACACCAGGCATCTGCACCAAGAAATATCGCTACCCCTATGGGATGCGGAGGTCAAACGACAGTCGCTTTGAGATGAAGCTAATATTCTAATATGGTTAGCGGACGTCGCGTCGGGATGCAAGATCGTTTTCTTTTTTCTTTAAAAAAAACACAACTCCCATCAAGATGAAAACAGTCTTAATGTAGCAAGGACACCGATAGGATGGTGATGATCTCGTAAGCTTTAAAGGCATGTGTCGTGAACCTTCACGATCACAACCCTAAGGTTAACTGGCAACAATACTTAGCGCTAAGTTCGCCTTCGGACCTTCCTGTGTTATATTAAATAAGTTTTCGAAGATGAAATGTATACATTTATTTAACTAGTACAAGAAACGGGTGATCTGTTCTACTTGCTTAGTATCCAGTATCTATTTCGTTTATGGCGCTAAAGTCGAAAATCAATATTGTACTATTTTAGAGAACAATACATTCTCCTTTCATTTCATGAACAAGCCGAATAAAATATCAAAACTTGTGAAATACAACACCATTCACAATATTCCTACTTATATAAGTATTTTGTTGTAAGCTGGACAAGCAGTAGCTTCGGTCTTTCAAAGACGTCTCGGCTTTGTGCTGCGATTAAAATATGCAAAACAACTTTTTACCTTGTTACATCTTTTCTTTAAAGGAATTTAAGACTCCCTCCTTTGTCTTGCTTGTTTTATATAAATAGGAAAATGTTTCTGTATTAAAATAGTGGAAAATAGTTTAAGTTTCTAAATAAGGGGTAAATATGAAGATCTGTAGATGAAACCCTTTCGTAAAAGTTTATCTGGACATAATAGTGTTAGCTAGCAATATCAACAGTGTTTTGAATAGAATAACATTGAGAACATCTTAGGAATGAATAAGCTAATCAGATTACTTGGGTACTTACTGTGAGTAAGAATTGGTATGAATAGTGTAAGTTATAAATATACTTACTTTTGGTGCTTTGCATAGGCTGTGTTAGCAGTAAGTAGTTCATGTACTCAGGTAGGGTTCAAAACTATTTCATGTACCTGCCAATCTCCACTTTTGAACCAATTTTGTAAAATAATAATAATTATAATATTCTACCACATTCACACAACACCATCTAATCCCAAATTAAGCAGAGCTTGTACTATGGGTACTAGACAATGGATAAACATACATATATATACATTTTTTTTGTAAATACATACATATTATACATAGAAACACCCAGACCAAGACAAACATCCATGTTCACGCACACAAATGTTTGACTTGAGCGGGAATCGAACCCGCGACATTCGACGAAGCAGTCGCTTACGCTCACGTTCATATCCCGGAAATAGGTATTTAGAAACTACGCGGTAACCCATTTGGCCATTAGAAATATGACAGAAATGATATGAAGCCACAACAGCCAATAGGAATCGAGATATGGCAGTCATGGTGGCTTTAGTAAAAAAAACCTTTATTGGATTGCCAAGCACAAACAGATCTGAACTATTTTACAAGCTTTTATTTACGTGCCCCGGTGTCTGTAATGAGATCTTGCAAGATAAATTTGAATCACTGCCCGGTTTCCTATTGAGCTGAAATTTAGCAATTCGTGTAGGTACCTGTATCTTATGACGATGCAATATTATGATGTAATTGTAGCTGATGTGGTAATGGAGCTGGTAGATGTCTATAGAATCTCCGCAGTAAAACGACACGACCGCGTCTACTTTACGCTCGTCTGTACTTTGATCCTATTTATGTATATATCTACTCAGCGCATATGAAAGTTTGCCTAGATTATTGATTAGATTTTTATTTATTTCGTAAATTCCACATCACTGATTACTTACCTACTCTATATAATAATCAACGATAAGTTGACAAATTTTAACATTTCTCATTTAAAACATATTCACGTAATGAGCCACAAACATTCTAGCTATTCCGAAATTCACATCAAAATGAGCAAACAAAACCGATATTACGTCTAACACGGATCCCCCTTGACTTTTGAACGCCCCATAAGCGTAGAAACTTTTCCCTAAATTCCCCGCTGACCCGTTGTCACAAACATCTTAATTTAATTGAATACTCCCATTTCATAATTGACTTTTCCCCTTTCAATCATTTGTCTATAGTAAGCCATGTCTCATGCGTTACTCTTGCAGTAGAATAAAGGAAAATATAGAAAAATACCTATATTTGAGTGATGCACGAAAAGGCGTATATCTATTAAGAAAAGGTCTATTAAGAAAAGTTTTTGGTAGGCTTTTCATTTATTTTTTTATTAGTTCGATTAATAGTAAAATGAGCTACATAGTCGGTGGTGTTAGAATATGAAAGGAATGTTTGTATTTTTACACAGTCACTCAAAACGGTTCGACGCATATAGATGTAAAATTGCACATTGATTTTTTTCAATTAAATCAATGGTCGGTTACTTAAACGCATCTATCAGTCGTGCAAAATATATCAGGGCTCTATTTATAAACTCTTAGTTGGCTAATTCACCTCGTTGGCCAAGTGTGGATTAGTACACTTCAAATGTCTTCCGAGAACATTAAAGAAATGGGTAGCGTCTCCACTAGACTGTCGGTGAGAAACCTAACATATACTAATAGTAATAGGACTAGGCTTAGGCTTCAGGCGTATTTTTTTGTACAAAATGCGGTGTTTACACTTACACCGTTTCTAAGATATTCTCTCAAAGTATTAGTTAGAACCTGTAAGCAAGAAGTAGGTTTAGTTTTTGACCTTTTTAAATATGAACACCTGTGATAATATCATGTACTTCACTTACGTTCAGTTAAAGAATGGGTTTATCAGATAAAGAAAAGGACATATAGTATCAAATCAAATTTATGAAATAGCTAAATAACTTTGAAGGTAGCAGCTAAATTAGTATTAACGTTTTTTACGTATTATGCTGATGTAAACGGCGTAATGGCCCCATTTGTAATCCCATTCTTTATCTTTTTTTTTTATATCATCACGTCTGTATCCCCTTAGGGGTAGGCGGAGGTGTAATATTACATCCACATTTCGCCTTATGAATTTTAGGTCCCAAGCAAGAGTCAGGATCGTTGCAAATGGCGTTCCGTAGTCTCTGCCTATCCCTCCGGGAAACAGGCGCGAGTCTATGTATGTATGTATGTAATAGGGGGCGTGCCTATTGCCGCTACCGGACTCATTGCCACACTCCGTGAAAACGTCAAAAAATTTAGTAAAACTTCTACCCGACCCAGGAATCGAACCCGGGACCGCCCGACCTCACGCACTAGCTATCCACTGGACTACGGAGGCATTCATACCGTTTCCACGTGCCTAATTCCCCGCAAAGCCGTCAACTCACTCGCTGCAGATGATCCGTCAACTGTTTCCGTCGCAGGGAAACTCTAATTTGTCTCAATTCAACACTCACTTGTCTATTGAGTAATTTCGTAAGCGAGATATTAGTAGGTGACACCCTTGACGTGACTTCATTCAGTTGTTAATGTAGAATGTAATGGAGATGTATTATTTAGTTCTGTTTGGTACACTTCGCTGGGAATTTGGTAGTTATGTAGATACACGTATTAAAGTCAGTTAGGGTCAGTTAACTTTAACTGCAAACTAACGAATAATCTCAACTCTCTATTTATGAACCCAACTACTCCCTTCGAAATTAATAATATAATTAAATCATTAAAAAATACAAACAGCACAGGTTATGATGACATTAGTACAAAGGTGCTAAAAAATGTATCAACCATCATCTCTCCTGTTTTATCCTACATTGTAAATTTAAGTATAGCTTCTGGTGTATTCCCAAGTAAATTAAAAATAACAGTGGTGAAACCTGTATTTAAGAAAAATGATAGGAGTGATGTAACTAATTACAGACCTATAGCACTCATACCGATATTATCCAAAATTTTTGAGAAGGTGATAGGTCAGAACCTTGATAATTTCTTTGAAAAACAGAACATATTCACCGAGAAGCAAGTAGGGTTTCGAAAGAATAAAAATATAAATTTGGCTGTATTTCGGTTTTTGCGTACTGTAATGACAAGCCTCAATAATAAACAATTAGTATCCGCTTTATATATGGATTTAACGAAGGCTTTTGATTATGTTAATCACAATATTCTCTTAAGTAAGTCGGAAACATACGGAATCCGAGGTAATGTCCTCAATCTCCTAGAAAGCTACCTAATAAATCGGCAACAATGTACGCAAATTACTCGCATATGCCCAAAAACATATAGACAAATAGTACATTCATCTTCATACCGTGAAGTAACTCAAGGAGTCCCACAGGGAAGTATTCTAGGTCCATTGCTGTTCATCATTTATATAAACGATTTACCAAATTGTATAAAGCAAGATATGGTACTATTTGCAGACGATGACGACGCACAGTGATGTTTACAAGCACAAACAAAAATCTAATGTTATCTGACATAAATCAAACACTTGACATAATAATTGAATGGTTATCTAATAATAATTTAATAATACATCTGCATAAAACTAATTTAATGACATTTAGAAATAGAAAAAATAATTTGACTAATCTTGATATTTGCTATAATGGAAAACAAATTAATATAGTCGGGTAAACAAAATTTTTGGGTCTAAACCTAGATTCAAATTTAAATTGGAAATTTCAAGTGGAAGATGTTTGTTCTAAACTCAACCAATTTTCTTATGCGCTATATAGACTAAGGACAGTTGTGAATCAATCTGCTGTCATCACGGCGTACCACGGTTATGTAGAATCATTGCTAAGGTATGGTGTCATTTTTTGGGGAAACTCTGTAGACAGTGACATAATATTTAAAGCCCAAAAGAGATGTGTAAGGGCCATTTTGCAATTAAAACAGACGGATAGTTGTAAACCCTTTTTTATTAATCTGAAATTGCTAACGCTTCCATGCCTTTATATATTTGAGGTAGCAGTGTTTGTTATAACACATATTTCTCTATTTGAGCGCCTGCACAGCAAACGTAATAGCCATAAAATAAGTTTTCCGTCAAATAATACAGCACAATTTAGCAACAGCATATTTTGTATGGCTCCCCGAATTTATAACCATTTACCTCTATACATTGTGAGATGCTCCAAAGTAAGTAAATTTAAAACGCAATTGAAGCAATTTCTTGTTGTAAAGGCATACTACAGTGTGAAAGAATATCTCGAGGACAACTTTACAACTTAGCAAATACATGACTCATAATGAACAAATGACATTAGTATAATTAATATTTAATCTAAATTGACATGTGTTTACTATTATTTTGACTATTCTAATTGGTATTATTTTGACTTTGTATAATTTGAAATTCTAATCTTTATTTGAAAACCTAATTTAATTTTTCTTTGATCTTATTATTTATTTTTTTTAAACAATGTACCTTTTATATTTTGCACGCCAAATGGCAGAATATAGCTGCACAAAAATTTTTGTAAACATCAACTGTAATTTACCTATATTCGCAATAAACTATTTGAATTTGAATTTGAAAGTCTTGGGTTGCTTCTATTTTCGGCATCAAAGTCAGAATTATAATGACATAGTTTAATCAATAAACTTGTTGTAAAATATTCTATAACTTTCAGCTGCAAGTCATATAGTCATACGAGGTCATGGAGTTGTTCACTGTTCTGAAAATTAAATACGATGAAAAAAGTAAATTGACTTCCAATGCTTACTAAACTTTCACAAGTTACTCGTCCCAAGTTGACGTCATATGAAATAGTAAATAAACTCTTACCTAGCATAAGACGAAATTAATCTGTATTTTTAATACTTGCGTATAAAATGATTAGATAATTCTTCATTAGATCACCAGATAAATCTTAAGATCCTGTCATAATCGGTAAGACCATCCCCCTTCAAGTAGTAATTTCAACGTCGCTATTGAAATGCCCCTAGAAAAATTATGAAACCGGGTCCCCTTAGTAAACAGTCTCTCGCCTACCTCACTTGACATCTAAATAATACAATTCAAAAGCCAAACAAAACGTAGATATTTAAAGCCACAAGGTAATACACTAAGACATATGTCCCAACATGTTTAAGCACATCCCTTGGTAACTGCTCGCTCGAGATAGGGTAGCCAAGTGTTAACTGCCTCCCCCGGGAATCGAACCGGCTACAACGTTAATGACGTATTCACTGGATGCAGTGCAATTTAGATTATGGGCCCTTGTGTAGCGTAAGTGATTTCTGGGTTGTATTGATTGGATTGCATGTAGGGAAATGCAGAGGTGTGATGTTCTAGGGTGACGACAGGTGTGTATAATACTTACTACCTGTCTTATAATCTAAGTATTAGCTGATCCTACTAATATTATAAACGCGATAAGAAATTATGGATATTTGCTACTCTTTCACGCAATAATTATTGACCGCATTTTGTTTAAACTACAAATGTAGCCATTGTGAATGCCGGTTTCCTTTCATGTAAAATGTTACCTACCATCTAAGTCTTGGTCACAAATACTCAGTAATGTGGTGAGTGGTGGTGTGCAAAGATTTCAACTAAAATTATACACAAGTTTCGTAGTGTACCTAAAATATTATACCCGAAAGGTGATATATCCCTAAAAACAAAGAGATTTATTTAAAGTCGTTGGTTAAACAGATTTATGTACGTTTTAATGGACATATATTAAATTTCTAACCCAATAATATCTTGGTTGACTACCATTCTTACCTCACGATCGTTGTTACTTAAACATACCCGCTCACTTAAACGATACTCTCGAAAACACCAACAAGAAAAGAAACTATACGCTCTGAAACAACTGATACCATCAAAAACAAAAACTACACTCTCCAAAACAACACCATGCATATTTAACGGCACTGTATCGCAGAATTAAAATTCATTACAAATTCACGTCGCAAGTCAGGTGCAAAATATGGGAAGCGAACCCCGTCCCCAGGGATTGTATTATCGCAAGAGGGGATTAGAGCCACCGGTGGAAAGGGATGGATCTAAAATACATATAATAGTTTTTATCCTAAAAGTGCTTTCATTGAATTGGTTAATGCAAAATTGTATGTGTCGGGATAAGGAGGGTTTAACTTACGTGAGGTGGTTTGGAGAATTTGGTTGTATGGATGGTTTTCTGAGTCACAAAATAGTCATGTTCGTTGGTATGCTTATGGTTTTTCATCATCATCGGATTTCATTTCATATTAGGCTATTGCAGTTCACTGCTACGTAGGTTATTCCCAAGGCCTTTCTTTTCCATGCTACTAGCTACCCTACTATCCTGAATGCTTCCAACATTACCATTATCAAGCCGTTTATGATACGTATTCACTATTAATTTTAGTTGCAAGCATACAAACTTTAATTAAGCCATCATACGGACGGACGTAGGAGTATGAGCTTCACATTCATTCATCTGTATGGTGTGCTAAAAACGTGTCCGAAGTTTTCTCTTCACGCATTACTATTTAGATGGTGGCAACGCTTTCTATTTATAACCGCACACACATGCCTGAAGCAGATTTACCGTGAACCTTCATCAGAATACATAACTAAGTTATTTTGTTGTTCATTCAAACTAACAACATGTGTTCCACAAATTTCATTTAAAATATACTTCTTTGCATTGAAACGTGTGCAGGTGAATGTTCTCTGGACAAAAACGAACCTAGAAATAAAAGCACCAGGCATAATAATCGGCTACGAAGTGTGATTACAGTCATACAGGGTGTCAAAAGACCCATCACCAAGCCGAAGTCTACTCGCTTTGGACATCATGCCAAGTCATACTAAGCAAAAATAAAACCTGGGAAACGACTTTTTTTTAGTAGATACTTATTCACTTTTTTCAAGCCGCTATAAAAAATGCGCGCGTGCTATTTTCAAAATTCCAACTAATCCATGGGTGCATAGGACATCTATAGAACAGATTGGCGGGATAAATGCATCGATTTTGTACCTAGTTAATTACAAAAATTCCATAGTAAATTTGAATCTCAATATCTCCTGAACCAGTAATTTCCCAGGTATGATGCTGAAGCTAAAAATGTTCGTAATGATTGGTATAATTATGGGTTTTCAGTTTTCGTTAAATTTCGGTTTACATTAAGTTACTTAGCAGACTGCCATAAAAAAGGCATCGGGCTTAAACCCACGGCGTACGCCACTGGTTTCTGTAAGCTATGTTATTAATTTATCACTTGTCCTCGTCATGAAGATCTTTGACAGTCGTTCTAAGGAGTTAATAACTACGCGTGAATATATTGACACTAGTCTACACCATGGAATATCGCTATCCCTGGCTCCCGCTGATTTAACAACAGTTCAAAATCAGACCTGAATCCTATTAAACTTCGATAACCTAATACATTTCCAATTGTTCTTATAACTTATTATTGACATACCTACTGACTGAAGTTTAAAACGTTTCTTTTTGTTGCAGGTAAGATAAGAAGCCTTCATCTATTCTGCATTTACAAATACACTGCGGGAAAGATGATTGATGGTATCGACGGTCGCGGAAGCGTACATTGTGTTCGACATCATTTTGGGAGCCGAGGTCTTAGTAGCGCATTATCGACAAAAGCTACGAGTACTTGGTGAAAGGTAATTGGATTGGTTTTTACTTTTTGAACTAAATGAACCTCTACATACAGATAGTGCAATACAGTGTAGAATCCAGATAATTTAGAAACTCCTTAAGGTTTCGTTGGCAAACACTTATATTTTTGCGGCCCAGAAATCAGCCACACTGTCATCGTTGTTGAGACTGACAATATGTCTTTAAACAAATCATGTTGTTAGTAAACGTAACGTATTTTGTAGACGGTTCTTGTAAATGAAAGATGATGCCGCTCCAGTATTAAATACAAGTTGTCATTCGATTTGAAAATATCTAATCTAATCATCACAGTCTCTAGGCTTTATAAGCTAGACACATGAAATTTGGCTGTGGGTACTTTCATGGCGTACTGTTGCTTCGTTCACTGTTATAACATTTTCATTTTCCATGTTTCATTTTTGAGGCTGTTTATGCAATATATGCAGTAATACTTCATAACACAGTTCCAAGATTATCCGTCTAAACCTGTTTACCATAATGCAGTGGCATGCAGTATATATCGACACGTCTGCCGAATGAGGTTATATGTGCCAGTGATGCACTGGCATATATAACCTCAAACGACACGAGCTGTCGAAGTCGTGGCTCAGACACAATCCCAGCCATCCGTCAGAATTAGGCCCGCACCGGCGGCCACAATACTGTATTAATGACCACTCTTGGGACTGTTTTGGATGTATAACGTATGACTCTGTTTCTGGTATGTGATTGTGTGTGTGTGTGTGTGTGTGTGTGTGTGATTTAAAGTGTCTGGGAGTACATATTTACAGTGAAGTTGACATGTATTTACGATATGTTTTATGGAGATGAAAGTACAAGTATTTTTCGTTCTATCTTTTGTCTAATTTCATATTGAAATAAAAATAAAATGGTGATAGTCGGTTCGTGTAAGTAGTTTTATGTAATCGGAACCACATATTTTAAAGACACATTTCGTAACTGTTTAAAAATATTGAAACTAATGCACATAAAGTTAAAAAAAGCTGTTTTTGATACTATTGTTAATAATCAAAAAGATCGTGGTGATTGCACAGATGATCAAGACTAGATGCACAATATTTCGTTTCACCAAATATCTACTTTTATCTCGTGACTCAATCACACGTCTAGCTACCCCGACTTTACGCAACTATAAACTGAGTAAAAGCCAGCTCAAAACATCGGATTGAAAAATGAAGTATTTCTGCAACAATACCGAATCGATGTAACACCGACATAAATAACCGTGAAAGAAAAATGGCGTTGAAAATCACGTTTCCATCCATCTGCATCAAGGTTGTCACATCTCTAGCCCCTGTGTGACAGAGAGAAAACTTATAGCCTTCTCATTTTCCCCTTTATAGAACTTTCGTAGATCAGTTCTATAGTTGGCAATAATTTCTAAGCAAAGAATTGCAATGAACAAAATTACATATCAAATAAGTAATTTTATTTGCTCATCGATCATCATCATCGTCTTCGCGTTATCCCAGTTGCATCCAAGACTTTTCGCCTTGGAGCCTGGTGTCCGCTTACTACTCCAACCACTATCGATATCCAACCACAATTGAATAGTAGCTTTTCCACAATTTATTTGCTCATCGATGTTCAGTCAAATCTCGGTAGACTAGTAAGTAATAACATACAACTCAGGGTCTGCTGCTTGCAAAGCTCTGGGGCTTTGAAGTGCAAGCTTTGGTTGTTAATGAGACGGGATGGTGTAAGTTAGTTATACGTACATAGTAGCGCTCATAGCGAGACTTAGCTTTTCGTTCGTAACAGATCGGCAAAGTAAAGCAACGCTTGCAAAGGTCGCCACTTGGATGGATGACCAAGTGTGGCATTTGGCATTTACATCTGAGCGCTACCGTGCTTCGGAGGGCATGTAAAGCTTTCGGTCCCGGTTCTTGTCTTAGGATAAGAGTCGTTAGGCCACGTCGAAGGCCTTCGGGCGGTCTGAAAAACTCCGACACTAGAGTTGGCCACACACTCACACGAAAAACAAAACAAACGCATGAGGGGATTAGAGCCACCGGTGGAAAGGGATGGATCTAAAATACATATAATAGTTTTTATCCTAAAAGTGCTTTCATTGAATTGGTTAATGCAAAATTGTATGTGTCGGGATAAGGAGGGTTTAACTTACGTGAGGTGGTTTGGAGAATTTGGTTGTATGGATGGTTTTCTGAGTCACAAAATAGTCATGTTCGTTGGTATGCTTATGGTTTTTCATCATCATCGGATTTCATTTCATATTAGGCTATTGCAGTTCACTGCTACGTAGGTTATTCCCAAGGCCTTTCTTTTCCATGCTACTAGCTACCCTACTATCCTGAATGCTTCCAACATTACCATTATCAAGCCGTTTATGATACGTATTCACTATTAATTTTAGTTGCAAGCATACAAACTTTAATTAAGCCATCATACGGACGGACGTAGGAGTATGAGCTTCACATTCATTCATCTGTATGGTGTGCTAAAAACGTGTCCGAAGTTTTCTCTTCACGCATTACTATTTAGATGGTGGCAACGCTTTCTATTTATAACCGCACACACATGCCTGAAGCAGATTTACCGTGAACCTTCATCAGAATACATAACTAAGTTATTTTGTTGTTCATTCAAACTAACAACATGTGTTCCACAAATTTCATTTAAAATATACTTCTTTGCATTGAAACGTGTGCAGGTGAATGTTCTCTGGACAAAAACGAACCTAGAAATAAAAGCACCAGGCATAATAATCGGCTACGAAGTGTGATTACAGTCATACAGGGTGTCAAAAGACCCATCACCAAGCCGAAGTCTACTCGCTTTGGACATCATGCCAAGTCATACTAAGCAAAAATAAAACCTGGGAAACGACTTTTTTTTAGTAGATACTTATTCACTTTTTTCAAGCCGCTATAAAAAATGCGCGCGTGCTATTTTCAAAATTCCAACTAATCCATGGGTGCATAGGACATCTATAGAACAGGTTGGCGGGATAAATGCATCGATTTTGTACCTAGTTAATTACAAAAATTCCATAGTAAATTTGAATCTCAATATCTCCTGAACCAGTAATTTCCCAGGTATGATGCTGAAGCTAAAAATGTTCGTAATGATTGGTATAATTATGGGTTTTCAGATTTCGTTAAATTTCGGTTTACATTAAGTTACTTAGCAGACTGCCATAAAAAAGGCATCGGGCTTAAACCCACGGCGTACGCCACTGGTTTCTGTAAGCTATGTTATTAATTTATCACTTGTCCTCGTCATGAAGATCTTTGACAGTCGTTCTAAGGAGTTAATAACTACGCGTGAATATATTGAAACTAGTCTACACCATGGAATATCGCTATCCCTGGCTCCCGCTGATTTAACAACAGTTCAAAATCAGACCTGAATCCTATTAAACTTCGATAACCTAATACATTTCCAATTGTTCTTATAACTTATTATTGACATACCTACTGACTGAAGTTTAAAACGTTTCTTTTTGTTGCAGGTAAGATAAGAAGCCTTCATCTATTCTGCATTTACAAATACACTGCGGGAAAGATGATTGATGGTATCGACGGTCGCGGAAGCGTACATTGTGTTCGACATCATTTTGGGAGCCGAGGTCTTAGTAGCGCATTATCGACAAAAGCTACGAGTACTTGGTGAAAGGTAATTGGATTGGTTTTTACTTTTTGAACTAAATGAACCTCTACATACAGATAGTGCAATACAGTGTAGAATCCAGATAATTTAGAAACTCCTTAAGGTTTCGTTGGCAAACACTTATATTTTTGCGGCCCAGAAATCAGCCACACTGTCATCGTTGTTGAGACTGACAATATGTCTTTAAACAAATCATGTTGTTAGTAAACGTAACGTATTTTGTAGACGGTTCTTGTAAATGAAAGATGATGCCGCTCCAGTATTAAATACAAGTTGTCATTCGATTTGAAAATATCTAATCTAATCATCACAGTCTCTAGGCTTTATAAGCTAGACACATGAAATTTGGCTGTGGGTACTTTCATGGCGTACTGTTGCTTCGTTCACTGTTATAACATTTTCATTTTCCATGTTTCATTTTTGAGGCTGTTTATGCAATATATGCAGTAATACTTCATAACACAGTTCCAAGATTATCCGTCTAAACCTGTTTACCATAATGCAGTGGCATGCAGTATATATCGACACGTCTGCCGAATGAGGTTATATGTGCCAGTGATGCACTGGCATATATAACCTCAAACGACACGAGCTGTCGAAGTCGTGGCTCAGACACAATCCCAGCCATCCGTCAGAATTAGGCCCGCACCGGCGGCCACAATACTGTATTAATGACCACTCTTGGGACTGTTTTGGATGTATAACGTATGACTCTGTTTCTGGTATGTGATTGTGTGTGTGTGTGTGTGTGTGTGTGTGTGATTTAAAGTGTCTGGGAGTACATATTTACAGTGAAGTTGACATGTATTTACGATATGTTTTATGGAGATGAAAGTACAAGTATTTTTCGTTCTATCTTTTGTCTAATTTCATATTGAAATAAAAATAAAATGGTGATAGTCGGTTCGTGTAAGTAGTTTTATGTAATCGGAACCACATATTTTAAAGACACATTTCGTAACTGTTTAAAAATATTGAAACTAATGCACATAAAGTTAAAAAAAGCTGTTTTTGATACTATTGTTAATAATCAAAAAGATCGTGGTGATTGCACAGATGATCAAGACTAGATGCACAATATTTCGTTTCACCAAATATCTACTTTTATCTCGTGACTCAATCACACGTCTAGCTACCCCGACTTTACGCAACTATAAACTGAGTAAAAGCCAGCTCAAAACATCGGATTGAAAAATGAAGTATTTCTGCAACAATACCGAATCGATGTAACACCGACATAAATAACCGTGAAAGAAAAATGGCGTTGAAAATCACGTTTCCATCCATCTGCATCAAGGTTGTCACATCTCTAGCCCCTGTGTGACAGAGAGAAAACTTATAGCCTTCTCATTTTCCCCTTTATAGAACTTTCGTAGATCAGTTCTATAGTTGGCAATAATTTCTAAGCAAAGAATTGCAATGAACAAAATTACATATCAAATAAGTAATTTTATTTGCTCATCGATCATCATCATCGTCTTCGCGTTATCCCAGTTGCATCCAAGACTTTTCGCCTTGGAGCCTGGTGTCCGCTTACTACTCCAACCACTATCGATATCCAACCACAATTGAATAGTAGCTTTTCCACAATTTATTTGCTCATCGATGTTCAGTCAAATCTCGGTAGACTAGTAAGTAATAACATACAACTCAGGGTCTGCTGCTTGCAAAGCTCTGGGGCTTTGAAGTGCAAGCTTTGGTTGTTAATGAGACGGGATGGTGTAAGTTAGTTATACGTACATAGTAGCGCTCATAGCGAGACTTAGCTTTTCGTTCGTAACAGATCGGCAAAGTAAAGCAACGCTTGCAAAGGTCGCCACTTGGATGGATGACCAAGTGTGGCATTTGGCATTTACATCTGAGCGCTACCGTGCTTCGGAGGGCATGTAAAGCTTTCGGTCCCGGTTCTTGTCTTAGGATAAGAGTCGTTAGGCCACGTCGACACTAGAGTTGGCCACACACTCACACGAAAAACAAAACAAACGCATGAGGGGATTAGAGCCACCGGTGGAAAGGGATGGATCTAAAATACATATAATAGTTTTTATCCTAAAAGTGCTTTCATTGAATTGGTTAATGCAAAATTGTATGTGTCGGGATAAGGAGGGTTTAACTTACGTGAGGTGGTTTGGAGAATTTGGTTGTATGGATGGTTTTCTGAGTCACAAAATAGTCATGTTCGTTGGTATGCTTATGGTTTTTCATCATCATCGGATTTCATTTCATATTAGGCTATTGCAGTTCACTGCTACGTAGGTTATTCCCAAGGCCTTTCTTTTCCATGCTACTAGCTACCCTACTATCCTGAATGCTTCCAACATTACCATTATCAAGCCGTTTATGATACGTATTCACTATTAATTTTAGTTGCAAGCATACAAACTTTAATTAAGCCATCATACGGACGGACGTAGGAGTATGAGCTTCACATTCATTCATCTGTATGGTGTGCTAAAAACGTGTCCGAAGTTTTCTCTTCACGCATTACTATTTAGATGGTGGCAACGCTTTCTATTTATAACCGCACACACATGCCTGAAGCAGATTTACCGTGAACCTTCATCAGAATACATAACTAAGTTATTTTGTTGTTCATTCAAACTAACAACATGTGTTCCACAAATTTCATTTAAAATATACTTCTTTGCATTGAAACGTGTGCAGGTGAATGTTCTCTGGACAAAAACGAACCTAGAAATAAAAGCACCAGGCATAATAATCGGCTACGAAGTGTGATTACAGTCATACAGGGTGTCAAAAGACCCATCACCAAGCCGAAGTCTACTCGCTTTGGACATCATGCCAAGTCATACTAAGCAAAAATAAAACCTGGGAAACGACTTTTTTTTAGTAGATACTTATTCACTTTTTTCAAGCCGCTATAAAAAATGCGCGCGTGCTATTTTCAAAATTCCAACTAATCCATGGGTGCATAGGACATCTATAGAACAGGTTGGCGGGATAAATGCATCGATTTTGTACCTAGTTAATTACAAAAATTCCATAGTAAATTTGAATCTCAATATCTCCTGAACCAGTAATTTCCCAGGTATGATGCTGAAGCTAAAAATGTTCGTAATGATTGGTATAATTATGGGTTTTCAGATTTCGTTAAATTTCGGTTTACATTAAGTTACTTAGCAGACTGCCATAAAAAAGGCATCGGGCTTAAACCCACGGCGTACGCCACTGGTTTCTGTAAGCTATGTTATTAATTTATCACTTGTCCTCGTCATGAAGATCTTTGACAGTCGTTCTAAGGAGTTAATAACTACGCGTGAATATATTGACACTAGTCTACACCATGGAATATCGCTATCCCTGGCTCCCGCTGATTTAACAACAGTTCAAAATCAGACCTGAATCCTATTAAACTTCGATAACCTAATACATTTCCAATTGTTCTTATAACTTATTATTGACATACCTACTGACTGAAGTTTAAAACGTTTCTTTTTGTTGTAGGTAAGATAAGAAGCCTTCATCTATTCTGCATTTACAAATACACTGCGGGAAAGATGATTGATGGTATCGACGGTCGCGGAAGCGTACATTGTGTTCGACATCATTTTGGGAGCCGAGGTCTTAGTAGCGCATTATCGACAAAAGCTACGAGTACTTGGTGAAAGGTAATTGGATTGGTTTTTACTTTTTGAACTAAATGAACCTCTACATACAGATAGTGCAATACAGTGTAGAATCCAGATAATTTAGAAACTCCTTAAGGTTTCGTTGGCAAACACTTATATTTTTGCGGCCCAGAAATCAGCCACACTGTCATCGTTGTTGAGACTGACAATATGTCTTTAAACAAATCATGTTGTTAGTAAACGTAACGTATTTTGTAGACGGTTCTTGTAAATGAAAGATGATGCCGCTCCAGTATTAAATACAAGTTGTCATTCGATTTGAAAATATCTAATCTAATCATCACAGTCTCTAGGCTTTATAAGCTAGACACATGAAATTTGGCTGTGGGTACTTTCATGGCGTACTGTTGCTTCGTTCACTGTTATAACATTTTCATTTTCCATGTTTCATTTTTGAGGCTGTTTATGCAATATATGCAGTAATACTTCATAACACAGTTCCAAGATTATCCGTCTAAACCTGTTTACCATAATGCAGTGGCATGCAGTATATATCGACACGTCTGCCGAATGAGGTTATATGTGCCAGTGATGCACTGGCATATATAACCTCAAACGACACGAGCTGTCGAAGTCGTGGCTCAGACACAATCCCAGCCATCCGTCAGAATTAGGCCCGCACCGGCGGCCACAATACTGTATTAATGACCACTCTTGGGACTGTTTTGGATGTATAACGTATGACTCTGTTTCTGGTATGTGATTGTGTGTGTGTGTGTGTGTGTGTGTGATTTAAAGTGTCTGGGAGTACATATTTACAGTGAAGTTGACATGTATTTACGATATGTTTTATGGAGATGAAAGTACAAGTATTTTTCGTTCTATCTTTTGTCTAATTTCATATTGAAATAAAAATAAAATGGTGATAGTCGGTTCGTGTAAGTAGTTTTATGTAATCGGAACCACATATTTTAAAGACACATTTCGTAACTGTTTAAAAATATTGAAACTAATGCACATAAAGTTAAAAAAAGCTGTTTTTGATACTATTGTTAATAATCAAAAAGATCGTGGTGATTGCACAGATGATCAAGACTAGATGCACAATATTTCGTTTCACCAAATATCTACTTTTATCTCGTGACTCAATCACACGTCTAGCTACCCCGACTTTACGCAACTATAAACTGAGTAAAAGCCAGCTCAAAACATCGGATTGAAAAATGAAGTATTTCTGCAACAATACCGAATCGATGTAACACCGACATAAATAACCGTGAAAGAAAAATGGCGTTGAAAATCACGTTTCCATCCATCTGCATCAAGGTTGTCACATCTCTAGCCCCTGTGTGACAGAGAGAAAACTTATAGCCTTCTCATTTTCCCCTTTATAGAACTTTCGTAGATCAGTTCTATAGTTGGCAATAATTTCTAAGCAAAGAATTGCAATGAACAAAATTACATATCAAATAAGTAATTTTATTTGCTCATCGATCATCATCATCGTCTTCGCGTTATCCCAGTTGCATCCAAGACTTTTCGCCTTGGAGCCTGGTGTCCGCTTACTACTCCAACCACTATCGATATCCAACCACAATTGAATAGTAGCTTTTCCACAATTTATTTGCTCATCGATGTTCAGTCAAATCTCGGTAGACTAGTAATAACATACAACTCAGGGTCTGCTGCTTGCAAAGCTCTGGGGCTTTGAAGTGCAAGCTTTGGTTGTTAATGAGACGGGATGGTGTAAGTTAGTTATACGTACATAGTAGCGCTCATAGCGAGACTTAGCTTTTCGTTCGTAACAGATCGGCAAAGTAAAGCAACGCTTGCAAAGGTCGCCACTTGGATGGATGACCAAGTGTGGCATTTGGCATTTACATCTGAGCGCTACCGTGCTTCGGAGGGCATGTAAAGCTTTCGGTCCCGGTTCTTGTCTTAGGATAAGAGTCGTTAGGCCACGTCGGAGGCCTTCGGGCGGTCTGAAAAACTCCGACACTAGAGTTGGCCACACACTCACACGAAAAACAAAACAAACAACGTACAAATCAAAGGAAAAGCCTACTTGCTTCAAAAGTAAGTTTTTCTGAAACGAACGGTGCAGCGGTGTACCCACGACAACGTTTTGAAATGATTAGGCAACCACCGAAAATCTTATATTTCGTAAAATGTTAGTTTGTAGGTTATTTTTATCTTACAATAGTGACTAACATAATTAGGTGGGGGTAGTTGAGATTACCGGTAACTTTTAAAATAGCTCTTCAAGTAAATTTAAATAAAACAATTTTCACAAGAAATATATTTTAATGCATAAAAGTTAAACATTAAACTACTTACCTGCTGGTTTAGCGTTATCCTTAAAATCTAACAAGTTTTCACATAAACACACACAATGGATACATTCAATGCATCTAAAATCCTGAACATGCAAGCTTATTTTGAGGAGCGGATGGCAACTTTTGAAGCTGAGCTACAGAAGAAGTCGCCTCAAAGCACTCGGAGTCTGGCTGATGAATTTGCTGCGTTCAAGACCTTTATAATGAAGACCTTGAAATCCTTCTCACAGCAGCTTGACGTCGTCGGCCGAGAGATTGACACGATGGAAATGCGCAGCCGCCGCAAGATGTTGCTGCTTCACGGAGTGGAGAAACGTCAGGACGAGGAGACATCTCAGCAGGTCGCGAATATAGTCAAGCAGCGTCTCAAAATCGGTACTTTCGTGGTTGAGGACATCAAACGCTGCCACAGGATGGGACGCCGGACTACCAGCGACAAGGCGAGGCCTATTCTTGTGAAATTTGCTTCTGCAGCGGTGCGGGACAGCGTTTGGTTCGCAAAGACGAAGCTCAAGGATATGGGTATCACTCTGTCGGAGTTTCTCACACGTCCTCGTCTCGAGGCTTTTATGGCTGCACGAGCAAAGTTTGGAGTCGCGAAGTGCTGGACGCGAGAGGGATACGTTCACATCTTGGGCCCTGATGGGAAACGCTATCGCATCACCTCCGTTAGTGACCTATGTAAGATCAAGCTCACAGATTCGGAGAAGCCCGTCGCGAAGCCAACAACAACAAAGGCCAAAAGAACTGCAGCATCGAAGAAGTAAGCTTGTTCCATTGTTACTGTATCGTATGTACTCAGTCTCATTTATACACCTTCACTTTCAAAACATTTACTTTTAACTTTATTTTAAATCATTTTCATGTAGGTACCGTGCAGATAAATATGTTATATTTGGCAACTTGACATAGTTGACATTCGCTAACCTGTCACTGTCACAATCACAATCTGTCACTTCTGTCAGTAAAGAGTAACGTTCCGTTACGCGCTACATGGATATGAACATGTGTATTTTAGACTTCAAAAGACTTTTTTATGGTTCTTTTTTGTTATCTTTATTATTTAATATTTTTTACTTTTTTGTTAGTTTTAATTTATATCCGATTATTCTTATATACAATCTTTGTACATGCGCAACCAGCGGGTGGACACAATGAGCGAAACTTGTCGCGATAATTAGAAATATAATTATTGATTTATTTACTTTTATATCATATATTTATTTACATACTTATTTTATTTATTTTGTATATATTTATATTCAGATATTTATTAAATGTCACATACGAACTCAAATAGCGATGATACCTTTCTTTCTGCTACAAGTCTAAATGATAGTTTTATAAGTGTCCCCTCTCTAGGAGACATTCTTCGGTCGCAGTTCTCAGACGTACCCAAGAACTTTAATGTAGTCCATATTAATGCGCAGAGTATTCCAGCTCATTTCCCAGATATGCTGGCTAATTTAGATTCACAACACATGTATGCCGTCCTTGTGTCGGAGTCATGGCTGAAACCATGTCTCCCTTCCACGTCTTATTCACTACCAGGTTTCCGGTTAATTAGGAATGACCGCGCAGTCGGCACTGGAGGCGGTGTTGCCATATATTTACGACATCATATTCCTTATAACATAGTCAGTATGTCTCCACAGCCACCACTGCCGAATGCTGGCGAGCATCTATTTTTAGAAGTAGAACTTCACCACATAAAAGTATTGTTAGGCGTATTCTACTCTCCTTCAAGTCGCGTAAACTATTTTCCATCTTTTAAGGTAATCTTAGAAAATTTAACTCCTGCATATAGCCACACTATTATAATGGATGACTTCAACACCTGTCTCCTCAAACAAGACTCCCGTGCATCATTATTTCGGAATACTATAGAGTCTTGCAATTTGTCAATTCTTGACTTAAACACAACTCATCAATTCACCAATTGCACCCCTTCTCTTCTCGACCTTATTCTGGTATCTTCTTCCAATCTGGTTCATAAGCATGGTCAATGTACTGCGGATGGGTTTTCCTATCATGACCTTATCTTTGTCTCATATAAAATACGCACACCCAAAATGAAGCCCAAGATAGTCTTGCAGCGCAATTTTAGTGGCATGGATCTTGACAAACTGCGCATCGATGTCTCTAATATAGATTGGCTCCCTTTGGTTACCTCCGAGTGTATCGATAGCAAAGTTCAGGAACTCACGTCAAATCTTATCAAGTTGTATGATGTGCATGCGCCAATCCGTACTATTAAACTGAAGTACTTACCAGCACCGTGGTTAACAGATGATATTAGGAAAATCATGGCCAAAAAATCTGCTGCCAAGGCTAAACTGAAGTACAGACCTACTACCTTAAACCATGAGAAGTACATAGCAATCAGAAATCTCTGCAACAAGGTGTGTAGGAATGCCCAACGCCAATATATTCATAAATCCGTGGAAAACAGTGATCCAGCAAAAGTTTGGCAATTTCTTAAAAGTCTGGGTGTTGGTAAGACACGGCATCAATCGATTCCAAACAATGTTAACCTTGATTCTCTAAATTTACATTTCACTACTTCGTCCAAATTTGATGGAAATATGAAAAGTGCTACCTTACAACATCTTTCATCTTTACCAACTCCGCATTATTCTCCCTTTAATTTCTCGCAATTTACCGCAGGTGATGTTAAGAAGAACGTTCTGGCTGTCACGTCTAACGCAGTCGGCAGTGATAGTATTAGCCGTAAAATGATCCTTCCCATCCTCGATGAAATCCTTCCCGTCTTATGTCATATCTTTAACCATTCCATTAGCCGTGGTATCTTTCTATCCGATTGGAAAGATGCAACTATAATTCCTTTGCCCAAGAAAGCCAAGCCCTGTTCCTTCTCAGATTATCGACCCATATCCTTACTTCCCTTCTTGTCAAAAGTCCTGGAACGCTTAGTTCACGCTCAACTCAGTTCCTTCCTACATGAAAATTCTCTCCTAAATACATATCAGTCCAGCTTCCGCCCTGGCCACAGTACTACCACTGCACTGGTTCATGTAACTGACGACATTAGGCTTGGCATGGACAGTGGAAATCTAGCGGTGTTGTCGTTACTTGATTTTAGTAACGCTTTCAACACCGTAGATTTTCACATTATACTTGGCATTCTACGCTCTCTTAACGTATCTCCATCGGCAATTGACTGGTTTCATAGTTACCTGTTAGGTCGCCGGCAACGTACACGCATCGAAGACTCTTATTCCACTTGGTCTAATACTAATGCCGGCGTGCCACAGGGTGGCGTGCTTTCTCCTCTACTCTTCGCAATATTTATAAATACCATCTCAAACCAATTACTTTCATCCTACCACCTTTACGCAGACGATTTGCAGATATATACGCAAGCTCCGTTGAATAAGCTGGCAGAAGCTTGTACTACTATTAACGCAGACCTGACCAGAATCTGCGAGTGGACCAAGAAACACGGGCTTATAATAAATGCCGCCAAAACTCAGTTAATAATTATAGGCAGCCCTAAACTGGTGTCTAAAATCAGTTGGTCCGATCTGCCACAAATCAGGTTTGATGGCCAATTTGTCCCTTTCAGTAAAACAGTGAAAAATCTAGGGATCACTATGGATGTAAACATGTCCTGGAAATCTCAAGTGCAAGAAACAAGTCGCAAGCTTTTTGCATCGGCAGGTTCGTTGCGTAGGTTACGCAACTTCCTTCCAACTGCCACTAAAATTGCGCTCACTCAATCTTTGCTTCTCCCCATAATTGACTATGCTGATGTCAGCTATCTCGACCCCACAGAGGAGCAGCTGGATAAACTTGAGCGTCTCCAAAACTTTTGCATAAGATTTATATTTGGTCTGCGCAAATATGATCACGTTTCAAATTTTCGCAACAAACTCAAGTGGCCCTCAATTCGGCTTCGCAGGAATACTCACATTCTCACATTATTATATAATGTTCTATTTAATTCTTGTACTCCCTCATATCTCAAAGAACGTTTCAAGTTCCTTCATGACACACATATAAGGTCCTTGAGGTCGTCTGAGGATCTGACAGTGGAGATGCCAAAGCATTCCACAAATTATTTTAATAAATCCTTTACTGCTCAGGCAGTGCGTCTGTGGAATGCTTTGCCATTACAAATCCGAAGAGCAACATCATTGAATATTTTTAAAGATTCTCTAACGGCTATTTTCAATATTCGATCCATACATGGATTTTGAGATTCGAGTTTCGTGTTTGACATATTTTGTATGGAGCTTATGTCAAAAACTAATCTAAAATCTACAGATCTATCTATAGATCGAATATTGAATTCCGTAGTAAAAAAACACTACTTAAATTTGTAATGTAATTAAATAGTTTCCTGTCTACGCGAGTTCTAGGTATTTCAATGTATCTATTCATGTTTTTTATATTTTTATGTATTCATATTGTACAAATGTATGTATGTATATATCTATTCTATGTATGTGTAAGTATTATGTAAATGTATGTATGTATTTTATTTAAGTCTTTATTATTGCGTATCCATCCTAATAACACCACCATCGTCTCATAAAACTGCTAACATCATTCCTGTCCATCCAAAGGTTGCCTGGAAGAGATCGCACTTAGCGATAAGGCCGCCGATTGTACATTACTCGTAGTTTTTAAGCCTAATGTATTGTAAACAATTCTTTTGGTGTGCAATAAAGTATAATCTAATCTAATCTAACATAATATGTTCATCATGTGGCAGCGATAGCCTAGTGGAGATACCAATAGACTGTCATGCAGAGTATTAGGTTCGAATCCACGGCAACCACTGACTTTTCAAAGTTATGTGCGTATTGAATTCTTAATTATTCCTTATCCCTTGCCTCGGAGAGCACATTAAGCCGTCGCCGTCGGTCCCGGCTGGCATGAAGATTTTTACAATCGTTATAGGGCGTCAGTACCTCTGAATAAACTGAAAGTAGTCTAAACGATGAAATGTTGCTATCCCTTTGGGTTGCGGAGGTCAGATAGGCAGTCGCTCTGCTCTGTAGTAAAGCTAATATTCAGCCAAATTCGGTTAGACTAGTAAGCGGACCCCGGTTGGAACTGGGATATCGCTAGGTGGATGACGAACACTCATAACATCGTTTTGGTTGGGCCTGTAGCTGAAAATATTTCGGCGACACCCGCAGTGCACCTGAGAAATATAACTAGATTTCAGTAACGTCCAGACGGACTATATTACAGGACAGGTATCTGTTATTGTGATACAGTTGGGTTTTGGACATAGAGCTTTGAAATTATTTGCATGCACAAAGTAGACGCTGCCAACTGTTCGCTTTGTGGACTAATAATTAAAAAGACTACTACAGTGATAGGTACGGCCAAGTTTACAACTGATCTTGATGTTCATTCGATGCACTGACCTGGTAAAGTCTTAGTTCATCGTCATATTAAATATAAAATTACGTGCAAAACTCAAACTACTGAAATTAGAAACATGAAATATGGACAGCGGGTTTTTTTATGACGTAGCGCGTAGGCACTAAGTACGGATTTTTAATATGCCATAATAAGATATGTTCTTTGAGGACCGCAGATAAGAAACGATTAAATTAAAATAAAATATGCTGGTGTAGCTGTGGACATAGCTGCGAGCAATGATGTTACTAAAGTAAAAAGAAGTAGATATGTTATAGGCGTACCAAAAGCAGGACGCTAAACATAAGCCAGTTGGCAAGTCTGACATATGTGTGTGTGAAGTCGCGAGCCGGCGTCAAAGTGAAACTGACACATCTTGTCAACCGAAAATAAAATGAAAATGGAGTTATCGATGTGTGCGTTAGTGTACCGTTTCTACGGATTGATTACTACGTAGGTAACGTATGTACCTCTTTCTTGTAACATCATTGGCTGTGGGCATCCTCTTGTGTAATATAATAGACTAGACGTCGCCAGCGGTTTCGCCCGAGTCAATTATACATATAAACCTTCCTCTTGAATCATTCTCCTCTCCTTCTTCTGCCTGGCGATTATTAATCCCGGACTATACCAGGGTCCGCCGCGTCTCTTGAATCATTCTATTGAATAAAAAAATACGCATTACAATCCGTTGCGTACTTTTTAAGATTAAAGCTTACATAGGGACAGACAGACAGAAGACAGACTTTGTTTTTTACTATGTTGTAGTGATGCTGTATGATTTCTGACCAATCTGGATATTGTTTATTTTATAGCATGTCCATATAGTCCTCACGACGCAGATAGTAGGTATATTGATGAGGTTCATCTTAAAATAATAATACCTTTATCTTCCCTAAACACCTGGTTTAAACAGCAATTTAACCTGCTTCAGAATTACCTAAAACATTATACACTGAACAAAGGTTGCATTAATCTGCACAGAACAGGTGTTTAAACTGCTGTCGTGCATTTTAGTGATGTCCACAAAATGGTGATTACAAGCACGATTCTTAAAGTTTATGACCTAACAAACACATGTCATTGGGCTCATTATGTGGCCAGAGAATTCGCTTGGGGTATGGCAGTAAAATAAGATAATTATGTATATATTCATAGTATAAAATGACGTCTCCTTGCTACTTCAGTCTGTCTCTATGAATGCGATAAGCTCAAAAGCTACTGAACTGATTTTTTTGCGTTTTGCACCTACAAATAATGTGATGCCTGAGGAAGGTTTAGGTGTATTATTCACGCGGGTGGATCCGCGGGCGATAGTATATTACATAACATAGGTACGATTTCTTACAATATCAAGTGTTCGGTTTGAAATGTATTCCACCAATAGGACAAGACGTTACTCAAACATTAATATCAGTCAATGGAACACAAAATACACCATTCCTTTTCATAGTAAAATATCACCATAAAATCGTTTATATACGGCGATATAGCGCAAGGATATTATAAACTCTTTGCACATATATGATACATATCACAATGTGTCGTCGTGTGTGGTACCTAAATGATGTCATTGTAGCATAAAGGCAGCAGTAATTCTGTCAACGCCCGTAACTAAACAAACATTGCTGAGTTATTTTCAGTTTATGTGTAACGGTAATACTTTAATTATAGGGAACTGTGACTTCAGAATAGTGAGTCGACAATTTTAAGATAAACCAAAGAGATATTTAGGCGATAACTTTACTGGAAAATAATCCGAGATGAAGTAATACATCTCGAAAGAAAAAAAAGACCGAAACCAAAGTATTTCACTCTTGGATTTCAATTATTGTAGTTTATAGTACAAGCGACATATTTGTTTAAACTTCATAAAAGTTCGAGTAATTGACATATCTGTTTAAACTTCATAAAGGCGTGAATTTATGTTATGTACGAGTTCGTAGCCGACCGCAAACCTCAACTGCACGCGACGTGTTAATCCTTAAGTCTAACCTTAAGTTTTTTTAAACCAAAACAACCTTAATATATCAATTGCAACCTCGTATTTCAGCAAGGTGCCTATGCTTAGTGCTTTAGCTGTATACCGATGATTTTAAATAAACTGCACAAATGACTGTTCTATCAGTGTTCCAAATTCAGGACACTGATAAAACATTTCAAATAATAACACTAACTAATGTAGGTCTAACTAATGTAGGTACATACAGGCTAATGATCGTACTAGAACAATAGGGCAAGGGGTAACGAGGCTAGGCGCTAAAGATACCAGCTAATTACTTGATTAGTACTAAATGTCAGTCAATGATCTTTCACAGTCGTTTACTATGTGTAATAGATAAATCGTGCTCTAATTATGTAGAAGTAACTGAACCTAAAGCTTTGATTGCGTGAGCAGGTGACCTCCTGAGAGGTAAAAAAATAGATCTAGGTATCTTTAATACCAAATTACAAGCAAAACTGTTTTGTCTATGTTTAATAAATAAACCAGCTGCTATCGTTATGAGTTGATAAATTTAAAACAATAGTAGACATATTGTTGAGCTTATAATTTTATTCAGTAGAGAACATCACATACGTCAAGAGAATGACGTTAAAAAGCAACAAAAATAAACGAAAACAAGAAAAAACAAGCACAATACAAAATGAACGAATACTTTTTAATACCAAAACTTTTCTAATTTACACAAACAAAACATCGTTGTCCTTAATTTGATTGCACTTTTCCCATCTCCTTTCAAAATTGACGTGCAATTCTCGCTAGAAAACTTATACGATATTTTGAGGAGCGGCGAGTTTTAAATTTTAAAGTGTCTAATATTAAAGAAATGGCCCAATTAGGAGTCTGCATAGCCCTCCTTATTGTTCGGGCTTTCATAAAACTTATGCAAACAGCGCGCAGAAATAATAAAGTAGGTACAGTTGTTAGATGCAACGGATTTCTATATGCGGATAGGGAGCGGAATGATTTGTAAACACGTATCGCATTCGCTTTTATGACTTCTGCTTTATAGGTTTTTGGTTTATAGAAAACGTGTTGAATTTATTTTAAATGCTCTATTTTAAAATTCAGTAGCATTTTAAATATTTTCCTTGTGAAATAAATGTTTTTGTGTTGTGTTTATTTTTAAAGTGAGCTAGTATGTTTGGTTCAGGTTACGATAACATGTAGAGTGGCGAGAAGATGCTTTTTCTCAAGTTGTAGGATTGATGATTTGGTGTCCACCCACATGTTTAAAGTTTCTTCCAAGTAACCTGACATTCATAGTATACTGTCTGTTTGCTGAATAAGGCTTATGTACGTTTTGTTATTACTAGATGCCACGTTCCTGATAAACTGAAGCTCGCTTTCTGTGTCGCCATGAAGTACATTTCACATCTGGCTCGTGAAATTAACTTCAATGATTAGCTCTTGCTCCTTAAAAGTGAGTATTTTTGAATTGCCTGTTAATAGTTTGGCATTTTTTTCTCCGTGGCAATGTATTCCTTGCGCGTTATAGTCAATTTGGTTTGGCTCCTGAAAAAAATATACATACAAACTACCAATCATGCACATGTTACAGTATTTTGTCCAAATCTAAATTTACTTATTGCCTATTGTCGACGCATTCTTTCTATTCTCTTTTTTGTAAAGCAGTGACCGTAGACACAAATTAATACAGATTCTGCTTTTTATGACAATTTAACGTCTTAATCAAAATAAATTACTCTTCCTAGTTATCATAGTCCAAGTTAAAGACAATGAAAGCTGAAAAGCGTTTACACTGTAGAGAGAAATTCATTTCGTAGTACAATACTGGAAATACTTGTCTTAATGAGGGTAGTTCACGAGACTCCTTTTGTCGGTCCCTTCCTACTGTCAACTCGAATCAATTACTTTTGAATCGATTTTATTTCACTTTGATTGCAGTTTTATCTCACAATTTTGACAATATACGAATATTATTTTTGAAACTTTCTTATCCAAATATTGTTTGGATTTTGTGTTTTCGTTCAATTTTGAGGGTAGATATATAGAATTTTATTGGATTAGATGTAAGTTATATTTTGCATTATTAGGCATTGTTATTAAATTTCACTTGATTAAATGTAAATATTGATAATGCTTATCTACTTGTATCTATTCACATAAAGCTCTTGCGTTTGTAATAACAGAGTTCATGGCAGAGTTTGTTTGCTGATGAATAAATTGCCTTATGATTCGTAGGAATTATATCTTATATTAAGTAAAATAAGTAGGTACATATACAATACATATATACACGCATCACCATCTAGTCCCAAACTAAGCAGAGCTTGTACTATGGGTACTAGACAATGGCTTACATACATATTTTTTATTAAGATACCTTACATACTAACACACATACAATATCCAATTTTTGTTAGTAAATATTATACTTTTATACCATGTTAATGTTGCTTCACTTACGGCCACGTTATTGTTGTGCGTTCTTGTGGCACTTGTCCGCGGAAGCGACGGAACACCACACCTTTCGGCCAAAAGTCCTCCTTCATAACAACAGGCAGCACGTTGGGATCCGCACCACAAACGCCTTGAAGTTGACGTTGCGTCGCGACATATTAAACAATAGTAATATGCAACAGGTATATAGTAAGCCAGTTACTAGTCTTCTCTTTCTTTCTTTTTCGTGAGGATCTATGTTTTATTCTGTTTACTTGTGTTGTCAATTAATTATGTACTTATAAGGTGTAAGTTTGTTCGCTTTTTATCATTTTCTTTATGATTTCACGGATTTACTTAAGTTTATTAAGCAGCCAGCATGATCTTTCTTATAAGAAATCATCAACCTTAGATTACCTCATTTTGTTTTTTTTTTTTTAAATAATGCTAGCAAGTTTATGTTGTAAAATTTTATCCACACTTCATCTTCAGCTTAACTTAATTCTATATGTAATATATTTTATAATAAAAGTTTCAATTTCGTTATTTTTACACCACAGTCTCGCTAGCCCTGTGCACTGTGCCTGAGAATAAAGGTGAAATACCAAATGGTTTCGGTGTGACATCCACCAACCGATGTCACGTAATGACTTATTCCGTAGTGTTATGAGATGAGATGGGACTGGAGAAATATAATAAAATGTCGCCTACCACGCTCTTAAAGAACTTCGCCCTATTATCAAAACACTAGATTCAAATTAGAGTCTCTCTATTCCAATGGGTGGTCTAACATGGAATCTCAATAGTTGTAAAAACGTTCACGAGAAAGGACACAAGCTGAAAACGCTGGTGCAACGGCCATTTGACTAAGCCACTTTGCACAAGTTCAGGAGATGTGACCCAAACTAGTGGAAGTAGCGATTTATTAGATTGAACATATTATTGTAGACACCTTTCGCGCTCGAAATGAGTTCTGTATAGCTGACGGTTTCAAACATATTTAAACAGCGTTCACAAATAACTTTTTGGCTCAGAATTAATCTTTGTGGAGCATATTCGTTTTAAGATGGACGACAAGGCATAAAAAAATATCCTCTGACTAAATAATTTAACATGGAGTTTCTAAGTCCTACTTGTCACAAATCGGACACATCGCCAGGGCGCAACTTCCGCAATTCTGCCCACTGAATTCGTAAACGTACGTACAAGAGTGAGACATAATTAAACAATAGTATTTATTTTTACTTCATTAACCCTTAATAGCATAATAGTTTAGCAATGATTCTTACAGCAGTTATATCTACTTACCTATACAATCACTACCATTCTTTAACTTTAGTTCTTTCCTGCCAACACAGTTTCTGTTGCACATGCGATTGTTTTAATATTTGCAATGTACCCGCTTCATCTCCTCCCTTGAACCACAACCAGATCGTTTTGTACCGACCAAATATTATGCAAGAGAATCGGTAATGCACACTTCATATAAGACCCTAGATTTTTGAACAGTGCACTCTGTATTGTTGCCATTATCTTTTGATGGCTCCAAGACGACTCTAGTATACTGTTTCTAGAATACTGTGTACCAATTTTACTGTCGATATAAACAGAGTGATACTTAGAAATGTGGCTTATAAAATGTGACGTATGTTTATAATGTAATTGGTGTGTGTGCTGTCTCAAACTATTAATATGAGGTTTATTTAGCCTACATAATCGTCGCATCTGTTTTCTGTCCTTATGGTCCGTCTGATGATGGATCGTCGTATGTCTATGAATGCATCTTAAACGGAAGTATCAGTCTATTTGCTGATTATGTGATCGTATGATGAATATACGGAGACGCATTATGGGAAGTGTAAAACGAAGTTGCCTTATGCTAAGGTTGTTTTTTTTTTTTTACAATATTAGGGAAACTTGCAGCTAGGTGACAAAAATTACTTAACTTACAAACATGTAACTAATGTTACACACAGGAGAAGGCCAATTCAAATTCAAGCAACTGCGATAAAATATTGCATTTTTTTAATAAGAAGTATCCTGACAAATAAATAATAAATAATTTGAAATAATATTGTGTTTATGCAGTATCAAAAGATTTTTGTCCATAACTATACATAACATAACATAGTCCACTCATAGTACCACCACAAATACAAGGCTCAAACTTGGAACAGGTACCTACATGAATGGTATTATTGTTCTCGGAAAATTCGTAGCAAAAATCCGCACCGATAATGATTCCAAGGTCTTCCGCAAAGTATAAACGAAATAATTAGGTATTCTTTGAATATTCCACCATGGAGTAATGTGATAAACTTTTTGACTCTTGGTCGGAATAATGAAATTCCATTTCTTAGTAATCTTAATATATAAAATCCTTGCGTTACTGACTGACTGACAGACACGCTACAGCCGAAACTATTGGGCGCAGAAAGCTGAAATGTGGCATGTATGTTCCTTGGGGACCGTAGGGGTGCACTAAGAAGGAATTTCCCGAAATTCCCACGGGATCGGCCAAAACGGGTAAAATTTAAAAAAAATGCAGGCGTAGCTGCTGGCGTCCTCTAGTCTTAATATATAAAATCCTTGCGTTACTGACTGACTGACAGATACGCTACAGCCGAAACTAATGGGCGCAGGAAGCTGAAATTTGGCATGTATGTTCCTTGGGGACCGTAGGGGTGCACTAGGAAGGGATTTTCCGAAATTCCCACGGGATCGGCCAAAAAGCGTAAATTTAAAAAAATGCAGGCGTAGCTGCTGGCTTCTTCTAGTGTGGTATATTTTGATGTTTTTTACTTTGAGAAGGGTATCTTTTACAAATTGTTTTTTTTTTAAACGTGGTGTTAATAAGGTACTGTAAAAATTATGTTTTATCACTTTTACTTATCATGTAAATAGAACGTATACAGTGTAAATTGTCTTTTAAAGAAACAATTTGCCCCAGTCATGCATTTAAGAATTCTGTGTGTAGTACTCTTGATGAGTTAGTACCAGTTCAATATTTCAACACTGGGACGTTTGTTTACCTTCTTGACAAGAATAGGAAACGTTGCCTTGTTTATACATAAACTTAAACTTACTCTGAAATATAGAACTACTTAACTTTATACTTGACTGCCTCGTTGGTCTCGCGGCATCAATGTGCGCGTGGGATTGGGGGGGTCTCGGGTTCGATTCCCGGGTTCGATTCCCGGGTCGGGCCAAGTTTTATTGGGTTTTTCCGTTAGGAAATTCTCAGTAGCAGTACGTGGTCTGGTAATGTGCCCGGTACGGCAATAGGCTCGCCCCCTATTACGTGGGGCCTAAAAATTCATTGCGAAATGTGGGTATAATATTATACCTCTGCCTACCCCTTCGGGGATACAGTCGTGAGTCTATAAATAAAAATAAACTTAACTTAATAGGCCAGAAGAACAAGAAACGAATATATCATTAGACTTAGTTCTAGATTTACACAATTTTAGGCCACCTGTACCTAATATCGAAGATTATTATTTATATTCATTCGAAATTTCTTAATAAATTTTAGAGACTGTTGTCACTCTAAGAATATTTGTCTATCTATGTATGATAGCTTGACTGCACGGTATAGCGTAGTGATACAAGGAGTCGCCTTATTAATTTATAATAAGCCTACGTCGAGTGTTGTGGGTTCGATACCCACACGAGGCAACATTTTGAGTTCTGGAGCAGTATTTAGCAAAACACTTTTACACAGATTAAGTTAGGATAACCTTGTATTTAAACCGTGTTTTATGATAAGGCATCACGCATCACCTAACCTATTTAAATTATTCGTAGACAGTATAACTTTACTTAATATATAAAGAGCATGTAACTGTGATCGTATATTTAATCTGCTCTTCATAAATCAGTCCGTTGGTCGACCCACACAATTTAACGTTTTTTAGGGTTCTGCTGTTTTATTCCCTGTTACTTTTATGCTTGTTTTTGTTTTCATAGCTACTATTTTGGTGGCAAAAAGCGTAAGTATGAAGTACACTATACTCGCTTCAGTGCTACTAGGTACATAGACTAGGTACTACTACTACCAGTCTTTATATTTTTTTGTTTGGAACCGTAATGGAAATTTGTTTTTGAACCGTCTCGACTCTGTCACTCAGCTGTATGAGTGTAAACCACGCCCTTGGGGCTGGCGGAGGAGGAATAAAAAACTCTCGCCTGAGGACTTGGAGACCCACGCATTATATAACTATTACGGTTTTCTTTACGTCACTTTGTTTAGGGTATACGGGTTAAGGGTCAGAAGTCTAATGTCTTCTGACCCTTAAGCTGATGAATTAATGCAAACGACGTATCGGGAAAACAGCTAAGCGGTCATAGACTTGTCGACAACGCACAGTGTTTTATGAAGACCATTTTTCGGACACCGTCTTTTTATTAAAGAAGCTAATAGATATATTCAATAAAAAGAAATATTTTGTATCCCCATTAAGCTAGCATCTCTAGTTTTTTAGAAAACCTTTTTTGAAAATCATCATATTTTAAAGCGGATATTTAGAAAAAAAGATATTCCTCTTAAACTAAGCATAATACGCAATAATAATGTTACAAGCACCGATAGCGTCTCTTTCACTGTACATTTTATAGTTAAAATTAACCTCATAACTTGACTAGATTCAAATTTAGGCGAGATTTTGGATTTTTAGATTTTCTTACTTTTCTCGAAGATTCTACCAAATGTGGAAAAGTTATATATACAGAAATGATGCTCTTTACTTTCCTCATATACTCAATAAATTTCAGACCCCAAATCCATGGAATCTAGAAGTTATTCCAAATTAACTGTTTTTGCTAAGGTTTTCACATTTGTATGCCGGGTTTTAATGATAAAATTTTTATTCGATATTGATTTTATGAATAAATTATATGTTGTAAAGAAATCAATATCGAATAAAAATTTAATCATTAAAATCCAGAATATAAATATGAAAAAACTAGCAAAAACAGTTATATGGAATAACTTCTAGATTCCATGGATTTGGGGTCTGAAATTTATTGAGTATATGACGAAAGTAAAGAGCATCCTTTTTGTATATATAACTTTTCCACATTTGGTAGAATCTTCGGGAAAAGTAAGAAAATCTAAAAATCCAAAATCTCGCTTAAATTTGAATCTAGTCAAGTTAAGAGGTTCATTTTAACCGTAAAATGTGCAGTGAAAGAGACGCTATCGGTGCTTGTAACATTATTATTGCGTATCATGCTTAGTTTAAGAGGAATATCTTTTTTTCTAAATATCCGCTTCAAAATATGATGATTTTCAAAAAAGTTTTTCTAAAAAACTAGAGATGCTAGCTTAATGGGGATACAAAATATTTCTTTTTATTGAATATATCTATTAGATTCTTTAATAAAAAGACGGTGTCCGAAAAATGGTCTTCATAAAACACTGTGCAACGTTACAAACCTATGTTGAGTAGAATGTCACTCTTTTATACGTATACATACACATCATCATCTCAGCCCTACATTATCCCGGGGTATGCTTTCTGTTTTGATAAGATTTGACAGAATTTTAACTTTTCTACAGAACATTTTTGATATGTCATTTTGAACACATTGAAAGATTACAGAACCCTGTACGCGCCTGCTTGATTTTCAGACATCTTTTTTAGTACTCCTAAGTTCTATCATTTATTACAAGTGATAAAGTATTCAGCTCTATATACCTATTACACTTCTACACGAGATGAGGTCATCTTGAACGTTCACATATGATTTATAAGTTTTCGTGAAGAAAATTTAAATAAGTTCTGAATGTGACAATTAAATCCTTAAGCTGGGTACTCACTTAGCAGTGTAGCACGTAACGTATCAGATACGGTATCAAGTGAGTACGTAGGCACGAGCCCGCTGCGAGCCGCTCGCGCGTGGAGCGCTGTAAGCTCGCAGTGACCCGCCGAGTGGCGGTTTTACTACGTATTCAATTATTCATTATGGAGTGGACTGAAGAAAAAAAAATCGAAAAATGACGTGGGCTTTTATATTATCTAAAATATTATACATGAATATGAACGCAGCACTAGCCACCATTTGAGACATGTTGTCGGCGTGACGTCGTTGCGAGCACTGCGGATCCGGCAGCTCGTAGCTATATACGCGGAGGACCGTGGACGAGCCGTACCCACTTGCAGGTTGATACCGTATCTGATACGTTACGTGCTACACTGCTAAGTGAGTACCCAGCTTTAGGTACTTGAGCGTGTCAGCTAAAATTTAAATATATTTTACTGTATTTTATATGTTTTAATGTTTACTACATTATTATTTTTACCGAAAAGGGGTTCTTAGGGTTCTTGTAAGGTTTTGCGTATTTAATCTTATATTTGTAACTAAAACTTTGGAGGACCAGTTTTACCATTGATCGATCACTATGTAAAAATTAATTGACAAATAACGTCATACAAACTTCGAGATAACTACTTTCTAAACTACATCAACCCCATTTCCAAATGGGGAAAAAATGTTTCCCCTTTTATTACCAATATAGCTGTCAAATGCCCTGATTAGCAGAAAGTTAACCCCGTGTTTGTCTTTCTAAATGTCATGCGAACCTCTCGAGACACAATAATATACCTTGCTGTGTACAAAAAAAGGTATCGCCATTTATTTTCTCACCTTGTAATTCGCATAAATTTCATCCGGAATTCAATCCTTTTATTAAGCGTCTATAGAAAATTACAATAAATACGGCACATACATTTTTGTATAAAATACCGTATATTGTATTTAAACTCAGCCGGGATTCGAATCGGGTACATTAATCGTCTCAAGTGTCCCTTTTGTTTTGTCTTAACCTTATTTATATCGGTCGATTGGACCGATAGTGGTCCTTACGTATTTAGCAGGGACGGATTTGGTATGCGTCCGCTCTTTGTATTATTTTTTAAGCAAAGCATGTATTTTTATTTATCTTGGAGTCTTTACTTTATAGATGAATGGCTGTGATTATTAAAACTGTTTATGAGCGATAAGTCGGGGTAACTGAGAATCATCGTTGTTTTAAAACTGCTTAAACTAGATAGATAGATAGATAGAAAATGCTTTATTGTACACCAGAGGCAAATAATAACAGAAAAATGACATATACATATAATAACTTAGGTCTAGTTGTACATGGGCGGTCTTATCGCAGGTTGCGATTTCTTCCAGACAACCTGATGGACTATATTCAATTAAGCAAGCGAAATCACTTGCTTAATTGAATTACTATTAATATACTATTGAATTTAATATACTATTGAAATACTATTTATCAATAAGGCCGTTTTTGAAGATAGATGCTTCACAAATATCATTATTCTACAAATAATTAATTTGAATACAGGCAAATATTCAAACTTCGAATTATATTTTGTTCTTGTTATATTTCCTTATGTAAAAAAATCTAATTGTATCTGCCACAGCAATTAACTTCTTACTAAGTAACTCGTACTGAGTCAATTGCTGTACCTACTAAACACAGTGTATTTATCACGTCAGACTAGCTGCATGATTTAAGAGATGTGTATGTACACTCGCGTGCAAGTAAATCGACTCAAGCCTCAAGTGCGCATAAAAAGTGATATAACTTAAAAATGCCTTATTTTACCTCTATATAATGTTTAACATAATTAAAGCCTAGTAATTGAGCTTTAAAATTATGTAAGTTGCATGAAAATCGATTCAGTAGGTTAGTAAAAAAGGTGAATGTCAAAGATATTGTAAAAAAATTTGAAAATTCGTACAATTTCACAGTATTGGGTATAAATGAAACAAAATGTGCATAAGATAAAAAATTTATTCGTGTCAATATTTGGTGTTCCCTTCTCTAGCCCTGATCACTGCTCTCAAGCGATTCTTCATCGACCTTATCAACTTTTTAATTGATGATTGTGGTATTCGGCCCACTCTTCTACCAACGCAGTCTTGAGCTCATTGACGTTTGTCGGAGCTGGATTCCTCGCCCTAACTTTACTTTTGAGCTCGTCCCATATGTGCTCAATGGGATTTAAATCGGGGCTGAGCGCTGGCCAATCCATAGTGTGAATTCCAACTTCACTCAGGAACTCACGTGTGGCCCGAGCAGTGTGACATCGGGCATTGTCATGCATCAAGATGAAATTATCCCCAATAAAGCCTTGATAAGGGACAACTTGATCCAGTAGAACATTTTCAATGTAACGATCACTGGTCAGACCTCCTCCCCGGCCTCCCCCAGGAACGAAAACAAGGTCCGTTTTTGCTTCTAAGGAAATTCCAGCCCACATCGTGCAAGAACCGCCACCATATGCAACGGTTTCAACAAAGCAGCACTGTGAAAACCGTTCACCAGGACGCCGGTACACCCGACCTCTCCTGTCGCTGCCATGGAGACACATCCTCGTCTCATCTGTGAACAGGACCGACTGCCATTGCTCTATGCTCCAATCCAAGTGCTCTCGAGCAAAGTGAAGGCGTGCTTGACGGTGGGCTGTGGTCAACTTCGGGCCTGTAGTGGGTCTTTCCGGAGTAAGGTTAGCTTCCTTCAACCTTCTTCTAACTGTCCACTGACTGACAGTTACTCCGCGAACTTGACGTAGCTCCTGCTGCACATCCACGCCGGTAAGGTGTCGATTTTGGAGAGAGGTCGAGACCAAAAACCGGTCGTCACGTTCCGAGGTGCACCGGCGTCGGCTGGTATTAGGCCGCCGAGTGAAGGCACCACTCTCTTGAAACCTCCTGTACACTCTCGAGACAGCAGACTGACTCATATTCAACCGACGAGCGACTTCTCGCCGGTTCAACCCTTCTTGCAACAGGGCAACGATCTGAGCGGCTTCTTCAGGTGTTGTATCCATAATTTTCTTCAAATGACGGCTTTAATTTGCAGAGATGTGTAGGTCAACGTCTAGTGAGCGACTGATAAGAAAAAACGATTACAGGGGGTTTTTATAGCGGGTTGTGTCGCGCAAGTTGTGTATAGAGCGCAGAGCAGTTTATGGGAGGTTGCGTTCAGTTGCATTCTAAGGACATGTGTTTATTTAAACACTGAAATTATGCTACCATTTTAAAGCCTAATTACTAGGCTTTAATTATGTAAAACATTATATAGAGGTAAAATAAGGCATTTTTAAGTTATATCGCTTTTTATGCGCACTTGAGCCTTGAGTCGATTTACTTGCACGCGAGTGTAGATTAATTGAGCGAGTGTAATATGGAATGCAAGATAAGCGTATCTCGATGTAAGTGCTGCGTAATGAAGTTTTATTGCGGAGTAGCTTTTGCACGCGGATTCGTTTGCTGTTGAATAAAAAGTTATATAGCATATCCAATAGAAGAAGAAGATTATCGGTTATGACGCTAAGGCGTGAAAGTGATCTAGATGCAGTGATGTAGGTACGCGAGGGGATTCCCTAAAACAAAAACATGAGATCTTTTTGTTGGCCTTATGCTCTTACCTTTCTGCCATGTTAGCGACAGAAGAATTCTTAAAAACTCTTCATGCAAGGATCATTAGTTCCTTCTAAAACTCTGTTTATATCTAGGCACATTAGCGTTCTGATTGGAGAATTTTCGCTATGTAGGTACTGCTTAGTTGAAGAACTTGTAAAAACAATTCTATTTAGTACCTACTTACTTTTCTCTATAAACATCATTCCACTGAACCAATTTTGAGGTTGCTTTTTCAGGCAATATGTATGTGTGAATTTCATCCAGATTATCGAATTATATTTCTCACCAAGAGACTAACATTTTCAATATCAACAATAAATATACTGCCAGAGTATCTTATCTTGGCAAGTATTTTCCAAACATTTTCAGGTACTTCAATAATACATGAGATGATGTTGTAAACTGCGTGGCGCGATAATTTTATGATACTCGTAAAAGCCGGCTGAACGAAGATAAAAGACTACTTGTTTGACGTTCAAGTATCACGCTTCAACGTTGTAACGAATATTTTTTCGAGGATACTGTAGGAATCAACAGAAGTTAATGATACTTACGTTGGATCATAAGTTGCCAAATGATAAATATATGGAACGAGCTTTTTCTTTCTCTTCGCTATTTTATACGCATGTTTTTTTGTAACTATAGCGTGTCTATAGCGGCGTTTGGGTAGGTAATATCGTAAATTTAAGCTACCTAAAAATCTCGGATATTTATATCATACCTTGTAGTTTATTAAAGGGGTTTTAATGTAGTTAATGAACTAACTAGAATTAGCTTCTGCTTTTTTCGTTCGATTAACCGACCCCACTGCTTCTTGTTTTCGGAACGGCTGGTGTAACCCATTCCAAAAACTATGTTCATCCCTAATTATCAATCCCTAAAAATCAGCTACGCGATTAAACCCCATTGCATACCAAATTATCTATACATATAAATAAAATTGAAGTGTCTGTCTGTGATTTCAAAATAACTATGGATTTTCAAGTGCATATAGTTAGTTACACGATTCTAAGTCCAAAACAACCCTTTTTAACATTTTTGTCTGTCTGTCTGTCTGTCTGTCTGTCTTTCTGTTTGTCCGGGGTAATCTCTGGAACGGCTGAACCGATTCAAATGAGACTTTCACTACCAGGTAGAGGACTTTATAGCGCTACATATAGGCTACAATTTGACCCGGTAGATGGCGCTGTTATCGCGATAACAAGTCTTTACTTATTCAACTCATCTATACATATAAATAAAATTGAAGTGTCTGTCTGTGATTTCAAAATAACTATGGATTTTCAAGTGCATATAGTTAGTTACACGATTCTAAGTACAAAACAATCCTTTTTAACATTTTTGTCTGTCTGTCTGTCTGTCTGTCTGTCTTTCTGTCTTTCTGCTTGTCCGGGGTAATCTCTGGAACGGCTGAACCGATTCAAATGAGACTTTCACTACCTGGTAGAGGACTTTATAGCGCTACATATAGGATACAATTTGACCAGGTAGATGGCGCTGTTATCGCGATAACAAGTCTTTACTTATTCAACTCATCTATACATATAAATAAAATTGAAGTGTCTGTCTGTGATTTCAAAATAACTATGGATTTTCAAGTGCATATAGTTAGTTACACGATTCTTAGTCCAAAACAACCCTTTTTAACATTTTAGTCTGTCTGTCTGTCTGTCTTTCTGTTTGTCCGGGGTAATCTCTGGAACGGCTGAACCGATTCAAATGAGACTTTCACTACCAGGTAGAGGACTTTATAGCGCTACATATAGGCTACAATTTGACCCGGTAGATGGCGCTGTTATCGCGATAACAAGTCTTTACTTATTCAACTCATCTATACATATAAATAAAATTGAAGTGTCTGTCTGTGATTTCAAAATAACTATGGATTTTCAAGTGCATATAGTTAGTTACACGATTCTTAGTCCAAAACAACCCTTTTTAACATTTTAGTCTATCTGTCTGTATGTCTGTCTTTCTGTTTGTCCGGGGTAATCTCTGGAACGGCTGAACCGATTCAAATGAGACTTTCACTACCAGGTAGAGGACTTTATAGCGCTACATATAGGCTACAATTTGACCCGGTAGATGGCGCTGTTATCGCGATAACAAGTCTTTACTTATTCAACTCATCTATACATATAAATAAAATTGAAGTGTCTCTCTGTGATTTCAAAATAACTATGGATTTTCAAGTGCATATAGTTAGTTACACGATTCTAAGTCCAAAACAACCCTTTTTAACATTTTTGTCTGTCTGTCTGTCTTTCTGTTTGTCCGGGGTAATCTCTGGAACGGCTGAACCGATTCAAATGAGGCTTTCACTACCAGGTAGAGGACTTTATAGCGCTACATATAGGCTCCAATTTGACCCAGTAGGTTGCGCTGTTGTCATGACACTTATTTTTGTATAATTATATATAAAAGCAAAGAGTCATTCATCTTGAAATCTGGAAAGTCACCGGCTGTATAAAGATTAGATTTGGCAGAGAACTTTTTAAAACGTAATTTTTTTTCGCGTGCGAAGCCGCGGGTACCAGCTAGTAAGTAAATATAAATATACGTAAATATAAAGGAAAAGTATTCAAAGAAGTACTTAATATACCGAGTACGTCCCCGTCCATTTTCAATATATGGTTTATACCTTCATCGCGGGTACTTTATGCGATATTGTGAGCACGCTGCGAAGCTTTACATATGACATTTTACGCAAGTAGTAAACAAACATACTGACGTATTTTAACTTATATGACCTCGCTCATACTCTATGCCGAACCTGGTTCCATTCCCGCACGAGACATAAATGATATAATACTCATGTGTCCGTTGGTTTCTGAAAGTCCTTTTTCACAAGAATTATACCTTGTGTTAATATTATATTTTTATTATGAACATAAAAAAGAAATGCTAATATTTATCGAATTGCTTTATACTTTACAAAAGTTGCAGCATCGCAAATGTATGTAGGAAAAAAGTTTTTAGATACACGTAAATATATGTACCTGAATTACAGTTCAGTTACTCTATCCAGGACTTATAAACTTTAGTGGAGCGGACTTCGATAATGACCACGATTAATTCGCATACAAGTCTAACCAGATATGACAGAATATCAACTTCGCCACGGAGCGACTGCCGTCTGACCTCCGCAACCCAAAGGGACATCCATATTCCACGGCTTTAAGATGAAACTTAAAAATTAATTTTAAAACTAAAAGTCTAAGTACTTCCTGTTCATTATTGCAATGTTTTTATCTTTTTGTTATACCTAGATTATCCTTGTGCAAATCGATCGTGAATGGGAATTGTTTTTTTTAAATAAACTCAAATATTGAGATTTATCTGCAGAATGGGCACTCAGCAAAGTGCTCATAGATGTATGCATTTCAGCTGTTTTTGTTTAACTTACATGATTTTTAAAAGAGTAGTACACTTTTAAATATATAGCTATTACTAGTATTTACATTAAGCACTGTATTCATGTCTTATACCAATTTATTTTGTGCGTCTTATATTTATGTTTCTAATCATCATTGCTTTCTTAGCATAAAGACGTCCACTGCTGCACAAAGGTCTCCCCAAGGCTCTCAACAAAGACTGATCTTCAGCTGTCCGCACGTTCGCCGTTCTCCTAATCGCTCGAATATTTCAAATCTGGTTATAGTTAGAATCGTTATAGGTACAAATTATAACCATCGATATTTTAAACCACAGATCTGTCGGCGAACGTTAAACAAATATCTTGATCCTGAGGCTTTTCGCAGAAATAACATCTTGATAGGTAACTTATCCTACTAAACTCAACACGATACTTCAGTAGAATTCCTCTTACACTCGTCTCTTGCATTCCATAATGAATTATAAATTCAATTTCAAACTAGTCTGAAGTAAAACACAAACAACTACATTATTTTATACTGAAAGATTGTTACGTAAGATTCAGCCAATTCCATTAAATATCCTTCACGCTGTAGGGCGAAGATCATAATTATTTCATTCCAAACCCCTACCATGGAGCTAAAAATGTGTTGAATAAACCATGACGATAACGCAACCATGATCGCTTGCTACTGAATATTTAGCCAGGCATTTGCATTAGTTATGGAGTGGTTTTACTTTCAACGTGTTTTTTGATGTTAGACACTATTTGTGACTGTCAAATGTGAAAGTAGTTTCCTGTTTGAGATATGTAAGATGTTAGAAGATCTGGATTTTTTATGAGAATTCTTTATATTATATTTCTTATATCGGCGTTTAACTGGTAAAATGGTATGGATAAACGCAGGAACGTAAAAAATAAAATACGTCAACACTGTGTTAAATCCTGTGTACGGAACAAGCCTAAACCTATCTCCGATATTTGTAACTGGAAAACCAGAGGAACTGTACAAAAAACCTCCGATGGACCTTAAGATTATGGTCACCAAGAGATATGCGAGTGACAAAAATCTGTTAAACTGTCCCTCTCAAAAACGAATGTAACGTTACGAAAATGTTCAATCTCGTAAAAATGTTACAAAACCCGAACGGATCGCGAACGCATAGTAGCGGCACGGTAATAATATCTAACAGTATTGTAACTCCATACAAACGCACGAAACTCGAGTTATACCTACGCGCCTCGAGCAGAGTACCCATTAGACTGCGCGGACTGTGCCAAGAGTACCCACAGCCCCGATCGTGCCGCAGCTTGCATGCGGCGCGTCTGGTAGGTATATAACTCACGAAGGCGGCCGAGTTACAATACTGTTAGATTACATTACCGTGGTAGCGGTCCGTCAGTCAGAAACAACAAGTCGACTTAATAGCTCTTCCTTCTATTTTATTCTCTTTATGAGTTTGCAACCAGGTCAGCAATAGTTGGTAAACAGTACTGTATACAACGTGTTTTTTGTTATTTGTCGATCAAATGTACAATACTGTAGTGATACGCCTTGGAGCCAGTTCGCTTACTAGTCTAACCAGATTTGACAGAATATCAACTGTTCTACACAGTGACTGCTGTCTGACCTTCGCAAACCAAAAGGGTAGCGAAATCCCATGATTTAGACCAGTATCGTTTTATTTAACAGTCGCTATTAACAGTCAGTACCCTCAAACTGACTTGCAGTTTGAAGGTACTGACTCCTAATAACGACTGTTAAAGATCTTCTATCTGGACCGACGTTTTAACGTGCTGTCTCGTAGGGAATTTATTTTACAATAAACGGTGCAGTGCCACGGCGCCGGCGGCGTAGCGACCGCTCAAACCATCGCGCCATCAGCGCAGTCAATTACCTATCTGAATCTGCTAGCTGTTGGCCACATTTTCGTACTACAATATTAGTGGATTTTCATACAAACTTCCAACCCCTGTTGTAGCCCGGGTTGGAATACTAAGACTCCTGAGCGTAGTCCTTACTGGATACCTACCTCATAAAAGGAACCTGCTGTCCAAATGTATATATATATGAAGTCCCTGCTACGTCTTGTCTGTTTGTATAAACGCGATGAACTCAAAAACTCGAACGGAACGTAAAATTGTGCAAAACACAATTTTCAACAATAGTAGTGTGGTTGCTGGAGAAGGTTTTGGGTTACGCGTGTAATTCGCGTGGACGCGAAACCTTGAAGAAGATGAGATTCTAGTCCAAAATTATATTTATTTTGCTCGATTCAGTACACAATTCACTTGTACAAACACACTACAACTAAATGTACGAACTATAAATAATATTAAAACTCACACGCCTTACCTGTATATAAAGCCGGATGCACACTAGCGGAAGCTGCGGATGCACGGAACATCAATAGATAAATAATAGATTTGCGTCTACACACATCCCGGTCGTTTTTTTTTTATGGAATAGGGGGCAAACGAGCAGACGGATCGCCTGATGTTAAGCGATTACCGCCGCCCATGGACACCCGCAACACCAGAGGAGTCACAAGTGCGTTGCCGGCCTTTTAAAAAGGAATACGTTCTTTTCTTGAAGGTTTGAAGGTCGTATTGGTTCGGAAAAACCGCAGGTGACAGATCATTCCACAGTTTAGAGGTGCGAGGCAGAAAGTTTCTAGAGAAACATACCGTTGTGGATTGCCAACCATCTAAATGATGGGGATGGAAATGCTGTCGCTTAGAACGATGGCGGCAAGAGGCGGCAGGGATTAATCCGAACAATTCCTCGGAGCACTCCCCATAGTTGAAGCGATAAAAGATGCATAGCGAGGCTACATCTCTACGCAGCGCCAAGGGGTCTAACCGATTGCAAACATCTTGGCAGTCGACAATTCGAGCGATATTACAATTATACCGATATTTGAATGCCGGAATATGACAGAGTATATCCTGAATAATCGCTAATAATAAATATTGCTATCATGAAAAAATTGTTGCGGTTAGAGAATTAATATGTTTTGGGTTGCAATTGCGTAAATATTTTACGTTGAATATTGTGGTGAAATCATTTTATGGCTTCCGGTGTTTGTTCCCCGGACTAGTCACAAAAGATTAAGAAAGGATAAAAAATATTGAATGGTAACTGGGAAATCTAGTATATCCTGAATAATCGCTAATAATAAATATTGCTCTCATGATAAAATAATAGCGGTTGGAGAATTAATATGTTTTGGTTGCAATCGCGTAAATATTTTACGTTGAATATTGTGGTGAAATCATCTTATGGCTTCCGGCGTTTGTTCCGCGGCCTGGTCACAAAAGATTAAGGAAGGATAAAAAGCATTAAATGGTAACTGGGAAACCTGCAGTAAGTATTTGTTTGCGTATGATTAAGTCTGGTTGAGCGCCCCGTGCTCCAAGGCAGAGCCTTGGATCGCAACCTGTAGGTTAACCCAAATGTTCTTTGGGGACGGTAAGGGATGTACTAGGAAGGGATTTCACGAAATTCCACGGCATCCAGCAGAAATGGTTAAATTAAAAGCAATGTGCGGGCGTAACTGCGGGCATCCTCTAGTAAAGTATAAAATAATTAAAAAATATATACCTATTCCTTTACAGGCAGAAGATAGTAAAGTCATAAAGGAAGCTGACTTTCGATTACTTATTTCATCCTATATTTGATTTTTTGTAGCCTTAAGAATGAAGTAAAAGCAATTCATCCAAATGAACAGAATCTAATAAATACGCGGGAGCGTTCTGCCGGAATTTTGCTTATAAAGCCTATTCGTCAGTGTGCGGCCGGGCTTAAAGTGAAACCGTTCAAACAACATTACGACTACCAATCTCGACGCTTCTTCAAGAGCTCATAACTTTATGATAATATAAACTTGCGAAAATATGCATGAAAAAAGGATTAATATTACATAGACTGAAATGTTATCAAACAACGCACTTTATATTAATTATTAAGTAATACGAGGCGAAATATAAATCTATAATGTAAATCTTTATACAGCGTTTTGCAGTCCACTGCTGGCCATAGAGCTCTCCTTACTTGGGTCATAACAATAGTGTGTCAATAGGAAAATTTCTTCAAAAATATTCTATTTGCTTCGTGTACTTTTCTTAGACCTCTTACGACACCAACGTAATGTAAATAGAAATACTGAAATATACGAATTACATGTTTAATCTAGTTATACCACTAAGCCTCTATAATTCAAAACTTCAAGTGGGTGGCTAGAGTAAAAGCGCTTTAATTACTTTATGCTTTAAAATGGTCGCACTAAAATGGAATGCCTAACTCTGCCCGCGTGAAGTTTTGATCTTCACGAAAACTGTACTGTGTGAATTGATTTCAGAAAAAATGTAGTTATGTGTAATGTCAGATATATATGTAATGACGATTCAATTTATATCTCTTCACATTTGACAAAATATATGGCACTACGACTTGACTCTTTCGTATTTATATTTACAGAATATGTAAATATTCATTACACAAAATTACCTGCATACATTTCATCATCATCATCATCAGCCTGCCGTAGTCCACTGCTGGATATAGGCCTCTCCAATGGCACGCCACTGAGCCCAATTTTCGGCTCTTCGTGTCCAGCCGCTGCCAGCCACTTTGCGTATATCGTCACTCCACCTAGCTGGAGGGCGCCCTACACTACGTTTGCCAAGGCGCGGTCTCCACTCTAGAACACGGCTACTCCATCGGTTATCGGTTCTGCGACAGATGACCAGCCCACTGCCACTTCAACGTGCTAATTGTCTAAGCTATGTCGATTAGCTTGGTTCTCTGTCGGATCACTTCATTACGAATTCAATCCTTCAGAGAAACTCCGAGCATAGCCCCTCTCCATAGCTCGCAGAGCGACCTTAAATTGGTGGACTAGTCGCACCGTCAGTGTCCACGTCTCGGCACCGTAAGTCATAACGGGTAGGACGCACTCGTTGAAGACTTTTGTCTTAAGGCTTTGCGGTAGGGATGACGAAAAGACTCGGCAGAGTTTCCTATATGCCGCCCAGCCAAGCTGTATTCTTCTGCAAGCCTCCCTCTCGAAGTTGTTTCTACCCCAACTGCAAGGTTTGCCCAAGGTAGACGTACTCCTGAACAACTTCACGTGGGACCCCGTTTAGGATAATCGGTTCCGGAGAGACATGTTCATTGAACATTATTTTGGTTTTATCCAAGTTCATCCGGAGACCGATGCGAGCAGAAGAATCAGCCAGGCTGCTCAGCATATACTGCAAGTCTTGCACGGTTTCAGCCATGATAACGATATCGTCTGCAAATCTTAAGTGTGAGAGGTACTCGCCGTTTATGTTAATACCGCGTCCTTTCCAGTGCAGCGTCTTGAACATATCCTCCATTGCATTTGTGAACAATTTGGGGGAGATAACATCCCCTTGTCTCACACCTCGATGCAGGTGGATAGGTTCAGACTGCTGGTTCTGTACTTGGACGGTCATAGTCGCGGCGTCATACAGACCTCTCAGCACTTGTACGTACCGCCAATCGATTTGGCACCGTTGCAAAGACTCCAGAACAGACCAGGTTTCGATGGAGTCAAAGGCCTTATCATAGTCCACAAACGCTAAGCACAGGAGCTGATTAAACTCCTCTGTCTTCTGTATAATCTGCATACATTTACCACATATAAAAGAACGAAATATAACTACATATACCTACAGTATAAATTTTTTATTCGTCATACTCGGGTAAAAATAAATAATAGATGGCTTAGTATTAAATATTACATAGTTTCATAGATCGAATTTCGCTGTACACGGCCTGGCCACGGACAATTCGCTCCAGCGAAAATTCGCACGACGCGACCGGCGACGCGACTTGCGACTGAATCAAATGTATAAAAATGTTCTAAGCATGCCACGCGCAGCGGCGACCAGCGATGCGACCGACGAATAGCACCGAGCGGCACCGCGGCGAGTCGCGCGACCAAAACAAATGTATGGATTAGTACGGCATATACCTAGTTAGTTAGATTACACTTACGTTTGTATAAAGATAAAACACAGTACCTATAGTTTTCAATACCGTGGTTAGGTACACAATATCAAGTCTGCCTCTGTGATCTTGCGGTAGTGTAAGCGAATCATGAGGTCTCGGGTTCGATTGCCGGGTTGAAACAAATGTGATATTGCCACCAAAGTCCGTACAATGTCGAGCCAAATTTCATAAAAAGATCTCAGCTAATGTCGTCTCGCTCCTGGTCTACACTGGTCGCGACGGCGAACGCGTGTGCCCGTGGCATGTTTTTCGCGTCGCACTAATTGTCGCGTCACCGGTCGTGTCGCAGGTTGCGTCGCCGGTCCCCGTGGCCAAGCCGTCAGGCACACGTATACCCCAGGTAAGGAAGCACTGCTCGAGACAAGTGTCTTAGTCTGAAACCGCTTAGGGGATTAGTCCGTGAATACACGCGCGAGAAAACGCCTAATCCTAAATTATACACGTTTTACTCCTGCCTTACAATGCTGGTTAATTCACCTGATATTTACTCAGGCTACTTGGATTTCTGCCAGGAATTTGTTAAGGTGTTACTCTTTCTATGTAGTTTATTTCATGGGTCTGTTTATAGTCATCAAAGATAACGTGGCAGTAATTGGAAAGGAGATGAGACACTGATACCCAGATTTTTTTATTTGTTCAACTATGAACTAGTTACGATTAAATAGTAAAATATGTTTTATACTTGCTTTCCTCAAGGGTAGGCGTGGAATTATACAGATACATGTCGCTTTCGCATCTTTACGTTAGAATTTTTTTTTTCGGTGGGTAGTTGTGCGATTCTTATCCAGGACTAATCTTCGTAGGATAATAAAGATTATCAGTTGTAAGACTACCATAAAAAAACCTTAATAAACCCTAAATTTAGATCACATTGATGGGTGAGGATTGTTTCAGATTGTTGTTATTGTAGGTATAAATAAAACAGCAAACACAAGTGCTGTATAAATTCAACAGTCCTTAAACGAAACCCTCGATGTGCGAGTCAGACACACATTTGCTAGTTTTATTTCTATGTTATATTATTACTTGAAAATCAAACATATTTCCTACACTAAGCCTACCCTTGTATACGCCATTCAGCTGTCAGCTGATAATTTATTTTTAACAAAATAAAACACCCTTATACAATGTTCAATTTAGTTGAGAAAACATTGAAGGCACGTGTCAAAAACTATTCGTAAATTTTATTATATTCGCCTCTTTTTGTCTGGTGTTTTATTTTTCTACATAAAAAATATGTGTTTACAATAGTCGGTTTTAATATTGTTAAAGGTTATTTGAATTACCTATTCTCATAGGTGAAACTATTTAAGCAAGTAAATTTCTAGAGTTCTGTTTGATTTGATTACAATAGTCGGTTTTAATATTGACAAAGGTTATTATTTGAGTTACCATTCTCATATGAGAAACTATTAAAAAAGTAAATTATGTGTTAGGTAAGTATTCAAAAAGCACGGCAAACATGTCAAAACCATAGTATCAAGTTATTGACAGGATGAAGGTAATACGAAAATTACACTGAAAACCGTTATTACGTACCTATTACGTTATTTAGACGCAAACCTATCACCATAAGTCCTCATTTCGATTGTTTTAATAATACTTGTATATTTTATTCAAGAGTTAAATTATAGATACATTTAAAAAATAGCGTCTAAACTTAATCTTCTCCTGCTAGCCTTCTGGACACGTTACCCGTTGTCATTGACGTGGAAGCATTTTTCGACGCCTAAACCGTGCAAATATTTCCACCTTTAAATTTCATTTTACGGTTTTTGTTAGGGATGGACATTTAAAATATAGAAAAAATTAAGGCATCAAAAAAATATTTAAAATTTTTGGGCAATTTTCAACAGGCCGTAACTTCGAGAGAAATAGTCGTACAGGAAATAAAAAAAAAAGGAAATTGTAGCCCCAAGTGTCAAGTTTTTGGATTTGAACTTTAAAATTTTGTAACTGCCGCGGTTTTTGAGTAATCGTAGAAAAACCAGCAACAAAACATTTTTTTTTTGTATTGTTTCGTCTCTTGGTATCTGGCATAAGCTCGAGATACGACGGATTGACTTACATCCATCCGGACAGCAACTGCATGTTGACTGTAACCTTCGTCAATAAGAGTTACTAACCGAGCAACTTCCACCTCCGATAAATGACGTCTAACCATGATTGAAAATTGAAAATTAAAAAAGTAAGAAATTTTCAATTTTTACCAAAAAAGTTTTTAAAAAAATCTTTTAGTGCAAAGGGATTAGTTTTGTAAAAAACTGTTGAATTAAGCGAAAATAAAGAAAAAACTATCGTAAGCGAACAGCGTGTGAAAAAGATCGAAATTCGAATGGGGGTATTAACATTTTTTTAAATTTAATTAAAATAAGATCAGTAGAATCAAGGAATACAGCTGCGGAAACGTGTTAAAAAAGATTGGGTGATGGTTTTTCTTGAATTTCCTTAGCTTGTTTAAAATTTTTTTTCAAATTCATGTGACAAAAAGAAAAAAAAATCGGAAAAGCAATGGCTAGTCGTTAAGGAGAATTCATTCAAGTTCTTGAAACCCACCTTTAACTTTCTGTGCGATCATTGGTTGCTGAGATATCGATAATCAAAGACAAAAGGATTCTTTCCCAACATAATAATATGTATGTATCTCGTACTTCATACATACTTACTACATTATTCTTATAGCGCAGTAGTATGCTCACTTCGTCTCCAGAATATAATTAGTGCCGAACCTATGTTTGGCAGGCTTACGTGTCAAATGCACTAGCCGTCTGGTAGACTGACGAGGGTAACTGACAGGTCTACAGGTTGAGGTGGTTTCTTAACGCGTCATATGCGAAGTCTTCTTGCAGAAATACAATTAGATATTAATATTATTTTAATATTCTAATTTAATTTTAGTAGTAGTATTTAAGTAGTTATAATTGGTTTATCCTAAAATTAATTTAATTTTGTTATATATATATATATATAACAAAAGGTAGGGCGGCCCCCGGCTAGGTGGACTGACGACCTGAAAAAGGTGGCTGGGACAGACTGGATGCGGAAGGCTGAGGACCGTGTACTGTGGCGCGTATTGGGAGAGGCCTATGTCCATCAGTGGACTGCGATAGGCTGATTGATATATGATATATATAATAAAAGTTCCAATGCATGAGACCTTTAAAAAAATAGATATTTATTATTTTTATCATTATCATATCGTCAACTCTTTCGTACACTGTTGACCATAAGCCTGTCCTATTTTATGTCGGAGACTAACTTTGTCACCAAGGTAATAGACCGTATATTGAAAGAGATGGTAAATTATTGAGCCATTTCTTTTCTTCGCAAAGCAAGATAAAATAAAAAAGAAACTACCATACTTATAAGAACATTTTTTCTTTAGTTTAGGATAGTTAAGTTTTTAAGTAGTTTAATTTTTTGTAATACATGTTATAAGAATGTATATAATTGCGCAGGTAGAATAGTAGTTTAATTTTAAGGTTGAGTTTCCTATTTAAAAATGTAAATAACATACCAAATAAACGATTAGTAAGAACATTACTTGTTACTTAGCAATAATGGTCAGTTTCATAATCTTGGCAATAATGGCCGGTTGTCTGATTTTTATTTTTTTATAGACTCACTCACGCCTATATCCTCGAAAGGGTAGGCAGAGGTGTAATACACCCTTTCGCCATGAATTTTTAGGTCCCACGTAATAGGGGGCGATCCTATTGCCGTTACCGGGCACATCACCAGACTCCGTGCTGCTACTGAGAGTTCGAGAAAAAGCCCAGTAACACTTTTGCCCATCCCGGGAATCGAACCCGGGACCTCCGATCAGCAGTCGCATTCGCTCTCCACTGGACCACGGAGCCAGTCAGTCTGATTACTTACTGTTAAATTTATTTTCTGAGGTCTCATACTTTTTTTTTTCAATTTTGAATTTATCTGGAAGATAATACTAACCTAGAGGTGGTGAATTTCAACCAAGGTAATCATTGTCAATAATTATGCAAATTACATAGTTATCGCTTAACTGAAATACTACAAAACAAATATTTTACTTCATATAATATTTGTCTCCTCGTGTGGTTGACGGCATAGAATACAAGTGTCACCACCCCCTATCTTCCCGTGGGTGTCGTAAGAGGCGACAAAGGGTTAATACGATGCAAATACCGTCTTTGCACGTAGAGACGGAAACCTCGACACCAAACTGTCTGGCCAGCGTGGCATAGTAGGCCAAGCCATCCTAATTTGCCCACAATACTATTGTGACGCAAATTACGAGAGGCCTATGTCCAGCAGTGGACGTGAGTAGGGAGTGAAAGGCTGCAATGATCATGATGATGATAAAAATTTGTCTTGTAGTATCTACACAATTAATACAGTATCATAAAAATTTTGTTTAGCAGACAACAATCAAATATTGTTGACAATGTCGGTCCGAGTAATGCAATTAATCTATTTGTTTGTCAAAGGATACGCCTAATCAAAAAGTCCAATGCGAATCACTAACGAAATTTGCTGCTACAGATTTGGATTGTTTGACTTCGGTGCTGTGTAAAGCATGAGATCCTGGCGGATCGGTCTGTTAATATATTTCACTATAAGACATAGATATTTGTATTTTTAGCGTCACGCCTGTTTCCCCGGACGGTTGGCAGAGGTATAATATTACACCCATATTTTGTCTTATGAATTTTAGGTCCCACGTAATAGGAGGCCAGCCTATTGTAGTTACCGGGCACAAGTATATTTGTTACTATTTTCTGCCAAATTTGGTAACCCTAGAAGGCGGGCTCTAAAGCCGACCTCGCAGTGGGCGTACACTTCTCTCGGCGTTCATTCTGTAGTGCAAAGTGAACACCGGGCGCACCTCGAGTGCACACTCGAGTGAACGCGCAATCCCAGTTTGAGGGAGCCCTAAGGCGAAAAGTCTTGTTTGAAGGCTAGGACGATGATAACGAGGATTAGACGTAAATAAGATGTCTACTGAGAAGAGCAAAGCTTTGTAAATAAAACCAATAGAATGCTAAAAAAATTATTATACTTTCTTAAGTAATTATACTTAAGTAATTAAATATGTTAAGTAGTAATTTTCTATATGAAATTGACAATTTGTTTCACCTCATCGTTTATTCGTCGCTAACGTAGGCCACTGTTAGTTATAACAAAGACGATACACTTGCAAAATCACACGTTCCTACTTCAAACATAACAATAAAGATAAACAAATTCATTTATTTTAGCTCAGAATTCATCAAGCATTTATTAACGCTACTATTAACGCTGAGTCACGGAGGATTTAACGCGGTGAGGTTTCAGTTTGTTCACACTGACGTCTCGGAGCTCCCTTACTTACTGCGCAGATTTATCTTCAGTACTACTCGTGAAATTCATATGTATAATTATGTTTTATTCACGAAGGTGTAGCAATGAAGTGTTTAGGCATATCTTTAGATGTGTGTTAAGTGTTCGAATCAGAGGAAACACAATTAGACGTTACTAATTAACAAGTAATAGAGAATAATATATATAACTTCTCCTTCATCATCATCATATCAGCCGAAACATGTCTACTGCTGGACAAAGGCCCCGAGGCTGTCCACATAGACGGATCCTGAGCCACCCGCATCCATGCGCTTCCTGCGATCCCAAAAAGATCGTAAGTTCACCTTGCGGGAGGCCTACCTCTGCTACGACGTCCTGTGCGCGGTCGCCACTCCAAAACCTTTCTGCTCCAACGGCCATTGGTTCTTCTGGCTATGTGCCCTGACCTCTGCCACTTCAGCCAGACTATGTATTCGGAAAGCTATGTTGGTGACTTTGGTTCGCCTGCGGATCTCCTCATTTCTGATTCGATCTCGCACTGAAACTTCGACCCTAGCTCTCTCCATCGCCCTTTGAGTGACCCTGAGCTTCCAGATAAGAAAGACCCATAGTTAGCGACCACGTCTCGGCTCCGTAGATTATATTGTAGACTGTACTACTGATTGTAGACTGGCAACACACACCGGTCAAAGACTTTCGTCTTGAGACTCTGCGGTCTGACTTCTACTTGCGAGCAATAAAATGAATATTGTGCTTAAGTCCTACTATGCTTAGATCACTGGACAACAGGTAGGTACTACGGAATCCTACATTGTGCGTTCTTGTGTAGCGGTAGCTTCATAGAATTGATGTTGCAAGTGTTAAGAATAATGGCGGAAATAACTGACTACAAAAATAGGAAGAAGAGACAAGAGATTAAAGACGTGTCATAGATTTTAGAATTTTCACATGGAATTGGGCTTTGATTCACAGACACAATCACCTAGCCTAAGAGGATCCTCCTTCTCGCCGATCAAATAGGGATTGTATATAAACATGTCTAATCGCTATCTTCTTTAGCTTAGACTGATACTTAAAACAGTCGTATCTTAACAATGTTTCCGGACACCCGTCCCGATTAATTTCAAAACAACCCTGTAATGGTGCAGGGTCTTTCGAACCCCATCCTTATATCACGGCGTGGCCTACGAAACTCCGTAATTAAGAATCAATATTTGAGAGGTTCTTAATATTAAGTAGCCGTTGTAATCATTTTATTTGCGCTATAAATATGCTTGCTTGTTTCACGAATAAATTGTTCGATAAATCTGTTTACGTGTTTGCAGTAATTGTAAAATTAAACTGGCGATAAGTTACGGAAAATATCAATAAGCAAATGATTCAGCAGTATGCGTAAACAGCAACTCCATATGGTTACAAGGCAGTTTATGTTTCTTGGTTTATTATTTAAGTTTGTTTGTCCTTTTTTCACTAAAACGACTAATACTGGTAAAACTACTGAACTGCAAGGGCGTCGCCAGCCGATTGTCGGAGGGCCCCCCCTCCCTGTACGCCAGCCGAAGGCCTGGGGGCGGGTCAAGTTCATATGGAAAATGAGTAAAGTATTGAAAAAAGTACAAATTGTAGGGTTTTATTAATCTCTAGGCAAGGGGCAGAGAGGGCTGCTGCCCCCTCTGCACCCCCTTGGCGACGCCAATGCTGAACGGATTTCGATGAAACTTCGCTGCACTGTTTTTCTCGCCATTACAATACGATAAAAATCATGTGTATGTAGGTATACCTACTATTTCAATTTGCTTTTTTTATAGTAATAGGCGGCAAACGAGCAGACGGATCGCCTGATGGTAAGCAATTACCGCCGCCCATGGATGCCCACACAAGCAACACCAAAAGAGTCACAAGTGCGTTGGGACAAGAGATGAGATGAGGAGTGGGATGAGGGAGAAGGAATAGAGAAGGATAGGGCCTCCGGCACGTTCACTCACTGAACGAAACGCAACAGTTTAAGTACTGTTACTTTACGTCGATTTTCTGTGAGCTACAACAAAATTATGTAAGGACTTGAATATTTAAGTGTTTTTAGAAATATTACAAATTTAACAAATGCACGAAAGATTCTGAAAAAAATAATTACATTACACCTCAGCATGAAAATTATAAAATGTTTCATATATTAAAACAAATTGTAAACTCTGGTATTCAATGCAAAATCTTCATAACATCTGTAATACGTCAGTCGAATGTACTTGCAATTTGTGCCCGACGTTGCTCGCAGACGCATCTATATATGAAAAGTAATACTGCTGTCCCTACATTCGTATTCACAAAATACATGTAATTATGCATGAGACGCCTTAACAAGCAAGTCTCTCCACACTTGTTTATGAACGGTCCTACGGTATGTCTGTCTGAATTGCAAGGAAGGAATTTTGTGAATAACGGAGCAATATTTGCCTTGTGGTGACTTGTTTGAAAACTATGTTTCATTATTCGTTCTTTTATGATTTGAGTTGATTCGTTCTTTAATGTTGACACAGTCTATAATTTGTTTTTTCTGTCTCCATAAATGAGTGGTTTGTGAAGACAAATAAATCCAAATCCATACGCCCCTGCAGATTCGCGTCTTAGAAATTTGTCCCAAATTCCTAAGAAGAGACGAATTTTGAGGGGCGTATGGGCTCTAACCCATTCCAACTACATAATAATATATTATGCATAACATCCTAAGATACTGTAGTCTGTATTAACAAACTGTAACTTGTTAAACTTTTTGAAGTTTTGATTATGCTTCTTTATATTCAAAACACGTATGTTTATATTATCCTTAATTTGTATTGCTTTAAAATATCTAATAACTTGGCAGTATTCGCACAAAAACATCTGATATCAAAATAGACAGAACTAACTAACTGATAAACATACCTACTTATACAAATACATTATAACAAATGAAAAGCACAGAAAGACAAAATCGTGTTCATCACATAAATATTTGTCCTAAATAAAAATCAAACCCAAATTCTCCAGCTAAGCGGTGTTAATCACTAGACAAACAGGCGTTTCGCCTATTACAATACTTTTACTTACCTGCTTTTACAATACATACGGTTACATGTGTAGGTACATAAGGTTAAGGCCTTAACCCTAAACCTTTCTTCAGATGCTAGCTTCAATCTAAATAATTAAGGAAATACATCAAAACATTATGCCTTGAAATGCAGCGAGTTACCCATGCAAAGGTTGTCAAGGAAAACCTTTTACAAGTTGGCCTCACAGGTGCCTGCGCCGTAATCGACCGCTGTACTTTCCCCAAATAAACTTAAACCCGAATTAAAGGATGTCTAATGTCATCCGTAAAACAAATCCCGGGATAAAGAGACAGTAAAAAGGCGAACAAGAAATAATTAAACAACGCAGGCGGTCGAATATAATAGTGAGTATTTTTAGTGTCCAACGGCACGAGAGCGATGCAAAATCGTAAGATAGTCGTTGGAAGAAAATTTTGTAATATAGCGAATAATCCATACAAACATGATATATGAGAAAATGTGTTTGTTCGTTTGTTGTTCTTTTACAACTAAACGGAGCTTTTTTATGGTAATAGGCGGCAAACGAGCAGATTGGATTGCCTGATGGTAAGCAATTACCGCCGCCCATGGACACAAGCAACACCACAGGAGTCACAAGTGCGTTGCCGCCCCTTGGGGTTAGGAAAAGGGATAGGATGAGGAGTGGGATCAGGAAGAAGGAATATAGGGCCTCCGGAACTCTCACTCACCGAACCAAACGCAACAGCTTAGGTACTGTTACTTTACGTCGATTTTCTGCGAGAGGGTAGTACTTCCCCGGTCGAGCCGACCCATTCATGCTGAAATCAGCAAGGCTCTACTACCTTGATAACCTACCTTGAGCTACGGTGAGATATGATTTTGATTGGCATGGAGATAAAATTTAGGGCAGGTGACACCGCAGGCAACTGTTACTTGCTAGTACTATATATCTTTTGGCTAATAAAATCGCGTTTGTTGTATGTATATATGGGCGCAAATTAATATATAATGATTATACATACATAGATTCACGCCTGTTTCCCCGAAGGGGTAGGCAGAGGCATATTTAACGCCCACTTTAATGATTATATTGTTACGAAAATGTTAATAATATTTAAGATTGATATTTAAATATTTAAATAACTATTTGTGAACACAGAACTGAGAACTTCACTACTCTACAATATTAGACACTGTATTGGCTGCTTAACTGTTATATAAAGATTGGGTATTTAATTTATCGCTTAGTTATTAAGATAACTCCAGAAACTTTCAAAGTGAAATCAATTAGTATTAAATAACATTATTCTGATACTTATTTTTACGGTAATAAATAACATGCGTTTATATTTGCATCCTGTTGATAGCGTCATCTGTTGACAATGTTGTAAAGCAGTGTTTGGTTAATAAAATAAATTTGTTATTCGTGTAAAATAAATAATTTGGTGTTGTGCAAAATTCATTACAATATTAATGTCAATTTTTGATTATTTTATAATTAATTGTACAGTAATTTCAATTTTATTATATGTTGAAAAGGAAGTGGCAGTTAAACATTAAATGACGGTTAGTTTATAAAAAGGAATGTAGCTCGTATTTTAATTCAATTCTGTGCTAGAAATCAACTGATAATAAACCAAGTAATATTACGTGAGTGTTTTTATTCTGGAGTCTGGACACCATAACCCTGGCGTATCGCCGACAGCAGCGGTTGGATAAACGCCCCCTAAGAGACTTCGGGATCTACGGTTGGCGCGAGAGTGATGGGTCTCTTGGCTTGGCCGCCATTACCACTGATGACCTGAAGACTGATGCGACAAGCGCTTGGAAGCCGTGTTTGGCGCTAGTCAACCCTGATCGGAGACACACACGGTGTGTCGGAGTTATGGCGAGCACGTCTACACTTCACGTGAGGCCACGTGCGAGCGAGAGCGACAGAGCGACTACGACGGGGTGCACGCACCGGGGTGTGCTGTGGTGTGAACGCTGTGCTACCAGAGGTTGCAGATGCGGGTTGTTGATGCACTGACCAGAGGTATTTATCCAGAGCTGATTTGATTAGTTTTAGAGAAACATCCTAATTTTATAAATTATGGTGCTTACACGATTACCTACTGTCCCCGTAAGGATTACCAGGTTAACATTATACCGTCAAAATTACGAACATTACACCCCAAATAGAACTTATAGGTAACTGTTGTTTATCCACGTTTGGTATATAGCAGTGCTACTGTGCTTATAGTCATGTTATGCCTTCGGCCGGGGCTCTTGTCTCATGTCTGTTTATTAATCGTTTGGCCATGTCGGAAACTTTCTGTAAAACTTACTTATCTACACAAGAAAGAGAAAGTAGCTTTGTTATGTGGTTCTACTAATGTAATTATTAGTAAAGAACAAAAATAATGATTTGCATAAAACCAGTAGTTTCACAGATAAATGCATTCAACAAAACAAACTTTAGTTTTATTATATTAGTACAAATATATATTCAGAAGGTAGATATAGAAATTAATTTGTGATACACATTTTTGAAGCTGATATTTGTAAAGTTACAAAATAGGTTTTAGTATATATTTGTAGTCTCTGTAGTTGCCTACATCATTTTATTTTAACATTATGTTGAAATTGTTACTGTCAACTTGCAGCTCAAGTTAAGGTTATAAGACAAGGGAACCCAACATATCTTAATATTTGTCGTTCAATTTTATACCTGTATAGAATGATTTGTTCCGACCATGACAAGTCATTGCTTAACCCGAACTCCTAAACCTAGAAACATGAGATCTAGACAGTACCTAGATTTCTTTATGGACATATGCACTCACTTAGGTTTTATAAAAGTCCATCTCTAAGCATTTTAGGTTGAAAGTCTTAAGGCAGGTGACTGCTAATCTTAATATATAAAATCCTTGCGTTACTGACTGACTGACAGACACGCTACAGCTGAAACTATTGGGCGCAGGAAGCTGAAATTTGGCATGTATGTTCCTTGGGGGCCGTAGGGGTGCACTAAGAAGGGATTTCCCGAAATTCCCACGGGATCGGCCAAAACGAGTAAATTTAAAAAAAATGCAGGCGTAGCTGCTGACATCCTCTAGTCTTTTATAAAATAACAAGCCTTGGTGTTATACTCGGTAAATACAATCTATTCTAATTATGAGTTCATTTGCTAAGTTAGTTGCATCTATATTCAAGATGACAACCAGTGATAAACCAATAAAATTTAGTGCCAACCTTATTTCTTAGCTCTTGTGGGATACAAGACATAGGAATATGATTATCAGGATAATGGTAAGTGGGTTTAAAGAACATGATGTGAAAATCCATATTATCTCTTTTCCCATTTAGCAGTATTTATTCTTGGCAAATAAAAGTAAATGTATGGACTACTCATGCTTTATTTCTAAGTCAGTTGTGATTAGTCAGTTTAAATTTATTTATTCAGATAAACAATTATTAATTCTGTATGAATAAATAAGAATTACATTAGCACCACGTGTTAACAGTTTAAAATAACTATTAACATTATTTAGAAAATTCCCTTAAATATAAAGTCAAATAAAACTATTGATATAAACTCACCACCATATTAACTGTACAAACTGAGTGGAATCATTTTTAGAAATAAGACTGCACTACTCTTGCTTTGTAATATTGGTAGCTTGTAAATTTCTCTTTTATGGCTCAGTTGGCAAACAGTTCAACAATTTCGCAGCTTGCACTATGCCAAAAAATATTCAATATTGGATTAAACATGTTCTTACATAGGTAATAATTATAGCACTAGTATTTTCGAAATCCTTGGATCTGCATGGTTTGAAATCATTTCATATTAATCACCAACAGTCCGACTGTTCACGGCTGAACATAGGCCTCTCTTTGTTCTTGCCATTTTGTTTTCCTTTTTGATGTGGATAAAACTTATTTTGAATATATTAGGTTTTAACTGTTTTATCAAGACTGAAAAATATGGGTATTGTGTAGAATTCGGGCTAAGAATGGGTATTTTTTAACACAGATCAGTGGAAGCGATTAATTCATCCAGCCTTAGCCCAAGACAAAGGATCTAACACATGGGCCAAGTTTCTTGGCGCTAAGAATTAAACAACTTACTTACCAAATATCTCCTGGTGATGTTCTTGAGTGGAGTCCTGGAGGCAAGTTAGACACACACGAGACTAAAATTGGCCAATATTAGCAAGTGAATTATCTTTACTTTACCAGACTCCACGCAGCGTCTTCAATCAGCAAATTCTTCCGGCACCAACCACGTGCATCGGATTCACTCAAGTTTTACAATGTTCGTTAAAATGCTATTTTTATCACAATTAACCGGTGCCAGTTATTGATCAAGGAAGTGGCAATCAAACGGGTTCTAAATACAAGATCAAAACGCTCACAACACGAAATCTATCCAGAGCAGATTTTTTCGCTGACCGCGGGAAACGACAATGAAAGAAAAAAAAAGATTGACAGTTCAGTGTGACCATTGTCAGAAATTTTCAATAGACTAAACAAAATGTTACTCAATCGATCTAATCGATTTGACTTATAATAAAAACTAATTCTATTTCAAACATCCACCCGCCCCGGACCGGCCTACCGGTCCGCTAATCGGTTGGTAGACGTGACAATGTTGCAACCGCTCTCCTCAGAATCGAACCGTCCACCAAGACCTCAGCAAATCGGGGAACTCCATCAGCCCCAGTTATCAAATGAAGGATGCGCCCCCTGCGCCATCTGAGTGGCGGAAGGTTAGCCTCCTTGATCAAAACGAGGTCACCAACCTTGGGTGGATCGGTCTTGTCGGTCCACTTAACGCGTTGCTGGAGTATGTGCAAATATTCCAAGTTCCAGCGTTTCCAAAAGCTCTGAGTAATCTGGCGTACCAATTCAAAACGCGAGAGACGACCAGGTCTCGTATCAATATAGGGGTACTCAGGCAAGGCGACAAGTGGGCGACCAATCAAAAAATGGCCCGGCGTAAGGGCCTCCAAATCATTCGGATCTGAGGAGATCGGGCACAATGGCCGAGAGTTCAAAACGGCCTCAATCTTACAAAACACAGTTGCGAGTTCCTCAAATGTAAGGACAGATTCACCGATTGTCCTGCGCAAGTGTGTTTTGGCCGATTTTACGGCGGCCTCAAATATACCACCCCAGTGTGGACAATTTGGTGGGGAAAACAACCAATTTATCCCACGTCGGGCAAGCCTATCACCTATATCAGCTTTGTTGGTTTCAAGAAAATTAACAACATCATTCAGATAATTATAAGTGCCCTTGAAGTTAGTGCCGCAGTCAGAACGGATCAAGGAAGGCAGCCCTCTGCGGGATACAAATCTGTCAAATGTGGCTACAAACGCCTCGGTCGTAAGCGAGGAGACCAGTTCTAAGTGTACGGCCTTTGTGGAAAGACAAACAAAAACACACAAGTAGGCCTTGACAGTCTTGCTGTTTCGAAGTGTCGACGTTTTCACCAAAAAAGGACCAGCGAAGTCCGTGCCAACACCGTCAAACGTCCTGCTTTCAGTTACGCGATCTGCCGGTAAGTCCCCCATCAAGGGCTGCATGGTAGAAGCCTTGAGCTTATAGCAAGGGATGCAGCGAAAGACTACACTCCGAATAATTCTTCGGGCAGACAAAATCCAAAACTCGCGTTGCAAAATGGCCAACAAGGCATTACAACCAGCATGCGAATTTTTAAGGTGACGGTCAGTTACCAACAAGCGTACCAAATGACCGTCCTTAGGTAACAAAAGGGGGTGACGAGCCCCGTAAGGGAGGTTGGCGTTCTTGAGACGCCCTCCAACGCGCAAGAGACCCGTTTCGTCCAAAAAGGGGTTCAATTTAGATACAGCTCCCGACAATTTCGATTTCACCGACTTGAGGATAGCAATCTCCCTTTCAAAATGCGCCAATTGCACAGAACGAACCCAAAAGGTGAGGGACTCCTGTCGTTCCTGTGGTGAGAGAAACGGTGTCAGTCGTTTCTGTTGTGGGTGCCTAAAATTAAAAACAAAACGCTTTATCCAAGCAGTGACACCTAACAACTTGTCGAGGGAGCTGTAACGATTCAACAAAAAATCGGGGTCGAAGGCGCATTCCACCTTCTCAAGAGCGAGTGTTCGTAGACCCGGCAAATTAGAAGTATTCAAAAGTGGCGTTCGAGGCCAATCAATTTCTGGTCGACTCAACCATTCCGGACCCCACCACAGCGAATGACCTATCAAACTAGGCGTCAAGCATCCGCGCGAGGCACAATCAGCGGGGTTGAGCTCACCTGGCACGTGTCTCCAAACAAGTTTGACTTCGGATTTCTGGATTTGGGAAACGCGATTAGCGACAAATACCTCCAAAGTGTGGACAGAAGCCTTCAACCAACAAAGAACAATTTGGCTGTCTGTCCAGGCGTAGGTCCCATTAATGCAAATGCTTTTACCCAAAGTGCTGGACACGTGGTTCAACAAGCGTACAAGAAGGGCTGCTCCCGAGAGCTCCAATTTTGGAATGGTCAGAGATGTCCGAAGGGGTGCCACCTTGCTCTTTGCCATGATCAGGGAAACCCTCACCTGACCTGAGGCACTTACTGTGCGCAAGTACACCACGGCGGCGTGACCACGTTCCGAGGCGTCACAAAACCCGTGAAGGGTGGCCTTGTACTTCCCGGGAGGAAGGATGGGACGAGGCAAGGAGATCTCGTTGACGGCAGGAAGTGAGGATACAAAAGAGGTCCATTCCTCAACAAGAGTGCCGTGTAGAGGTTCGTCCCAGGTCAATCCTGCTGTCCAAAGCTTCTGCAAGAAGCATTTTGCCCAAAATATGATAGGACAAATCCAACCGTTCGGATCAAAGGTTCTGGCGACAGTAGACAACACGAGACGTTTAGTCCAAGAACAAGGCAGTTTCAAGTCTACGTTATACGTAAAGATGTCTTGGACTGGTCTGTACTGAACGCCGAGAACAGCCATCATGGCGGGGTTGTCAACAATCTCAAACAAATGTGGATCTTGCTGATGATCCTCTGGCAAGCCTTCCAAAAGCGCTGGCGAGTTGGAAATCCATTTGCGCAACTCATAACCAGCGGAGGCCAAAATACCTATCAATTCGTCCCGCAGGAGGATCGCCTCGTCCGCTGATGAGGCGCCCGAGCAAATGTCATCGACGTAAATATCGTCCTTCAGGATGGCGGAGGCTCGTGGGAAACGTAGGCCTTCGCGGTCTGCGAGCTCCCAAAGAGAACGTATTGCCAAGTAGGGGCTTGACCTTAACCCGTACGTATTTGTATTGAGCTCGTAGACGACCATGGGATCGCGAGGAGACTCTCTCCAAAGGATCAGCTGGAAGCGACGGTCATCAGGGTGGATAATCGTCTGCCTGAACATCATTTTTATGTCGGCCACAAAGACAACCTGATGTCGTCGGAAGCTGGTGATGACGTCACAAAGGTCCTTGACCAACTTGGGACCAGAATGCAAGCACTGGTTCAAGGATACGCCTGTTGAAGTCTGCGCAGAACCATCAAACACTGTGCGCAGCTTGCCAGTCGATGGCTTCAATACCGCATGATGCGGGAGAAAGTAATGCTCCACCGAACGCCAATCCAAATTTGACACAGACATGTGTCCCAATTGTTCATATTCTCTCATGAACTCAATATACTTCTGTCTGAGCTCCGGATCACGACCCATGCGACGCTCCATAGCCAACAATCTCTTTTCGGCTAAAGGTCGTGACTCACCAAGCGGAGGCCGAACAGACAGGAAGGGTAGCCTCGTAATGAGCCGACCAGAACGGAGTCGACCAGTGTTGTTCTGGAAGAACAGCTCGCACTCCTCATGTTCTGGATTCAAACGGGCAACTTGAGGGGGCTCCTCTACCTCCCAAAACCTCTGAACTGCATCAGAGAGAGCAGACCCTACAGCCAACAAATTATCAAGTTCGGGTGGAGGGGGGTCCCTAGGTACAGGTCCCATCAAAGCAAATCCAAATATGGTCGGGATGGCAGTCAAACCATTTGGCACCAAGACCCGTTTCCCACCAATCAAAATTCCACCGAGGACATCAGAGCCAATCAACAAGTCGATTTGTCCCGGTGTGTCAAATTTGGGGTCTGCCAGTTCCAATCCCGATGTCAAATTCACCACAGCAGCAGGTAGCTGCTTCTGTGGGTGCATGCCCAAAATATTCTTCAACACAATAGCCGAGGTTTTAATCCTCGGGTGTGAAGATTCAACAGGGCCAAACAAAACTTTAACTTGCCCTTCAACATTAGAGGCTACGTCACCTATGCCCCGTATACAATTCGGAAAAGAGCCCATATTTAATTTAACCTGCCCTACCAAATAAGTGGAAACAATGCAACCTTGTGAACCTGTGTCCAATATAGCACGGACAACAACAGAGGTCCCCGTGGGTCCCCAGACCCTAACAGCAACCGTTGGTAGGATAACGGTCTCAATGGGGGAGGTTGGCGTTATAGGGCAGGGGTCAATGACCTATTGTTGCCTGGGCGGCGACCGTTGGCCAGGACCAGGCAAATCAAAATGGGGGTGCGGCTTGAAGTCCTCAAAGGCGCGATGACTCGATCCGCGCGCCATCTGTGGGGGGTCATAGTGACGCACCCGCCCAAAACGAGGTGGGCGCGAGTCAAGGCGGGGACGCTCCGCCAAAGGAGGGGAATACCTGGGGCAGCAGTCATGGAGCTGGTGACGCTGAACAGCACATTCAGGTGCGCGAGAGAGAGGAGGCGTGCGCACGCTACGGTTCTCCAAGCGGGGTGAGTGGCGATCAATTAAGCGAGGCGACTCTCGGCTACGCGCCGGTGAGCCTCGGCTGCCACCTTCAAAACACCCGCCCGTGCGCGGCGTCGGCTGGTTGGACAAGCGGCCTACCTCTCTGGCATTCACGCAGAGAATGTCCAAATGCTGTCCTCCACAGTGAGGACAGGGGCGAGAGTTTGGGCAGTCTCGCTGGTAGTGGGACCCCAAACAAGAGAAGCAAAGGCGGCGGGCATTCGCGATGCGCCTACGAGAGGCGACATGTAGGTCCAAGAATGCTCTACAACTGGCCGTTCTGTGCCCCGTGACCTTGCAGTAGGAGCACTCCACTGGGCTCTGCGTGACTGCAAAGCGAGGAGGGCGCCGGTCAACACTGGCTCGGGTGTGAACGCGAGCCTGCTCCTTGACCTTGGGCAGCTGCGACTTAGCCGGCGTGTCACCACCGGAGTTGTCCAAGACCCGGCACTCATCCTCCAGGAACTTCTCCAGGTCAGCAAAGGGGGGCAGATGGGTCGCGCTATCCCCACCAAAGCGCTGTTCAAAACGCGACCTCAGGTCGGCAGGCAGCTTCTTCAGCACAATGTGCACCAATAGATAGGACCATTGGTCCACGGGCAGGTCAAGGCACTTAAGTGCGTTGATGGCCACCAAAAGCGGGTTCAACAGTTGGGTGCGCAACCCAGAGACCCGGGTGAGCGTCGGCAAGCCCAAAATCTGCTCAATGTGCGTGTCGGCGAGGCCACGCTTATTATGGTACCTACGGGTGATTAGGTCCCGAGCCGTCTGGTACGCCTCGTCAGACACGGGCAGATGCTGGATGAGGCCCTTAGCCTCCCCATCCAGTACCGACATTAGATAGGCCAACTTTTGTGCCGGCCGAAGGTCAGCCCTATCATTCACCAGGCTGTCGAACAAGTTAATGAAGCCCAGGTAGCTTCCTAGGCAGCCATCAAAATGGGGGAGGTCCAAAGTAGGGAGCCTACTCACCAGCCCCGGTGCTGACCTAGGAAGCTCCTGCTTCAGGCCGGGTTGCCCTTCCCTATCGGCAACTAGTTGTCTCGCAGTATTGGAGACAGCATCATACAGGTCTAAGACCTGGGCATAGTCTTCGCTGACCTTATTTCGCTGGTCAGCGGTGAAATCATTGATTGACACTTCAAGACAGCAAGTGCTGAAAGTGCGGAATTGCTGTTCCACACTTGCCAGGCGATCGTCAATCCGCTCGTACCTTTGAAGTAGGGCCTGCTGGCGATCAGGCCGGTTCACTAAAGCACTGGCTGAGGCAAACCAGCGCAAATCTGATGCAATAGCACCAGCAGCCGCACGCAAGTCCTTGATAGCTGACATAATCAAAATTTCAAAAGAGCCCGGACAAGCGTTAAACAATATTAACAATCAAACTTAATTTTTCTTAATTCTTTGAAACCAACAAGGTGTTAGCCTGTTTATTGCAAGTGCAGGCAAGTGACAGGTATTTACTGCCCAACAAAATTAAAGGTTTCAGTATATTGAAACAAACACAAAAGTTATCAAAGTTATAACTTATAACAAATTAATAAAGTTGAAACTTCAACTTAATTAGTTAATTATTTGCAACAGACAGACTAACTGTGTTATTTATGATATACAATATGAAGTAAGCACAGAATATGTGTTACCTAGCAATATTATCTATATTATAACAAACAAAGTTTATTAATGTGACCCGCCCAAGTGGCAAGGTCAAGTTTGATTATTACAATGTTTATGAATATATGCAATAAACTAAATTTACTAAATTTATTGATACATACAGCTGTTATGTATCCAAACAAACTGACTTATTAATGCAACAACAAATTTAAGTTAGATTTTCCAACAATACAAATCAACAATTACTGATTGAGGTTATGTGACAATGTGTTTCAAATTATCTAGGTCAACTTATACAATTAAATATTATGTATTTTAGACAATAACTGACCTGACAAACACTACAATACTGTCTACAAGGTGATAAGATACAAGCTCATACCAATCTGAGTTTATACTCAGTAATGCAACAGCGGCTAAATTTCAACTACAGCTCTGCACCAAAATTTATGTGTAGAATTCGGGCTAAGAATGGGTATTTTTTAACACAGATCAGTGGAAGCGATTAATTCATCCAGCCTTAGCCCAAGACAAAGGATCTAACACATGGGCCAAGTTTCTTGGCGCTAAGAATTAAACAACTTACTTACCAAATATCTCCTGGTGATGTTCTTGAGTGGAGTCCTGGAGGCAAGTTAGACACACACGAGACTAAAATTGGCCAATATTAGCAAGTGAATTATCTTTACTTTACCAGACTCCACGCAGCGTCTTCAATCAGCAAATTCTTCCGGCACCAACCACGTGCATCGGATTCACTCAAGTTTTACAATGTTCGTTAAAATGCTATTTTTATCACAATTAACCGGTGCCAGTTATTGATCAAGGAAGTGGCAATCAAACGGGTTCTAAATACAAGATCAAAACGCTCACAACACGAAATCTATCCAGAGCAGATTTTTTCGCTGACCGCGGGAAACGACAATGAAAGAAAAAAAAAGATTGACAGTTCAGTGTGACCATTGTCAGAAATTTTCAATAGACTAAACAAAATGTTACTCAATCGATCTAATCGATTTGACTTATAATAAAAACTAATTCTATTTCAAACAGGTATCCTGATAACTTTATATTTGACTATCTAAAATGGCACTGTCAGACAGAACCTGAGAAAATTCAGTGTCTTTTGTATTTTACCTTATGCGTAAAATATGGGCTCCAACACTGTTGTAGCTAAGATAAGTAAGATTAACTATAGACCAATGCACAGGTTGAACATGCCTGATATATAGATATAGCTTAATAGACCGGACCACTTTGTAGGAGTCGAATTTTATTTCATCTACAGTTACGAAGGTTCATGGAACTAATATTTGGGTGGGAAATGTTGCCCACCACCTGTCTTTTGAGTGTTGCAGGTTGATGATGACATCCTAGCAGATGACCTGACCTTAGTGTGAAGAGAGGATGGACGAGCGGTCCTTTACTGATTGGTATGTATGGATGACGGTGGCCCGCCCTTTTGACGTCGGTGGTTTTTTGTGTGTGGGCTGCGCGCACACGTGCCGCATGGGTGCTGTACCGAGCTAGAGTCTAGCATTGTTTGCTAACCTTTGTTGCTGATCAACATCAACAACTGTATGAGCAGCTTGACCGTATGGGCGGAGGATTCGTCAGATACCGATTTACGTGGGGGGTCCTCTACCTCCTCCACTGTCGTTGTTGGACCTATGTAATTGCATTGTATTGATATAACTGATCATGACGAACGATGATGATTATTTTATGTATATGCATTGATGTGTTTATGAGGCAAATTTTGCATTTATGTGTTTGAGTAAAATTTTATTTTTCCTATCCAACATCCTTCCCAAAACGCTGGCTGGCCACCATGCGTATCCTTGATCCTGGTCTTGTTGGCTAGATCCCGTGATGGGTGATGCCGTGTGTTGGCTAGATCCCGTGATGGGTGATGCCGTGTGTTGGCTAGATCCCGTGATGGGTGATGCCGTGTGTTGGCTAGATCCCGTGAAGGGTGATGCCGTGTGTTGGCTAGATCCCGTGATGGGTGATGCCGCGTGGGCTATATCGACCCTATGTGGGTGATGCCGTTTGTGGGCTAGATCCCTATGTGGGTGATGCCTGTGTGCGCTAGATCCCGTAATCGGTGATGCCGTAATCGGCTTAGCATTGTTTGTTAGATCCCGTGATGGGTGACGCATGCCTCAGGCTAAGATCCTATGACTAGGTGAAGCCTTGTAAATAACTTTTAGTTCATTCTGTATGATAAACACTTATTTATGTAATTTTTATATTCCTTATGTTTGTTTGTTATGCTGTTTATTCTGTAACCGTTAAATAATCAGCGCGAGGAGCGCGCTGGATCAGAATGGCCGTATGGGCGCAAATTAATATATAATGATTACACATACATAGATTCACGCCTGTTTCCCCGAAGGGGTAGGCAGAGGCATATTTAACGCCCACTTTAATGATTATATTGTTACGAAAATGTTAATAATATTTAAGATTGATATTTAAATATTTAAATAACTATTTGTGAACACAGAACTGAGAACTTCACTACTCTACAATATTAGACACTGTATTGGCTGCTTAACTGTTATATAAAGATTGGGTATTTAATTTATCGCTTAGTTATTAAGATAACTCCAGAAACTTTCAAAGTGAAATCAATTAGTATTAAATAACATTATTCTGATACTTATTTTTACGGTAATAAATAACATGCGTTTATATTTGCATCCTGTTGATAGCGTCATCTGTTGACAATGTTGTAAAGCAGCGTTTGGTTAATAAAATAAATTTGTTATTCGTGTAAAATAAATAATTTGGTGTTGTGCAAAATTCATTACAATATGAATGTCAATTTTTGATTATTTTATAATTAATTGTACAGTAATTTCAATTTTTTTATATGTTGAAAAGGAAGTGGCAGTTAAACATTAAATGACGGTTAGTTTATAAAAAGGAATGTAGCTCGCATTTTAATTCAATTCTGTGCTAGAAATCGACTGATAATAAACCAAGTAATATTACGTGAGTGTTTTTATTATGGAGTCTGGACACCATAACCCTGGCGTATCGCCGACATATACTTACTTATTTTTTTTTAAGTTTCTACCTCTTTATTGAGATCGAGTAAAAAAAAATTGCTTAAATATTACATTTGTTGTATGGGAGCCCTATAATGTTATGCGCCTAAATTACCGCGCTAATTGACGCGTTAAGACGCAGGTGTAGCAGGAGCATAAAAGTAATTTTCTATTTGAGTCGATACCAGAAAATCATTACCATATTTATTTTACTTGATGTTAGAATGATGAATATGATGTTACAACAAAAGCCATGCCATCATATCATCTATAAAAAGTACGCCGCGTTGAAATTTTTAATTAACATTTTTAATGATTTCGGTAAAGCGTTTGTGAACTCAAATTTTTGATCATAAAAATGCTTGGTTATGAAATACTTAAGCCGATATTAATTTTTTGGGGGGCAGGTTATGAAACTATGAGCTTTATGAAATAAAGGTGGTACCTACGTGTGATTGTGGCTTTATTGAGGTGATCTGAGGGCACACTTTAAAATCAAATAGTCAAATGGATAAAGAGAATATCAACATGATATTATGACTTCGTTTATGCTAATATTCTGGTATACCTTGCTGGACTAGTCGGCCTTGTCTTAAGAAAACCGGCATAGTACGTGTAACAAAAATCTTGCCATGCCACTTCCACTGGGCTCCGATAAACGGGAAAGGCATAGGAAGCGCTGGCTTGACGTCATGGTGGATGATATGCGTACCAATCGACTGATCACCAGGGAGTCCAAAGATCGTGTGAAGTGCAGGAGGTATGTAGCCAGATTTCGGACCTCTGGCTCTAAGCTCCAAGGACAAGGTTTTGGATCGCAGCTCGGACCATGTTAGAATAGTAAACGGAGCCGGGTCTGTAAGAGAAAGTCGTGGATGCAGCCGGGATAACGTGATCGTCATCGTCTTGGGACGATCACCATCCTCCAAGCATTATCCCAGTTTTAACCTGGGATCCGCTTACTAGTCTAACCGGAGTTGGCTGAATATTAGCTTTTTCACAGAGCGAGTTCCATGGTTTAGACTAGGGTCAGTTTATTTAGAGGTACTGATGACCTATAACGACTACCAAAGATCTTCATGACAACCGGGACCGACGACTTAATATGCTCTTCGAGGAACGGGACAATCGATGATTAACAATTCAATACGCACATAACCCCGAAAAGTCATCGGTGCGCGCCGTGAATTCGAACCCGATACCCTATGCATGGCAGTCTGTTGGTATGTACACTAGGCTATCGCTGCCACCCAGTGTCATTGTCTTCGGACGATGACGATACCAATAGGGTAGTTTCCAGGGTCAAAATAATTACATTTTATTTAGTCCGTATTTTAGATTATAAAAAAATATGTGACACGTTTATTCAAAAATAAGCGATACGTATTTTTTTATTTGTAAATTAAACCAAAAATAACAAAGATATAGCCCATTAAAGTTACGTGTGACGTCATCTAGTGCGAAAAAATGCAGCACGGCGTGACGTTATACGTAACTTTAATGAGCTATATCTTGGTCATTTTTGGTTTAATTTACAAATAAAAAAATACGTATCGCTTATTTTTGAATAATCTAAAGGACGGACTTATAAAATTTTTTTCGTCAACTAGCCTATTGCACATGGGCTACCATCTGTCGCGATAACCGACTGCCATATGTTATGTACGGTAAGTATGCACTCCGGTTAGGAAGAAGCAATAGTGAAATAATTGAAGGTATGTTGAGTTTATAAAATACGCGCGCCTGTTCATTTCCATCGCCAGCAGAATCACAGAATATATACAAGTACTAAAGGCAGAATGCAATGTGCAGTTTATTGAGACAGCACACCTCTAAAATAGCAAGTACACCTATATTTAATTAAACCAGCAGCAACACCGACTCCCACTTGCAATTAGATGGAAAATTAAACCTGAGTGTATCGGTAATCTTCTATTCCTTTGTACCGGACACAATGAAGGATTAACGTGTTACTACTTAGAGTTTATTGAGAGTCTTCTGAGAATTTATCCATCGAATCATCGTAACCGATATACTTGTTTCGAACTACTCTATGTCTTACTTGAACGCATTAAGTAATTCGATCTGTACTAGTCGAATGATGATTCGACGAATTCAGACAAGATGTTTTGTAATGAAAAGAAACACTGTGCACTTTGGTGAAACGAATATTCATATTTCTGCTGATATTTAAGTGGCCCATTTGTTATCCCAGTTACATCCAAAGCTTTTAACATGGAGTCCAAGGCCTAAGATACCCCGTAGCTTAGATCAAACTTACTTTGTTATACTGTTTATTAAGTAAATAATAGGTATTTTTCAAGAAAGGTATGGGCATCCCGTCCCCACTATGGCGAAACGCGAAACGTCGAGGTAATATTAGATGTATGATTAAGCATCCAAATAAATAATTAAGCATCTATTTCTTTATATAGACTCACGCCTGTATCCCCGAAGGGGTAGGCAGAGGCATAATAGGTATTACACCCACATTTCGCCATGAATTTTTAGGTCCCACGTAATAGGGGGCCAGCCTATTGCCGTTACCGGGCACATCACCAGACTCCGTGCTGCTACAGAGAATTCGGAAAAAAAAACAGTAACACTTTTGCCCGACCCGGGAATCGAACCCGGGACCTCCGATAAGCAGCGCTATCCACTGGACCACGGAAGCAGTATAATTAAGCATCCTATCTTCAAAATATCCTTCAACTAGCCGTTACCGTTAGCTTGTCGCAAACCTTATTCCTATATTAACACTAAGTAGTGTTAGAATGATAAAAATCCTTTCCTATTGCTCGCGTACATCGTTAAAGGAATCTTCTTCTTTTGCCTGCCCTGTTCCCATATCACTTGGGTCGGCGCAGAATGTCTTTCGCTTCCATTCTCTCCTATCAGACGTCATCTGATTATTCACTCCCTTTTCATTCATGTCATCCTTCACACAATCCATCCATCTTTTCATTGGTCTTCCTCTTGCCTTATATCCTTCAACTCTTATATTCATCACCTTTCTAGTCACATGCTTTTGAGGAGGGATTCCTCATCGTTTAAGGAATACCTGTCCAAATTTAATGTTTCAAGTTTCAGTTATTTGGGCTATGCGATGATATTATGTCAGGAAGAACAAGTGATTCTATCGACATAACGAAGATCATTAGTCGCCCATTTTTCCCGATTTCACTAGAATTCGTTCTCAAGGCCTAGTGGCTGTAATAAAAAGCAAAATCTTGTTGAGAGTAGAGTAATTGCAGGTCGCGTGGTCATAACGCCTTAATTGGTACAATTATGGCCTATATTTACTATGACATGTGTTGAACGATCGTTGAGTTGAGGGCGTGTGTTTGTTTGGTCGCAGTTTTATCCAGAACTACTTATCCTTTCGAAAAATCATTTTGAATGCTTTTCTCAGTGCCGTTCATAGAGGATGATATCGACCGAAATAAAATAATATACTTTGTTATTTTTTAAATAGATACGTAATTGAAACTTGTTACATAAACTTAAGTGAGTGTACAAATCGAGGCAGCATGTATACCTATTTATTGTATTTTTTAACTGACACGATACGCGGCTACATCAAATATCTATTTTGTCGATACTTTTAAACTTTCGCGACTTGTACACATACTAACGTACCTTATTTTTATTTGAAAACTACTTAGCTGTTTCCCGCGGTTTCACCCGCGTCCTGAGGGAACTACTTCGCGTACCTGGTTAATTGATAGCCTAAGTTACTCCTTGGTACATCAGCTATCCACCAGTGAACGTCCCGTCAAAATCGGTCCAGCCGTTCCAGAGATTAGGGAAAAGAAACAGACAGACAAAAATTTTAAATATGTCATTTTGGTATAATTATGTACCGTGTACACATCCATATGCATTGAGTAAAATAGCGGTTATTTTAATATTACAAACGGACACTCCAATTTTATTTCTATGTATGCCTAGATGTATAGATAAGGGTTAATAATTACGCGATAAAGACCCGTTATACATTAATATAAATGTCTATTGTCTGTACTGTAATATGTTCTGAATATCGCAGTTTCATTTCAATAGTATCAACTTTACTAGGATCCTAATGAATAGCAGCGTTGTTCGATTAATCAGCTTATTTCTAATTAGAATGCCGCTTAATTTGCGGTCATCTGATTGGCGGACCGAACTTACCGCGGCTACAAATTTAGCTATAGCCGATGCGAAATGAAACGGCGGCGATCGACGGGAAATCCATTCAGCTTCGTCGCAGACGCTAAAATTATCTATCTTTCTGGAAAATGAAGGTATACATAGACTGGGAGACTACAATAATATGCTGGACGCATTGACGCTTCTCAAAAAGGCGCCAAACCAGACCATCACTGTCTGCTAGTCACAGACTTCGTCCTTCTGACGACTCCTAGAAACATTTATTTATAAATACTTTCAATGACAAAATATAATAGGGCTGAGTATAGAATAGGTAATAATATTTTTGTTTATTGCATATAATACATTTCGAAAGTGTTTTACTTCAGTAGTGATAATAATGCCGATATTTCAGTAATATAATGACGAGTATGTAAATTTTGCATTGAAAAGAAACGCCACAGAATTCCTATAACACATACATACATACATAGTCTCACGCCTATATCCCCGAAGAGGTAGAGGTATATTGCTACACCCAATCATCGCCAGATTTATTTTAGTCCCACGTACACATTACCAGACTCCGCGCTGCTACTGAAAATTTCCTAACGGAAAAATCCAATAACACTTTGCCCGACCCGGGGATCGAACCCGAGACCTCCCAATCCCACGCGCTCATTTATGCCGCGAGACCAAAGAGGCAGTCGGAATTCCTATAAATAGGTACATTTTACCCATCTTTACATAATTATTATAAAATTAACTCCTTTTACCTTCCTTTTCTATTTGTCTGTTTAAAAAAACGCGATAAATTCAGAAGAACAAGGACTACCGATGTACGATGTCTGAGGCAGGTTTTTGAGTCTAGGATAATTCACGCAAGCGAAGCCGCGTGCCAAGTCAAGACAAAGACAGTGTTGACAAAGTGTGGTGTACGTATATAAATTAGTATAAATATACTGCACTTGAAGTGGCTAGTGCGTCAGATATCGAGACGTCATGTTAACGATGGCCAGCACATTATAACAGTACACATCACAACAGTTCATCAATTAATTATTCACCCGATTCATATCTATTATTCACCGAGTTAATCGTCCGAGTTCGAATCAATCACGTATATCAAACCCATCACATAAAGGTACCTTATAATTATTCCGCACTTAACGTACATTCGATATATCGGTTAATTTCTGTGATCCGATCTTAACACTGTAATTTATTAAGGGCCGAGTATTTTTTAGGAATTGATGCGAATCCTGAGTGCCGTTAGTTAATCGTTTTCTCGGTGGATAAATCGAGATCAGAAATCGGGAGGATCGGGTTCCGTCATCGCAGGTGTCTGTTACACCGTCACTCGATTTAGGCCGTTGTTGTTTTTCTTAATTTCTTTTTTGTGTACCTAATAATATTTCATAGATACTTAACTTTTTCTATTTGAAAGATAGCGTGTTAATTAAAAAGTAAGGTTTTATGATATCGAATAAGTGTGTGTGAGAGAGAGAGAGAGAGAGAGTAACTGTACCTACGAGTATATTATATGATTTTAATGCTCCTTTGGGTTCTTACTAATACAGCCAGTCCGCATAATTTTGACATTCAAAGATCATCATGATCGCCCTAGCGTTATCCCGGTTGCATCCAAGACTTACACGCCTTGGAGCCCGAGGTCCGCTTACTGGTCTAACCAGATATGACAAAATATCAACTTTACCACAGAGCGACTGCCGTCTGACCTCCGCAACCCAAAGGGATAGCGATATCCCATGGTTTAGACCGGTATCACTTTATTTGAGGGTACTGACTCCCCGTACTAAAATCTAAAAGTTATTATGACTTAACGCTTTTAATTTGCAAGTTATTTAGACAAATACAGCACAAATATACAATTATGTAACCGACTATTTTAAACCTATTTTAAAATATTGAGACAAATTAAATTACAAAACGTATCAAACAACCGTGCGATAATCTAAATAATTTCGTAGTTTATAACTTCGTACCTAAGCTAAAACATTTATTTTGACTTCTAAATTTTAAGAATTAATTTGTCGAATTATGCCCACGGGATAGAAGTTTTCATTTTTGCTCAATGATAAAGAGAAATTTGGATTTTTCTAATATGCCTTTTGCTTAAATTAATTTAATGAATGAACGTCATTCTCTGCCTCGGCTGTGAAACTGAATGCTTATTGCTATTTCTATAGTGAAATTGTGTTAAGCTGTTTCATTACTGCGTATTAAATAAGTTTTTATTAATATTTTGTATGTGAATTAGTTGGGTATGTTTTTTAGGAGTCTGGTGAAAATAGGTATAGTTTTATTTAGAATTGTTATAGTTCCGCGTTTTATGCGTAGCGAAATTTTACTTTTGTGCTATATATCCTCAAAGGTAACCCTTTGAGTTTTATTTTATGAATTAACTGTCTTATCCTTATTCCAATACAATGACTATATGACATCAGACTTCAAGCGTTAAACATGGCTACCGAGTATCAAACAATGTCTTGATTTTTCGATTGGGCACTTTTCCAACAAATTGCAGAATTGGAATTTAGAGACATCTTTAATGTCTCTAAAATTCAATGCTGCAATATTATTTTATGTTGCTTCCCAAAACATTGCATATGTCTACTACATACAGTCATTTTCACGTCAGATACAACTAGGGTTAGATCTTGATCATGTACATACTCTAAAAGTAAAGGATATTTTAATTTACACTACGGTGTAACACTCCGCCATAGGTGTTTACAAGGCATCAAGTTTCGGTGTCCTTTATTTCTGATCCCGACTTTTTAATTCGCGATGGTCGTTATTGGTGAAATTTTACTCCGCCGATATTTTTCGCGAACTTGTTAGCATATCTATCGATACTCGATAATTGTGGGGTGGACCTCTGTCCCAGCCTTTTGGTCAAATTATCGAGATAAGGCTCAAATATTTTGATGTGCCTTTTTGCGAGATGCTAAGGAAGTTGAGTCATGACGTGATCATGGCGCGTGTAACCCATGCTGAAATGTCGGGACAAATTAAAGGTTTTTTCACCTTTATTTTAAAATAATTACGCCATTGAAACCCTAACATAAGGACCCTATTAGTACCTACCTGCACTAATAAGCCGAAACTTGAAAATTAATATATTTAGAATTTATTATTTGGTGTTGATATGAGAACTTATTTGAAGGAATTGAAGAATTTAATGCCCAACATTTCAAAAGATATTTTAAGGCATAGCGTAGCGTAGCGTAAGTAGCGTTTACAGATTATGTCGACGCCAAACAATGTGCCGAGTGCCGTGGGTTCGATCCCCAAACGTGATAGCACTTTCTGTGATCCACAAATTGTTGTTTCGAAACTGGTTGCCTGTTGTGCACGTTGGTTGAATGTTTGTAAAGTCCCTCGAAAACAATATTGGCTTCTAATGTCTTTAAAAATTGTTTAGCAAGCAAACATTGCAACTCATTTTTTTTTAATTGTCTTTAAGTAATATGAACTTTATTTCTGTTTTACAGGTACGCATTATTATAAAGTTGAGAACTCTGTAGTAAGTAGGTATAATGTGGACTTATAGTAGTAGAGTTTATCCTTCAAACGTCAGTGAAGTTCTCTTTGTATCGGGTCACGTGTTCAATCTCGCCAGTTTATTAGTTTTGCCAAGTTGCCAACTTGCCAAGTGTAATGTGTGAATGAAAGAAATAATTTAGTTTGTTATCTAAACTTTTCAAAGGGAATTGTTGTAAGTTATTTAATATAATTCACTTAGTGGTTAAGAGTTTGTGCTAGATTACTCCTCCCTGTGGGATCTCCACCTTGTCGTGGTGGGGGGGCTCAGTAACCGTGGGTTTGAGGTACACCCACGGTGAAGCCAAGCGGGATCCCGGGAGGGGACGCTCCACGTGGGCTTGCGTGAGGCCTGCGTAGGATGCGTCCCAAGGTGCGGGTGCGGGGGACAGTTCTGTCTGTCCTCGCGGTGCGGTCGCGGGCGGAGAGGCGTGTCGGTGTTGCGTTGCCGCGCGCCCTATCTCCCGCGACCAAATGGGGACGCACCATCGTTGCGTCGCGGTGGGGCCGCAGAGGAAGAGGAGATGCGGTGTTGCGTTGCGTTGTCGTCCTCCCTATCCCCTGCGGCCGCTGGGTGTTTTGGCGGCGGAGCCCAACACCTTCATCCGCCGCCAAGGGGTTTCGTTCGGGGCCCGCCTGACCATCTGGCAGGCCAAAACCCGTCAGGGGGTAGCGAGGAATGCTTCGGTGAAACCCTACCCTCCGACACATGGGTACATGAGGAGCACGGGTTGGTTTTTAGTCTGACAGTCCCCTTCTCCCCAGGGCGAAGGGACCCCATGAGGATTTTCCAACCCGACACAAAAAAAAAGTGCTAGATTACTTAGGAAAGTATTAAAATTCTTTAGGGAGATCCTGAGACTCTCTAGGACTAAAAGTTGATCGGTAGTTCAAAGAGATTTTTAGATTTTGAATAAACCTACTATTATATTAAATAGGTACTTAGCCCTAACTAGACATTAATAATTAGTTTCCTCAAAAAAATACCCTACTTCAAGGACTACTCTAATCTTATGCTTAATGCCAAACAGCTATTTTGAGATGATAGGACGACATGACATTACTTAATATTTAATAGTCTGTTTTTCTTTTATATCTATACGTAAATATTACCTTTTAGTGCTTGATGTGACACCTTAGAATGTTGTAAATTTAGTTTTTATCTTATTAATTCTGTTTTTTATTATTTATTACATGTAACAACTACTGGTTCTCCTAAATAAATAAATAAATGGCAAGGACAGAAAAATATTTTTAATAAGCTACACCTAAACATGGAATAAATAGTCGTGCACATCAAACAAAGATAAGTCTTAGATGGGAATCGAACTCACAAACAAATAGAATAGTTGCCTCGCACTGTCGTTGACCACTAGCTTCACCGATGGAGCAGTGAATTAATGATCTTGTCAACAGGTTTATTACTTTATAGTAATTGTAATACCATATTTCAAAAGACACAGTCATGTAAACAAATGTTTATCAAATCACACTACTCGAACTATGGGCCGGAGAGTGTTGTTTAATCACAATGATCCATTAAGATTGCTCAAAGTTGCGATGCCTTTAAACGGAAACTATGTAGTTGTGAAAAGTAAAGGAAACGCAACTTGGGGAATGTTGGCGAACTTTGTTTTGACCAGTTTATCTTGGAAACATACATGAGGACAATTTGAGCGTGCACTTTATGCTATTCCGCGTCTTTTAACGTATTACAAAAAAAAAATATCAGAGAACTATTGGGTCTTCCTATTGGCTTCACAACATTGAAATGAACCTGCTACTGCTAATATACTTAACATCGTAAAAGAAAAGATTTTCTAAACGGAGATGAATACCTGCAGCTTTGAGGATAAATATGCGAAGAGAATGACTGTCATATAAACACATAACGAGAAAAAAGGCAGGGTGAAGCTAAACTTCAGCGGTGATATATGTTTATTATATTATATAACAAAATTAAATTAATTTTAGAATAAAGAATTATAACTACTAAGTACAAAAATTAAATTAAAATATTAAAAACAATACTAATAAAAAAGAAAATATATATTCAAAGGGCGTCGTGAAAGTCCTCCACATGGGCGTCTATTGGGAACGTGCCCGAAGACTGGTGACATTTTTGTGCTAGATACATACCAGCCTTCTGGTCACGTGAGACGTCGACAAGTCTCTCCGCAAATTCTCTATAAAGAGATCTAGTACTTAGACCCCATGACCGCAACGTTTCGACTCCAAACGGCTCAAACACATAATCTCCTACGAGATTTACGTATTTGCGTCGTTTTAGAGTCTGAGATGAGATGGCGCAAGGGTATCGACACACGTTGCGTCCCATACCAAAGGTCTACCCACCTTCCCAGGCAGTAGAGACATTCCATCTCGTGTTTTACCTTCGTTGCGTTCCAAACCCTTAGGTTTAAGTTGGCTTGTTGTGTGTTGTGTGCATGTTTAACATAGTTATATTTGCCAAAACTTAGCTAGATAATGAAACAAATTGAATATATTAGGTCATAGGGCACAGGGCACAATAAGTTTCTCGCGATCTTAGTCTATATTTGCTAAGTAACTGAATCTATTTTAAACCATTTCAATACATATATCAGCAAGCGGCGCAGGGTACCATTAAGTTAAACAATAACGCAGTGAAGGTATATCTCTCGGATGTATACGATTCATCATCGTTATCAGCATTTCGTAGGCAGCTGCTAGCCTCTCCGATGGCACGCACACTAGTAATCTCGATTAGCTACTAGCCTGAGGGCGTAGGTATGTTAGCAACAATTTTAAAATCTGCTTAGGTATTGAGAGGATACTATCATCCTCAAAAGTCACAGTCCCAAAAACCGATTCACTTTTTATTATAATTAAATAAAAAGCGACGGTCGTATTCATCCCGTATGTTTACAACTGAAAAGATAGAATACTATTTATGAAATGTCAGTGTTTTGCGAGTAAATAATTATGCAGTTGAAGAAACTTGGAGGTTCTATGTTCGATTCGGTTTATTTACTCATGTGGTTCGAGTGAGCAAATACTGCTCCGTTAAGTAGGAATTTTGATAAACTTATTAGTTCTAGTGCAGGTGGTGGGGAAACGAATTGTATAGCAGTATGAAGAAATTATGCGGCTTTATGACCGTGCGATATATTAGGGCTAATTGTTTATTTTTTGTGTGTATTAAAAACATATTGGATTTTAGTTCATATTGTTAAATATAATGTTCTCGTTGAAACTGTGGAAATTTGATTGAATTGACAGGAAAAGGACACTAGTTATCCTTTGAAGATATTTCTCGAATACTAGAGGTACCTACTCGCTGGTTACAGTACATATGAATGGTCTGGTTCTATTGATCCCTTAGGACAGACAGCTTTGTAACGAATCCATTCCCAAAAACATAGGGTGGCGTAATAGAAGCTGGAAGGTGAAAAAAACTTTGACAAAAGTAATACATACACACATTAGTATCATTTACGCGGAGATTTACGCGATCACACTGTGCCTTACATTCCTTGAAAGATTACCTAGTTCGCATGTTCCTGTATTACCAACAGAGAGCATAAAAGTGGAACTTGTAGTCCAACAGAGAGCTTCCACTTTTATATGCAACCTACAAAGGAGATTTAGCGTTGATATTGTTGTGAAACCAAGCGACCAACGCCGCGGGCGGCTGCTAGCGAGCTTATAAAAATCCTTTGGGATAATGCCGAACTTTAAACTTTCGACCGTTTTCATATTTATGACGGCTCTGTTTTAGGTTTAAAGTTTAGCTGCTTAAGCGTTTTGGTAAGTGTGTTCAAAAGCTGTCTTTGTAAAATAACACCTCAAACTCTTTTAAGTTAAAAGTAATCTATTCTATTAATGTTGGCCAAATAAATCTCTGTGTTGAGTTGCTAAGTTCACATAATTATTGCAAGTAGTTATTTTTCGTACTACTTAATTAATAATAATTTCAAGTATATAATTAACTCTGCGCTGATACGTAGACCTCTGTCTCACTTTCGATTTATATAGGAATTTAAACTGTCCCATTGCTGGGATCGTGCCTATTCTCAGACTGCAAGGGGTACGGCCAATCTACCTTACCCCTTGCAGTCTGAGAAAAGGCACGTTCCCAGCAATGGGACAGTTAAAATACCTATATAAATCGATCATAATAAAATATAATCCTGCACACCAAATGCCGGTTGACAGAAATTCATATATTCCCTAAACGGAAGAGCATGCATGAGAAACTTGGAGTAAATGAAGCAAGAGAGAATCGTTGCAAATGGCGTTCCGTAGTATCTGCCTACCCCTCCAAGAAACAGGCGTGAGTCTATGTATGTATGTACATTTGTATGACGTGGTAGACTAAAGTCTACCATGTAATATTGTAGAGATATCTGAAAAAAAACATAGAAAGGAAAACTGTTTGTCTTAGAAGACAGCTGTTTGTCTTAGAAGGCAAATAGGTTTCCTCTTGATGTTTTTCCATAATTAGCTATCTTGGACTCATGAACAAACTATTCCTTAGTTTCATTAACATTGCCTTAAGAAAGTAAACTCTTACGGACCTTTACATCACAGTTCACCTTTAAAACTAAAGTGTCATAACATCAAGGTTAACTTGAGAACGTTGAAAAAATATCCCGGTCTGACTCCGGGATACGAGGGCTTATCCCGGGATCACAGACTTGGGGCAGCGGCGACTCAGTTATTAAAAGCTTTAGAATATCTACCTACTTGTAAGGGAATTTCTAATGTGGAGGTGAATTTCAGGTTGGGTTGAAGGTTACGTGTTTTCGGTGTTGCTTTTATGTAATTAGGAAATGAGTTGGTATAAATAAAGAATATGTTCCAGAAGAAAATTAAAGACATAAATAGGTACTCAATACTTTGAGTAGAGGAGTGGAGTGACGATATACCGAAAGTCATCATTCTCTTAGCGTTATTTTCACTCTCTTTGTTTCAATCTAGGGTCCGCTTCCTAGTCTAACCGGATTTGACTGAATATTAGCTTTTCCACAGAGCGACTGCCTGTCTGACCTCTGCAACCCGAAGGGATAGCGATATTCCATGGTTTAGACTAATGTCATTTTATTTAGAAGGTACTGACGCCCTGTAACGACTGTCAAAGATCTTCATGACAACCGAGACCGACGGCTTAACGTGCTCTCCGAGGCACGGGACAAGCGATAATTAACAATTCGATACGCACGTAACACCGAAAAGTCATTGGTGCACGCCGTAGATTAGAACCTGATACCCTCTGCATGGCAGTCTGTTGGTATCTCCACTAGGCTATCGTTGCCTCATATACCCAAAGTATCTGGTATTATATATGTGTAAACAAAAGAAAAGTACAAAGCCAAATTCGATCACAATATTTCCATCTTCACAAACATACGAGAAGAAGAAAAAATATCAAAACGGCAACCAAATACAACCCCGAATCGCATATATGACGGAATAACTATGACGTCACAACACCGCATAATATAAATATCAATATGGTAAACAAGGCTCGAACCTAAGACCGCGATTACCATCTGTCCGGGCGAAAAAACTCGAAGGAACGATAATCCCGTCGGATTCAATCGCTCATAACTTCATAATACTTTATTCGGGGTATCGCGAGTATCTTACATTACGTGTATATATCGATAATACTAGGATTTACATTTGCCACTACTAGCGGTGAGAACAAAATGTGCGGTACCTACGAGTGAGTTCGAGAAGCTAGCAAGGGAAATGTGCGAAATGCTTTATGTAAAACCTCCTAAATTCAAATAGGCATACACAATCGAATCCATTTTATGATGTGCCATACATTAACAAATAAAAAATGAAACAGATTTAAATATTTGAATAAGCAACAAAAACAATGACTACTCTAGTGTCTTTGCCACGGAACCCTTGTGTTTCGCGGAACCCGGTTTATGAATCGTTCGATCAGAGTACTGGTTACGGTTATTTGAATATTTGCAACATTACACTGAAATGGATAAATTTATTATGTTCGTAAAATTACTGTTAACACGTTGGCTGCGGTAAGTAAAATCATAAACCTTCATCTGGTGCGGCGGCAGGTCGAAATGTGCCCCCAACGATTTTTCCGCCAGTGCGTGGCAGGTCTTTTTCGACCTACCAGCACTAGGGTAGCTTAAAATGCTATAACTTCGCTAAAACATGGTGTATACATTTTTTTTTATTCTGTCAGAATAACCTTGAACCCAGCTTCCTTAGGTTTGATTCGCCCCGGAATCTACCAAATAGGAAATGAGATATAAACCAGGAAAAGTGGCAGGCCGATATCGACCTGAACCGCACTAGAAGGTATTTTTAGCAGTGATGGGACATACCAAAATAAAGGAATATCGAAAATAAAACAGAACTATCGTACATACCAGAAATGAAGATTTTTATTTAATTGTGGCTGTTTTGAAAACATGACACGCAAAGATACATGTTGCATTGCCTGCAATATTTTTTAATTCTTTTTTACTATTTTTTTTTCTTTGTCGCTACTGAAGGTTTGCCGCAATCTCTCAAAGCACCCTGCACAATTTCATACGATTGAAAAGAAACAAAATTATTAAAAAACGGGACTTTATATTTAATTGATATGTTTGTATTACATAGTAAATTCCATAAAAATTATACAAATTTCATCATCATCAGCATCGTGAACATTTGAAATGGGTACGTCACACTGCTAGCGCGGTCGTTTAGCGTCTGAGAGTAGGTAAGCTGTGCTAAAAATTGTAATTAAGCACAGTTTGATTGGTGCCGATTCTTGAGCCGCGATCGTGCATCTATTATATATTTAATCAAAGCTTTAAAATCACGTTTCAAGCAAAAAAAACTAGATCGAAATTGTTTTAGCACCGCTCTGTTTGCGTCGAGGGTTAAAAAGCGAATATCACTGCACTTTCGCAGGTAACCGTATATTTCCAAATATTATAAGTACTACTATAAATATACGTGTAGGTAGTAAGTAAAACTTACCGCGTTTACTTGTTTTTCCATGATGTTTTGTTCCTAAATACTTTTTATTTTTCTTAATTGGAAATATTTTATCACTACTGTCACTATCAGTTATAATTGCAGGGCGAATAAAAATCTTCCAAAATTTGTATTATTCTTTTATTGTTTGCCAACGTCAATTTTATCGACAGAACACAACACTAACTGGCGGCGCGTGCGCTCTGTGCGGTATCAGGTCGCCGGCGGCCTGTTGGGTTGGCAGGCCGAAAAAGACCCACTGCCGCATTGAGCGGATATATTTCACCGCTAGTGCGTGGTAGGTCGAAAAAGGCCTGCCGTGATGTTTTTATGGGGAATACCTACAATTTTGACTACAAGCCGAAATATATATTTGTCTCTGTCAAAAACTTAAAAACACCTAAAATAATCGTTCCGCACCAGCGAGAGGGACATAGTTTTCTTAGTGTTCCGCAGTGAACGTGTTAAATAAATAAAGGTATACTCGTACTTTATCGTTATACTCTGGCATAAGAAGAAAGATTTTATTTCCTTAAAACAGCATGCAAAATATTTAATTCACGATAAGGTTTTACCGATATGTATTGCGATTGTGAGTTCCTAAGTTTTTTGTTTTGAAAAATAAAACTCCCGCATGAGGACTAAATCCTGTGTCGCGAGGGTCTTTACAAACATACAACTAACGGACACAATGAACACCCAGACTCGAAAGAACAATTTATGAACGAACCCACAACACTTCGGCGCAGTGTCAAGCGGTGAGGCGGCCCGGCCGCTTAAACCACTACGCCAACCGTGCAGTCTTAGTAAAAACATTACAGAGAGGAAAGAGAGCATATTTATTAAAATGTTATATCAAAAATATGCATGCCAAATAAGTGTCATCAACTTGGAACTAGTTTAGTTAGTTATTTAAGTAGTTATTACCTATATCATTGATTTTCACCTGAATAAAAAGTTTATAAGCTCCCATAAATAAAAGGTAATACATATTATTCATCCGAGCAATCAAATAAATAGTTTTAAAAATAAAACACCTATATTTGCACCGCATATATGGCACTCCAAATTCTGTGCCACATTAGATCGAGATCCGTTAGTACAGTCCTCGTAATCTAATAGTTCCCTACCCGTGCTTCGGTGAAATTTGATGTTTTTACCGGAATATCGCCTGTGATCAGCTTCCTTTTACTTATTGTGTAAAGCCAATGTATTGTATGAGATAACAAATATCTTGTATTATGTAAGAAACGAGGAAAAATCTCACTTTTTTTAAGTAATAGTATTGTGTATCCGTAATTTAGTTTGCGTAGTTGTAAATGGCAGGTAATGTTATTTGCGAATGAGGAAGTTTTTGTCTTTGATTTTTTTATAATATTGTGTTAAATATTTGTGGTCTAAATTGCTATTGCTTGAGGCTAAAATCACAAGAATAATTTACCTTTTCTTTGTAAAATTCTCAACTTTCAAATGCAAAGCAAGTGTGTATGTAAGAATGTTCCGTTTTCACACCTAAAAACTGAACACGGCTGAACCGCATTTGGAAATACCCCACGCGTTGCTAAAAGGCGACCTTGTAGCCAATCTTCTCAGTTTACATGTGACACGTTTATACAAAATCAGTCCACGTATTTTCAAAATGAATGATTTGGAAGCTACCTACTTGAAATACTACGTAGTAAATAGTAAATAGGTTGCCGTGCCGATATGTATGTATGTATGTATGTATGTAAATAGTTTCATAGTGTCCTCTTTGAGGATAGTTATATTATTTACTTGAGAGCTTTTTTGTCAAAGTGAATGATTTGCAAGCTTACTTGAAATAGCTACGTGGTAAATAGTTTCAAAGTTTTCTCTTCGAGGGTAAATTATTTATTTAAAGTTTATTTTTATTTCTACCCCGTATAGCTTTCATTCTATTCAATTGAATAGAATGAAAGCTATAACTATGGGTAATTACCCATAGTGGTCATTAATTCTACCCTTTACTTGTTAGCAGTTCAAACGTATACTTAAAATGAAATCATGCCGCGCTCATTAAAATTAATTATTAAAATAAACTCTAGCTGTGTTACAATTTGTAACTGTTAACGCGATAGGAAGAAATTATCTGTGATTTATGGAGGACTTAAATATTTTATGGTGTGTGTAGTTCGATGTATATTATTTAGAAACGTAGGCTGTTACGGTATACAAGAAATGCTGAAATCTCTTCTGATATGCCGAAAAAAATATGATAGAAGTTGAAAAATAAGATTGAGGCTACAAATAATTTGAAGCTGATTAACTAACAGCCTATATTCGAGCTGCTAAAGTCTATTTTAGACAAAAAGAAAACATGTTCCGATAAAAAAATACTTCCACTCCTACAGCATTATGACCCAATATTTTGCATGTGGAAATAACATTGCAATGTTTACTAACCCAGGCCAAAAAATTGCGGATGAAGAAGACATTTTTCAAGATTCAATTTTTGTTTTCGTAAATTTAAATATTTTTAAGTCAACAGCAACTAGAATTCCCGCGTCTATTTCTACGAGTAATACAGGAGTCGACTGCACAACATTTGGCAACCCATCAGTCGCATTTACTTAGCGATCTCTCTCTTACACACACAAACCTAATACAAGAGTCTGTGACTGGTACTCGTCGAATAAAAGCCGTCAATTAATACCTGTCCTTATATTTAATGATAATCACGAGAAAACAAACTCAGTGCGTTTAATAAATTATCGGGTTTAACGATCGGTCCTTAAATTCTTCCCATTATTTATCGACGTGTAAGTTTACACCGAACGTTTGGCGAGGCGCCTTCGAATTTATACAAATAATAAAAGTTTAAACACTTTTGTTTATTTTTGGTTGTGAAATTGATTTTACTTTGCCTGGTAATAATAATATTTTGTGATTAGGGCTGTCAGATCCCTGCCGAGGCCTGCCGTGCGCGTTTGTGAAAGACCTCAGCAACAGCGCCATACATAGTTACATACTGCACGATTCGCGTAGTGGTTTAAGGCGCCATCTCGCGCTTGACATTGCGTCGAGTGTTGTGGGTTCGATCCCCACACGAGACAACACTTTGTGTGATCTGATCTGATCTGTGAGCCTGGATGTTTAATGTGTCCCTTTGTTGTATGTTTGTAAAGTACCACACGACACAGGATTCAGTCCTAGGCTGGGTCTTAAAATCTCTTGACTATTGTCGCATCAGCTGCGTATCTGTGATCGGACGTAATACACAGAAATTCATCCTTGGCTTGTAAATCCTACTCCGTAAATTTCCTTATATTACAACGAAATATCATAGAATATATTATGTAGAATACCTATGCTAAACTTAAATAACATTAACCCAAATACTGTTCATGTTGGTAAAGGATGCATACCTATGTTTATTTGGTCAAACATTTTATATTATGTTAGTTTATGAGCTCAATATTTAACTTACAAATCGATGAATAAAAAAAGTGACAAAGAAAAGTACTGTTTTGGGAAGAGAGCAATAGCAATTAAATATTACGTATATACTCATACAAAAGGTTTCCGTGAAATTCAGTTACGCCTTTGTCCGTTCAGCTTATAGTTTCGAAATTGTAACCCTGAAGGACGGATGGATTTACAAATGAACAGCACCACTATGAGGGCTCCTTGTAATTTACTACGGAATCCTAAAAAGGAAGTAGGTAAACACCTGCATCAGTCAACAGTTCCAAATTTGTACAGTTAGAGTGAAGAGGGGAGATACCGAAACGTTTTGTGCGTGACGGTATTTGTTAAATCGTGTAAGGATCTCTCACACATACCTATATAAAAGTAAATACTTACCTACACTTGTAGTAAGCGGTTGTATGTACTTCTGCTCACTCACACATAATTGTAAATGTGTATCTCCACAAATGTATGTTGTAAGCGATTGTACATCTGTTACTTACTTTCGTTAACTTTAATTGATTTTAGTATTGTCTCTGTGTGCGTGTACAGGCAATAACAAAAGTTGTTAGTTGTAGTTATCTGTTTTATGGAGAGCCATTAATGTCTTGCGGTCTTCTATGATTTACTATTATAATATGTTGTGAATGAATATCAGTTTATTATTCTTGTTTGTTACGCTATTGTTTTATTGGTCACTGCCACCTGTGGGGCTTTCGCCGTGTTGAATTGATAATTGGATTCGTGAAACATGAGTACAGCCAGATAAGCAAGTTCTCGTGACGACGCCGCGACGGCTGGTTTAGCCATGCCGAAATGTCGAGAAAAATATAAGGTATTTTGCCAATATTTTCAAATAATTAAGCGATATAGATCCGTTACGTGAAGTTTTGTCTTCCTTTACTGAAATTAACAGGATCATTTTTTTCTTTGAAAATAGTCAGATTTTCTCTCTTAATGTTTTTGATTTCTGAAAACCTGATACTAAATGATAAAGCGTAGCTTAGTACAAATCCCACAAAGACAGCAGCTTTTGCCATTGCTTCGTGCAAAAGAAAATGAAAGTGAAGTTAATGTAATCGTAACATAACTAAATTGATCAATAATTATGAGCACTTACTATTAATATATAACAACACATTTGAACGACGAGCATGCCTGACGAGGTTAATGAATGTCGAGAAAGCAAAAGAGGTATGTTTGAACTGGAGCATTTGGCGTTCCATAGTCTCTGCCTACCCCAATGGGAGACAGGCGTGACGTTTAGATAGACATTCCAGCGCTTGTTATCTGTTTTATGGTGACTGGGATACAATATAGAAAACAGCACTTTAGAGCATCTATTTGTTGATTTTTCATTATTTAATCCTTCATTCAATGTTAATTCATCAGTCTTTTTGCATTTAAAACAAATTCGCCGGCATTTACTAGAAACAACAAAAGAAAATATTGTGATTAACGAGAGTAAATTAATATAGTAACTCCAAAACGAATGAATTCCTAATTGGCATCTATTGTATAGTTATATCAAGATAACAACTAATGCATCAGTGTTCCAATGTTTGCTCATTTGTGGCCCCTGCGGATGATTGCGCAGGATTGGGAAGGACGCCCTTAGAATATTAACTACTCGACCCTCATTGATACTTACTACTCTTTAGATACAATGTTGTAGCGATATATGGCGGGAGGAATTGATTGCGGAGAAAGTTGAGAGAAACATTGTGCTCTAGAGTGGAAACGCCTTTGCAAATGTAGAGAAGGATGTCCTCCGGCTAGGTGGAGTGTCGATATCCACAAAGCGACTGGATGCGAAGAGCTGAAAATTGGACTCTGTGGCGTGCTATTGAAGATCCTATATCCAGCAGTGGACTGTGGAAGTCTGATAATGATGATGAAGGAAAACAACGTAGCGTTGGAAGCCCTCTGTCTTCAGACCGATGATTTGAGGAGGATAGCTGGATGGTGAATCGGGATATTGGACTGCACTATGTTGATGAGCTGAAATAAGATGAAAGGAAAAGTTTCGGTTATAAAAAAACAATTGAAAGTTTCATCAAAATTCACTTAGTAGTTTTCCGTGAAATACCAAACTTTTGCATTTGTAATAGAACCTTAGTGAAGTAACACTCATTGAATATTTATACCTTTTACTGCGAACAAGTGATGCAATGAACATACAGACTCGTTCGGAGATCAAACCCATAACTGCTCACCACACTGCAAGTATTATACGAGTCACCGGACATTATTACGTTTGCGGCGTGATGGTCACTTAAAACATCTTGAAATGCCACTGGCACATTTTTATAACAGATATATTTCTTTAAAACTAGATTTTTTCAGAGAGGCAATTACTGAAACAAAATAAGTATTATTACTACAATGTGGCTAATACGCTATCGAATGTAAAACAAAATTGATCCTTTCATAAATACTCCCTCTAAACACTAGGAGTCTTTCCTTTCATTCAGCTTTACTACAAACCTAAATGTAAGCCATTTTGTCACGACCCTAGCCTTAAGAAAGGACGAACACACATTCTAGCGTAAAATACAACATTAAGTTAGGTTTAGAACGTAGATTTCTCGCTACATACACGTTTCGTTGCTCTGCATATGTCTACGGCATATGTGCTTTGAGAATAATTTATGATTCGCTCGTAACTTTCGCGTTGCATAATTTACATTAATTAATACGGGAAACTCCCGTTATGTGTGTTTATTAGTCGGATTATGTTTCAGACAAAGCAGAGTGTAATAGAAAAGAGTAGTAGAATGAAAAGGCCAAATAAGCTAGAACATAGGTTTTAATCTCATGGTTGGGCAGGTTCTCTACTATAGGGAGTAGGTAAACCTGCAAGGGTGCAACTGCTTTTTCTGGGGGGTAACAAACTAGTCACATATGGCACAAATGAAACCTTATTGGTTTTATTAGACGATATTATCAAACATACCATTAGACACCCCTAAAGTTAGCCACAATAGACATTACAAGAATGTTCTACATGTCATCGCTTTACTTCGATTTTTAGATGTATATTTTTTGTGTCGACGTCTGTAAATTCCTGTTCCCTGTCTTCTTTCCGTAGGGTGTCTTTGGTCGGCAGTCGAAGTGGTTTTTAGTGGAAACACCACATACTCAGGCTCTCATTTCCCCAAGAGCGGGTGATCCGAAGAAGACAAAATTATAACGTACTTAGTACATATATTTCTTCTGTCGCCGCAGTATCGCGTCTTGTAAAACTTAATTAAACAAGGTGCTTTGCTTAACCCTTACATGAAACGAATGATTGACATGCAGAGATTCATCTTATTTACGCGATTTATGTCACTTCATTAAACTGCGCTTTGAATAGGTCTTGTATCGAACTCTAAGTACAACAAGTCTCAATTTTATAGGAAAATCACTTATTTTTGCCAATAGAGAACAATTCGTTTAAAGATTATATCTAGGTCATATCCACATATTGCCTCATAATGCTATTGTATCGCAAATGAAAAGGTGCTTTCGTCCTGAAGTGGACTGTGAAATGCTGATGAAGTTTCCTATTAATGAGTACGTTTTTAAATCATTATCCTCCTAGCGTTCTTCCAGTTTTAACCGCTCACTAGTCTAACCGGATTTGGTTGAATATTAGTTAAGAATAAGTACTTTTTAACATCGGCCTAGCGTATTTCATCGGCTTAGCGTTATTCCAGATTCAACCTGGGTTTCGCCTGATATTCTAACCTGATTTGACTGAATATTAGCTTAAATGAAATACTTTTTTAAATATCTTTACGAATCAAGCCACCCTTTCACTTTTGCTAAAAACAGTGCGCACGTAATTTGAATACCGTCACAAATAAGTGCGAGACGTTGACGGTACGTAATGCTGTTAGGGTTGTCACAAACCTCACTTGCAAATCGCGTGTGGAGTAATAAGGTGCTCGCTTAGCACGGCGCGTGCCCTGCCTCTTAATGTGCGCTGGGCTAGACGGGGGTTATGTTAATAGGCGGTAGCGGGTTAAGAGTATGTCATGTTATTGCCTTCAAAGGTTATTGTACCAGTATTGCAATAATTCAGCACTATTAATAAGCCCATTTCTTGAGGTCACTGGTTCAAGTCCAGATACAGGTCATGACTTTCTCCTATTTATAGCTTATTACAATTTAACATTGCGTACCTAATGAATGTTTATTTTAAATTTTTGTATTTAAAAACGAATACACCAACAATAAATAAATCCTGTTTAGCAGCGGACTTTACGTACATAATACCGGACACAAGAAGACCCAGACACGAAACATCAATATGTGGATCACACACAACAACAATGGCCAATACAAGATAATCAGCAAAGTGACCACTTAAACCAACACATCTTACATGCAGTCTTATTTAGTAAATATGGTTTTAAGGTACTTTAAACAATCATCATTATCATCATCTTAGAGAAACCTTCTTGTCCGCGGTTCGCGTTTATGTCACCTATTTAAAATCATTATGGTCCTAGCGGTATTAGTCCGGCTCACTAGTCCAATCAGATATGAGAAAATATCATCTTTTATGATTCTTTACCTATACATATATACCTACATAACTTCACGCCTTTTTTATCCCCGAAGGGGTAGGCAGAGGTGTACTACACATCCACTTTTCGCCAGTTATATTTCGGTCCCAATGTAATAAGGGGCGAGCCTATTGCCATCTACCGGGCACATTATTAAGCGAGCGATAATTAACATTTATTATACACACATAACTTCGAAAAGTCAGAGGTGTGTGCCCGGGGTACCTGGGGATCGAACCCGAGACCATCGTTTCGGCAGCTCGTTACGTACACCACTGGGCTATCGCCGATTCTTATGATACTTTATGATATCTAAATAAATATTTTGTTATAAAATGCTCCATCTCCTCCCATCCATGTCCTCACCCTAAATCTAGCGAATTTACGCCAGGCATTGAACGTATGTCATCATTTCGCAGGTCTTGGATACCGTCTTTACCCGATTCTAACACTCTTTGCGCTTCTGGAGAACTAAACCTGAATTATAGATATATTATTATACGACAAACGTTGAGAGCGTGCTAGTTTACACACTGAAAAATTCGGGTTTAAGGCAAAGATTTGACATGCGGATAGCTACTGAAACCTCCTCTTAATTCTGATTATCTAAGTAATATTTTTTGTTAGTCTCTGGCTATCTCTTCAGAAGAAGTACGGTAAGTACTTAGACTCTTCAGAAGTAAGTAGGTGTATTACATATTCTAAAAATACTTTAGCCGCATTAGGAATGAATTTTCTATCTTGGGAGACTGAAACTCAGCTAACAGATAAAAAATAACACCTGGGACGAAAATTTGTGAATGATACAAAAGAAAACATACGAAGTATTAAACACCGCTGTCTATCCATATGTCCGTTTGTAAGCGAACTGTATTTCATGAACGTATAGATTCATTGGTTTATTAATCCCGTTGATGCCTACCGGATACAGAACCCAAAAAACATTTACTTATTTTCCTCACATACATACTGTTAACGGGTTAACTCCCATTACGGTATTAGAACAAAATATGTAACTAATAAAACTCAAAAATATTAACAATAACAAGAGACTTTTACCTACACATTATTTCCAGTAAATTTTATCTGAGTGAATTCACAAGGACAACTCTTCGCTGTGAATTCGCTCATCACATGATAAAGAAGTTCCCAGTTATGTTTGATGCAATTCTCGTTCCGCAGTTTAGACGAGATACGTATCGCAATCATTGCACGTGGTGCAATACTCGCACCAGAACCCGCTACTTGAAATTTCAACCGTCTTCTGTTTACTTTCGCCGTGTACCTAAACAATGTATTACTGGACGGTGACACTGATAGCGGGAAGCGATTTATTGAGGAAAAACTGTATAGGTATATGAACAATAGGTACTTAAGTTACTTTCTTTTTATTGCATTTAAAGAGAAACAAGCAAGCGGTTCACCTGATGTTAAGCGATCACAACTGCAATGCCCGAAAGATCACATGTGCGTTGCCGACTTTTAAAAGCTTCTTCTCTAGTTTGGTCGTATAAGGCAGGTAACGGCGTGTGAAGCGATCGGTGGATGAAAGGTCCGTGGTAGTCCGCCCTTCGGGAGTCAAAACGTTATAGTTTGCTTGTAGACGGATTGGGAGCCTTCTGCGCTCACCCAATGTTGTCAAGGTAATCAGTGGCCAACAACTAGACCACAAGAACAAAAATGCCCCATGTCATGGTAGGGGAAGTTAATTATAAACCGATATTGCCCATTTATTTATTAAACGGCCAGAGACACACCAATTGAAAAACTTTTAACTTTATTTAGTGGGCACATTTACGAGTCAGATTGCTGATTTGCTCTTTAATGCACGGTCCACTTACTATTCACATAAACCACATTGCCAATTCCACTTACTAAGTTCAATGAATTTCGGGAATTCTACTACAAACTTCAATATGTGTGATTCTGGTGATGATTACATGTTGGCCTTTGGTGTGCTTGCAATCATACGTACTCTCGGCTGCATAAACATAACTTAGCGAAATACCGCAGGTTTTTATGAACAAATATTTAAAGATGAAACTAAAGGCAGCGATAGCCTAGTGGAGATACTAACAGACTGCCATGCAGGGTTCTGACTGACATTTCGAAGCTATGTACTTATTAAATTGTTAATTATCGCTTAGCCTGTGCCTCTGAGAACACGTTAATGTCCCGAATTTCATAAAGATGATTGACAGTCATTACGGCGATTACCCTCAAATAAACTGATTCTGGTCTAAATCATGAAATATCACTATCCCTTTGAGTTGCGAAAGTCAGACGGCAGTTGCTCTGTGGAAAAGCTGATATTCTATTTTAACCGGGTAGACATATAAGCAGATTCCGTGCTCCAAGGCGTGAGTCTTGGATGCAACCAAGACAACGCTAGGACCATGGTGATGATTTAAGGCCAAGATATATAATTATAGTCTCTTATGACTTCCCGCCTACAGTCACACAAATTCCTGCCGACAGCATTCGTATTGCCATATTGTATGGTAGCCGTATGTTGTTCACAGTTGTTCTCAAAGTTCGTGTGCCGATACTTTCGATATATGAGATCCTCGTGTGTCACGTATTTTTGTTTTGTGCCATATAACTTGCCGTTTATAAAGTTGGGAGGAATTATGTCGACCCGCTGATCTGAAGGGACTTTTTGTACGTTTGTACCGCAAATTATGCTTGTTATAGAGTTGTAGTTGTGTGTAACAAGTTTGTGTGTATAAGATGTATGTGTGGGCAGAAATATCAATTCTTTATATGGCAAAAAATTACTTGGGACTAGTGATACAAGGGCTTTCTTACAGAAAATTGTGATTTCTGCGTACCTAAAAATTGGCCCTCGATCCAAGCTAGCAAGTAGGCGTACACTCACAGGACATACTAACACTACTTTATTCTATAGGTACATTGCAAAATCGAGAACTATTATGCAGCGCAATTTCGGGGGTATGGAACGGTTGAAGCTCTGCGCATATGCCCGTAGCATTGATTGGTCTCCTATATTCTCATCAGACTGTGTAGATGACAAAGTACAAATACTTACAGATAAATTAACTCAGCTGTACGATAAGTATGCACCAATCCGTGCCATTAAATTAAAACATCTACCTGCACCTTGGCTCACTGATGAAATCAAAATATTTATGTCTAAGAAAGCTGCTGCCAAGGCGAAATATAAATGTCGTCCAACCCCTGTGAATTTGGAAAAATACATGAGTGCCAGGAATCTCTGCAATAAGGTGTGTAGGAAAGCACAGCGCCACCATATTCACAAATCGGTTGAAAATGGAGATCCAGTTAAAATCTGGAAATTTCTGAGAAACTTGGGAGTTGGCAAATCACGCAATGACACAATCCCCAAAGATATAAATATCGATTGGCTTAACGCACATTTCACTGCTTCGTCCAACTTTGATGGGACAACAAAAACAAACACTTTACAAGATCTTTCACGTATCCCAACTCCCAAATATTCCCCATTTGTTTTCGAGCAATTTTCGGGTTGTGATGTTAAAAAGAGCATAATTTCGATCTCATCCAATGCTGTTGGCAATGACTGTATCAGTCAAAACATGATCCTACCTATCCTTGATGAAATCCTGTCTGTCCTTTGTCATATCTTGAACTACTCTGTTACTAGCGGTGTCTTTCCATCAGCATGGAAAGATGCCCAAGTAATTCCGATACCTAAAAAATCCAAACCCTGTTCCTATACTGACTTCCGTCCAATATCCATACTACCCTTCCTTTCCAAAGTCCTTGAGCGTCTTGTACACGCACAACTCTCTTCTTTTCTTTCCAAGAATGCTCTCCTGAATCCTTTCCAATCCGGTTTTCGCCCTGGACATAGTACCACCACAGCATTGGTTCATATTACTGATGAGATAAGGCTGGGCATGGATGGTGGAAAACTCACGCTACTCTCCTTACTTGATTTTAGTAACGCATTTAACACTGTGGATTTCCACATCCTGCTTGCCATACTCCGCTCTATTAACATATCTCCAACGGTAATTGACTGGTTTCGTAGTTATCTGTTTGGACGCCGACAGCGTATACGCGTTGATGAGTCGTACTCCTCATGGTGTAATACATCTGTCGGTGTACCGCAGGGTGGAGTGCTATCACCATTACTTTTCGCAATTTTCATAAATTCTATCTCCAAAAACTTACTTTCGTCCTACCACCTTTATGCAGATGATTTACAGATATATTCACAGGCACCACTTGGGACGATTTCAGAGGCGTTTACTAACATAAACTTGGATCTGGCGCAAATTTGGACGTGGAGCAGAAAGTATGGCCTAAAGGTGAACCCGTCAAAAACTCAAGTTATTCTGATCGGCAGTTCCAGGATAATTTCCAAGGTAAACTAGCCGCAGCTGCCTCAGATTGAGTTCGACGGTAAAATCTTAAGAATCTCAGATAGTGTAAAAAACCTAGGTATTTATCTGGATAAAACTTTATCATGGGGAATTCAAATACAGGAAACAAGTCGCAAACTGTTTGCCTCAGCAGGATCGTTGCGTAGGCTGCAAAACTTTCTTCCCACAACCACCAAGATTGCGCTTGCACAATCCTTGCTTCTCCCAATACTCGATTATGCCGATGTCAGCTATCCTGATCTTAATGAGGACCAACTTGATAAACTTGAGCGTCTCCAAAATTTATGTATAAGATTCATTTTTGGTTTACGCAAATATGATCATGTATCTGAATTTCGATCTAGGCTCAAGTGGCTCCCAATTCGTCTTCGCCGGAATACCCATATTCTTATGTTACTGTATAATGTGTTATTTAATCCAATTTCCCCTACATATTTCAAAGAACGTTTTAAGTTCCTCCATAACACATTCAAGGACCTTGAGGTCGTCGGTGGATCTGAGACTGCAGATGCCAATCCATTCCACAAACTTCTACGACAAATCCTTTGCTGTTCAAGCTGTACGTTTGTGGAATGCGTTTCCGGTTGAAGTTAGGCAAGCTAAATCACTCAATATATTTAAAAATGCATTAAATAACCACTATTTGTCACTTTAATCTGTTATCTATAATTATGTATATAAGAATATGTTTTATAATGGAATTATATATATATATATATATATATATATGTGTATTATTTTGTATGTATACCTTATGTTTTTTGTATATGTATTTATATAAATATATATATTATCTATATATGTATCTACATATGAATGTACATTGCATTCAAATAACTATAAGATTCCACATATATTTGATAACTACACCATCAAACCTATCCTTTCCAGTCTGTCCATCCTAAGGTTGCCTGTAAGAAATCGCATTTTGCGATAAGGCCGCCCTTGTGCATTTACTATTTTTATTTTTGTAAATTTAAGATATCTGTACATAATTTGTAACAATTGTATTTGCGCAATAAAGTTGTTATGTATCTATCTATCTACATTTAGTTTCCGAGAAAATAAGTTCTAAGGTCTGGCGGCCCTGGGATCTTGGACTACAAGTGCCGTTCCGTTGTCTCTGCCGACCCCGACGGGAAAAAAGGCGTCCGTACAAATATGTATGTATGTATGTATGTATTATGTAATGTATATAAATCGCGCAAGTCTAAAATCGATTATGATAACATGTGTGGCTGGGAGATGTAAACTGTGCGTGGTGGAGTGATTTATCACAGCAGCCCATCTTCTTCTCTTGAATTTTATGGTTATGAAGTTCATTGGAATACATTCAACAGTTGAGCAATAGTTAAAACTTAACTAACAGTAAATTTAAGTGAGATTGTTTCCTTTGTTAGAAGTGAATTCTTGTCTAGGAGAAATTTGCTCGAAATAAGTAATGTGTTTTTGTTTTGTAATGATATTTTTCGAATATCCGAATGAGCTTGAACGACATCTATAATTGAAATAGTAGATAATTAAAATAATTCAGCAGATATTGAGTTTCACAAATTTTGTATTAAATTACACCAAATATATCCTAGTACATAATATGAATGTTCCAATAATCTGCTATGAAACCCGATGCTATACCACAGGGGTTGTTTTTACAAACCCTTGATCTACTAAACTGTGCTATACAATAGCTCAGACAGAGGGTCGATTCCAAATTCTATAGAAATATCATATTTTTATGATGCCCACTGATTAATCATGGTTATGCTGTAGGGTCTGATTACAAACTTACTGTTACACTCGGAAGCAATGATTTTGGACTCTATTAATATATCAATAAGGTGTAGAGATGTGTTGTGTTAGATTCTGTAATGAGTATTTGTTTAAATACTTATTTTTGGAGCTAAATACCCTTTATTAGTTTTGGGTTTTAATGAAAAGTTCGTGCGCAGATGTCGAACGATCGTTTGGCGGGCGTGGTTTTGTGTTCGGTCCCTTTTTAGGGTTCCGTACCTCAAGGTAAAAAAAGGAACCCTTATAAGATCACTTTCTTGTCCGTCTGTCTGTCTGCCTGTCTGTCTGTCCGTGTGTCACCACCGATTTTCTCAGGAACGGGTGGACCTAGCAAATTGAAATTTATACCAGATACTGAGGTCTATGGTTGCTATTGGGTGTATGAAAATCAGGGTCCTGGGTCAATCCAATAAAAAGATATGGTCAAAATTAGATTTTTGCGAAAACTTGTAAATACCAAAATTAACCTTAATTTTCAACTATTTTTAATTTTCGGAATTTTTCCTTTACTTGTGCTGTAAGACCTTGGTTATGACCAAAATTGACAATTCTAGGTCAACCGTAAGTACCCTATAGGTTTTGGGTCGAAAACCTATATGGTAGTTCCCGTTGAACTAGAATCACGAAATTTGGCCAAAAGCAGGGTCTTACAGCACAAATAAAGGAAAAATTACAAAAAATAAAAAAGTGGAAAATTTAAGGGCGTCCCCATACATACATAGTAGACTCCATTTAAGATAGTCCTCTAAGTTGTATGGGCGCTCATACAGATTTAGAGGACTAGCGTAATTCAACCTCAAATAAGGTAAAATGCGTACGGAACCCTCGGTGCGCGAGTCAGACTCGCACTTGCCCGAATTTTTTGTACGGCGTTAGGATATTGAATGGTTATGATGTTGATTCTATGGGACGTGTATTGGCTACGTTGCGTGAAGGATGTTTGGTTTCATTCCGCATTATGCCTAGAGGAAGTAATATCTAATACAATGCATACATAGGTACTTACGTCTGTTATTGGTACTTGCTATATTGACTCCCTGACAGACAAGACAACGTATCTACTAAAATTATTGGGCGCAAGAAGCGAAGTGAAGTGATCATCAAAAACAGATCTTCTCTCCGTATGTCGATATTCTGTAAGAAGAAATGGGTACTTTCAGACAAAGTGAACAGATTCAAGCACGTACATTAATACTGAGACACATATGGTTCTACTACTGCTAATAAGTAGTACAATTTGGTAGAAAGGTAGGAAAATAGGTTCCACGAAACACGATACGACGGCCAAGCCTAGATCATTTCCAAATTACGCGCTAATAAGAATTCACTAATTGACGTTAGCCTCATTACCATAAGATCCGAACTACTTACGCGAAAACACGCCTTACACAAGCAAGTAGCTTAGCTTAAGGTTATCAAGAACACTTTTTATCTAATAGCAGAAAATCGTCATCTTAAAAGTATTTTTCTAAAAGTTCGCCATAAATAAGCAAGTGGCGTATTATACACATCTACACCAAACATTTAGACAACAGATTACCTATAGACATATTACAATATTTTTGTTTTCCTTTTTGTTTTTTTGTTATAGACTCACTCCTGTATCCCCGAAGGGGTAGGCAGAGGTGTAATATTACACCCACATTTCGCCATGAATTTTTAGGTCCCACGCATGTCCCACGTAATAGGGGGCGAACCTACTGCCGTTACAGGGCACATCACCAGACTCCGTGCTGCTACTGAGAATTTGGAAAAACCCAGTAGGTACCTAACACTTTTTGCCCGACCCGGGAATCGAACCCGGGACCTCCCATCAGCAGTCGCATATGCTATCTACTGGACCACGGAGGCAGTCTTCAAACAATAATAATATACTTCTGAATTAATTCGATGCAACTAAACAGTTTTACAATACCTTGGACGTGGCGAGTGTCTAAACTCTGTGTCGACTGTGGTCACTGCTGCAGAATTTGAATAAGTACTTAGGTAGTGAGCAAGAGGTTAGATTATTTGTAGTCTTAAACACTACTCACGCATTGCGCATAAATGTTATATCACGAAGTGGCTTACAAACTTTCAAGCAACGAACGCCTAGAACAATCAGTATCGGAACAACAATTTGTGGCTCATAGAAAATCCCTTATGGGGATAGAACCCGTAACAATCGATGCAATGTTAAACGTAAACTACAACGCCAGGCAAGTCTTTGTAACCCAAGCCAGGTGAATGACATACCTAGACAATAAATATCTAACGGCAAATGTGCCCGGCCGGTAACGGCAATAGGCTCGCCCCCTATTACGTGGGACCTAAAAATTTATGGCGAAATGTGGGTGTAATATTACACCTCTGCCTACCCCTTCGGGGATACCGGCGTGAGTCCATAAAAAATAAAAAAATAAATATCTAAAGTTCAAACACTAAATGTTCATCAGGTACATATGCACCTGATGTACATATGCACTAGTAATATAACACGATGCACATGATTTAAGCCACAGAGTCGTGGGGGCTATTCTGGGATGAATTTATTTCACTGTCGACACAGCAAATTCATTTTATTATTGCATCGCCTATCTCAACTAATTTGCGTGCGCGTAAATGTTGAATATATATTTTATATGAATGTGAGATGAGAGCAATATAGAAAATTGTAGTCTTGCTGTTTTAATTGTGAATGATGATTGGCTAGGTTGTGGCTAAAATTATCCTATGATATATACATACGTGCTGGCTTGAGCAAATAAAACGTTTAGACTGGTGTTTGAAAGTCCTAAGTTGATGAGTTGCAGAAAACAGAAAATATCTGTCTTTATATTTTGCCTTCAACCGCGCCTACTATTATTTTTCCAAATTTGACATTCTTCAGAATACAAGGAACTTTCTCTTCAATATTTAAATCAATTGAAAAGATTCCAATCATCATACAGCCATCAAGGCTTTGCCAATTTAGGTCACAATAACATTGTGAGTGAAAATGAGGATTCCGCACACTGTCAGATGCTGACTAGACGGGTTGATGATGGGTGTGGTATGGGGTTTGATTTCAAGTTTTCGGTTTCATCCCAAAGAAAATGCCAAGGATAATATTCGTTTCGTGTATTTTCATAGTCGGCACTTACGACACCTACGGAATGAAATGGGTTAGTGAAAACTTGTTGTCTTAATTCATCACCGAGAGACTTATTCCAAACTGAACAAAACATATATCCCTATTTAGTGATATGTAAGTACCTACACATTTTCCATTGCGAATACCAATATGTTGTTATGAAACCAATGACATGCAAATTCATTTAACTACAATGACAAAAATTAAATTACAAGCTTATATTCAAAATATTTGCATGTGGAGAGGGGAAATCAAATGCAATTACAAGTTCTCTTCTGCATATTCATGTTAACAAACTTGAGTAAATAACTCAAAACGAAGACCACAAAGGGCAACAATTAAAACTGGGATGTCCGTGTGAAATGAAAGAAAAAGAAAATGACCTATTCGTCGCTCTCTCGCACGCAATTTCATTTAACGATAGACACTGGACGATCATAGGAGAAATAAAACAATGTAACTATGTTTCCCAAGGTGGCATTTTTTATTTTTAGGTGGCTGTCAAATTTTAAAGGGGTGTAGGATTTTGTGAGTTCCTGTGTCTGAAAGGTGTGATGTGAACGTGAAGTTATGAAACAGCTTTATAGCGCTGTATCTGTTTAATAAATACTTTATGCTTATTTTTAATGGCCTGACCTGACTAATGGTATCACTAGTACCATCTACAGAACAATTATCGCGTTGACATTGACTATAATTATACTGATCCATATGACCTTCCGGACTATATCCTTCATGAAAATCTTATACCTAGTCTACCTCCTAATTTGAAAGAGCCTACTAAGGCTGTTTTCATTTCCATATGACGTGACTCACATGTGGCATGATAACGTCTTCCTCGTACTTAAAACGCCATATTTTCCATATAAAAAATAAATTAAAATCGAAATCAAAATCGGCCGTTTCCATCAACATTCTCAGCCGCCCTTATATTGGGAATAAAATACAAAGATAGGCTATAAAAGCACACTTTTACGAGTTCATTCTCGTCCGGTGCGGACGGGCTTGCGACAAAAAGACGACTAAACGTTTTAATTGGCACATCCTGGCCGTTTTGCGATTACCGTTTTCCAACTACACGAAAACAGACACTGTGTTTGCACAGCTGCTTATTAATAAGGAACCCATCTGCTAGCAAGAGACATCTAGTTTAAACTCCGTGTCGTAATTATGTTTCAGTTAATGATTTGTGTAACCAGCAATGTTTGCAACACTGTGTGGCGTGCTTTAGGATCGGTAAATTAATATCTTTGTCAGATGTGCTTAATGTTTAACGATAGATTAAGCAATCGTGGACATTGAAAGTTTGCTAGATTTCCTCGGCTGCTTGTTTTCGTTTTATTTGCGGTGTATAAATAATATTGAACCGCAACCGTTCTTTTTCTTTTTTATGACTAGTTTCTTCAAAGCGTATCTGCTGTTTGCCTCGTAGTTAAATATTTAAATATCAGAACATATTATTATTTTACTCTTTATGTTATATTGTAACAAGATTTATTGTTAGGTAAACTTTTAAAGCCATCAAGGGTTTTTTCTTGAAATGTATCCTAAATATTTATGTAAACTATAGAAACCAATAGAAACAGTCAACAGTTGCCAATGTTTAGGCCACACTTTTATTGCCAATACTTTTGTATGTGAACATATGTCAGTGACAAATCTTTTTCGGCACGTTAGTCATAGCGGAGCCATTAAAACAGCCAGAGCTTTTCAGATATATTTACGAATCAATTTTGTCCTTTTTGGATGCCCAGGGGAGATTTGAAGCTACATTTGTTAATTGGTTCCGGCAGTTTTTACTTTTGCCATTTGCAATTGATTTGGTTCTGCTATTTATAAGTGTTACATAATTTCCTTTTAACTAGTGATAACATTAGATGACATTTTTGTAAACATCGACTTAGAACCCACGACGCATCGACTTACCCCGTAGCCTAGAGAACACCTAAAGCTGCCCGTCCGAGGCGTAATGAAGACCTTTGACAATTGTTACGTTATGACCGTACCTACCCTTAATCATCCGGATACTAATCTAATCTATTAAATATAGTTGTCCCGATGGATTACGGAGTTTAGACGGCAGGCATTCTATTGAAAGTGCAATATGTCTTCGAATCTGGCAAGACTAAACTTACCCTGAGATCCAGACTCACGCCTGTATCCCCGAAGGAGTAGGCAGAGGTGTAATATTACACCCACATTTCGCCATGAATTTTTAGGTCCCACGTAATAGGGGGCGAGCCTTTTGCCGTTACCGGGCACATCACCAGACTCCGTGCTGCTACTGAGAATTTGGAAAAACCCAGTAAGTTATCAGGATTTATTAAAGCACAAATGCCAAAGACTTCTTTGCCTATATCCACAATATTTGTTTCTCTACGTGCGATTAGATTTTTTTCTACAAAATTACTAATAAACCAAATAGAAAACTTTTAAGTCAATAACAAACTCAAAAGTAAACATAGTATGAGTATATATATAATATACAGTAGCAGTGGTGTTTTGATGGATGCGCACGACAGTCATCTGCAAGCCAGAGCCATGTACAGCGTGTTCCGTTTGGGATAAGCTCCGTACATGAATATTAAAGTGAAATGTTATTGTGGACGCTTTTATACCGACTCGTTATGATAGTGCAGTTGTTCGCAAATTTTGATAGTGTGTTGCAGTAACGTGAATTTAGAATGGGTGGCCTTCTCATTAGGTAAGATTAGTAAGGTCGTTACTGACTGACTGACAGACAAGCTATAGCCAAAACGAGTGTCGTGGTTCTTTGTCAATATAAACAAAATATTATTAACGATTTGAATTTCGTTTCTTTAGAACAATAATTCAGTTGTTTATTGTATATTATTTAGCTGGTAGGTACTCCATGAGCTGTTGTCTTTACCTGACGACTCTGATTATTCGGAGTAACAAAAGTAGATTAGACACAAACTTAATATTGCGACTTTTTTTTTTTGGACTAATCCCACCCTCATTCCCACTACTGTGTCACCTGTGTAGCCAGGTTCAGCAGCAGTGACCATTGATGACAACGAGTTTTGACACTCGTGAAGTCCCGGGGAAAGTTAAACTGTCTTGGAACCCGCAACGAACTTAATCAGAAGTATATTGGAGGAGTTGGAAAATGAATAATCCACTTCCCTCCTTAACAAAGCGGGAGACAAGCAACGAAGAGATATAGTGATGAGAAAAGATAAGAACCACGGACATGAGCATTAAGGGGGCCTAAATTGTGAACTATGCCTGTTTCCAGTAATATGTATGGCAGAAACGCCTAAACGCACGGAAATTCGTCCTACTTGCCACAAGATCCGTATAGTACACTACTCCAGAAGTTACCTCTAATTCGTTAAGCATGATATTACGTTCAATTTGCCAAAGACTACACTCCCATAGAATGTGATCAGCAGATTGTTCATAATTGTTGCCAGATGTTGAACATTGACATAACGGTGAATCAACTAGCTTAAATGAATACAACTTGCTCTTAAAGTTGCCATGACCTGTAAGAAATTGGGCTACACAGTGATCCACCTCCAACCAGTTCCTCGCCAGTCGCTCTCGGACGCATGGGAAGAACTGGTAGAGGTGACGGCCCTTAGTTGATGTGTTCCAGCGACATTGCCATTCATCAAGAAGATCGTCATAGACTGTGGATTGATGGTTCAACAATCTAGCGATCTTATGTCTGTCGCGCGGAGCTAGAAAATTTAGATCCATGTTATCTCGTGTCACGTAATACATTGCTGCTCGTCTTTGTGCCTCAAGATCGACTGGAAATACACCTGCCAGTACTGGCAAAGCTTCAGTACTAACTGTCCTATAAGCCTTGCACAAAAATATCAACGCGAGACGTTGACTTTGTAGCATTTTACGTCGTACAGCACCGATAGTAGCTCTATCAGCCCATGCAGGCGCACCATAACACATACAACCCAGATATGTTGCACCATAAATTACTTTTAAAGTTTTGAACGAAAGCCCCCATGTCGCAGTTGATATCTTTGACAAGGCGTAAAAACTTCTTTTAGATTTTTCACCTACTGTTTTAATGTGCTCGACAAATGAAAAGTTTCTCTCTAAAACTAACCCTAAATAACAAACTGATTCTTTGTTTCTAATGGTTATGTTATTGAATTTGATTCGAGGCGGTGTTTTTAAGTTCCCTTTCAAAAGTAATTGAAATGTTTTCTGTGGAGAAAAATATAAACGATTGCGTTCGCCCCAATTGTTGATTAAGTCTAAACATTGATTAGCTAACCTTTCAAGTCCTACCCTAGTATTAGATTGAATAAGTAAAAGACCGTCATCTGCATATCCGGTCAATGAGCAACCTGGTGGTAGTGGTATGCTTAGAAAGTCATCAAAACCTAGATTCCATAAATACGGGCCTAACACTGATCCCTGCGGACAACCCATGGTCAGCGCCTTCGACACAGCATGGTGGCCTAATTTTAACTTTGCTGTTCCATGTAGGAAATACGTATAAATGAGGGAATATATGTTACTAAAGCATCCACGAGACTTTAATTTAAGTAAAAGCATTGGCCACCATGCGTTGTCGAAAGCGCCAGATATATCTAAGAATATACCTAGCACATATTGTAGTGTTGATGACGAAACTATCTTCCTAACCGATATAACTGCGTCAACTGTCGATTTACCTACTGTGAAGCCAAATTGTCTATCGCTAAATCTAATACCGCCCGGCAGAAGCCGGGGAACTACGAGACGTTCTAAAAGCTTACCTAGTGATGGTAACAATGTTATTGGCCTAGATGACTTAGGCTCGTCGGACGGTTTGTCTCCTCTTTTTGGTATGATCCTAATGTAACCACTGCGCCATATACGAGGAAAAATACCTTCTGCTATGCAACGTTTAAACACAAACAAAATGGACTCACCAGATGTTTTACAAGCTTCCTTTATCATCTTGTTGGAGATTTTGTCTTCGCCTGAAGCTTTGTTAGGCGGCAAAGATCCGACAGCATTTATGAATTCGTCATAGGATGGTAGGTCTGACGCTGGTGAAACGGGTTGCAAAGCAGCCCATTGTCGGATCTGACGGTGGTAGTCTGTGTCATTCTCCAGCCGCGATCGTTGGGTATCAGACAATTCAAGAGATAGTCCGTTGTCTCCTCAATACCAGTGGAATGTTTACCATTAATTTTGATATTTTGGGTATAAGCTAAGTCGATAGATCTATTTGCTTTAAATTCGTGATATAAAGGAGACCACGGACCCTCCCTATCGAGTCTATCAACAATCTTACGTAACAAATTTCTTTTGCATTTTTCAACTACAGACCTATAATGAGATCTAGCAACTCTAAGAGCAAGGAAGGCAGTATCATAAACGTCACCTGTTATTTGACGTCTTTTTAATAGATTTAACTTTCTACGTGCTCTGCGAAAGGCTCGCCGAAGTTCAGCTAAGTTGTTATTCCACCAATCACACCTACGAGTGTTGGCGATAGAACCACGGCCAACGGCAACATCCGCACAATATATGAAGGTGTCAGACAAAATTTCAGCACTCTCCTCTACAGAAAGACTACAGCAAGTGAAGTATTTGACATGTGACGCGAATAGTGAACCAAAAAGATCCCAATTAGCTCCTTTTGTTTTATATCTAAAATTAATAGAGGAGATACATGACGAGTCCCGTGGCAGCCTTGGCGTGAATTCGTACACGATTAGGCGGTGGTCACTACATGACGCGTCCGGTAGGACACGCCACCTATCTATACGAACGTCCCCACAAGAAAGTGTGACATCAATAGAAGACTCGCCCATGGGGCTGCAAAAAGTAGGTGGTGCATCTGGTGTGTTGTGGATGGATAAATTCATTTCTGCAATGAAATCCTCGACGGCGCACCGTCGATCCCTATGAGAAGAACGATATTTGCCATACCATAACGTAGATGATGCATTTACATCAGCACTAATTATGACCTTATGGCCCACAAGGGACCTTAAAACCAAGCGAAGATGGTGTAAGTAAGGGGCAACCGGATGTGAATACTGAAAGTAGCAGCTGACAACATAAACTCTAAAGGACGCAGAAGATACCTCCGCAACCGCACAGTGTGACGTCATGAGATTACTAATAGATGTTACAGTTAAGTTTGAATTCGCGACATAAATCCCAGCTCGTGCTTTGCCGTCCAGCTGTATGATTTTATTACTCTGGCTTGTATTTTGATATTGTTCTTGTACGAGTATTACGTCTAACTTATATTCTATAACTAAGCGCTCTAACTCTAATGTCGCCACCCTATCGTTGTGAAGGTTTAATTGTCCTATAACGATATTATCCGTGATGTACCTACCTAAGTATGAGGTTCCCTAAACTATTAATTCAGTAGTTAGTATTAAGAATTAGTTGTTCTAATTTTAACTTATATGTGGGACATTCCTGAGATCCGCAACGATGGTCATGCGGTTTCTTAAGGCGTTTACATGCTACGCATGAAGGTTTAAAATCAGGAAGATCTTTATTTGAGCAAGTTTTTGTTTCGTGTTCCCCAGCACAGTGAGCACAAGCAGCTGTTTTATACGTACAAAACTTTTGAACGTGACCGAATTGTTGACATTTTGAACACCGCACTATTTCTATGTCGTCTATAAACCTACATGTTGCCCAATCTATAAACAATTTTTCTTTTGTGCTAACAAGATGTTTACGAATGTCTGGTTCTACTTCCAGGCCTATCCATTTACGACCACTATCTAATTTATGCCTACGAGTGATTTTGGTATTTTTAATAAACGTTTCCTCATCTACACTTACCTCATCTTTGATATTCTGACGGTATAACGCCGTGATGAACGCTTTGTCCTCCATAGCACCCGGTACGTCCTTGACAAGAATGCGTGGCTTACGCCCTTTCGGCTTCTCTAGACGTAGACCGGCAGACCTAATCGCACTTACGGATTCCAACTTTTTGAGTTGTTTTTCGTTGGCTACACGTAGTACTACCCCAGACTTGGCTGTTTTTTTGACACCTACTATTTGAAAGCCTTCGTCGCAAGGTTTGATGGCCTTCATCAGTGCCTGCTTCGTAGCGGATGACGACCCGTATTCAGCTGAACGCTCTGTAGTCGGGTAAGCTACAATAGCAGGGCGTTGGACACGGTGAGACTCCACCGCGGCCGCCGCCGGCACTGACTTCGCTGGTAGACGAAGGCTAAGTTTTTGTGCGTACGTCGGCTTTTGCTGATTGTTTTTAGGCTATCTAACTCTCGTTCCAAATGCGCCATCCTAGTTTCGTTACTAGACGATTTTAATGCTAGTATGGATACTATACCTGTTATACGCTGCGTAAAATCCATTATGGCAGTTTTGTTAGCGACGTTAATACGCGATCCTTGATCGTTCACTAACTCATTTATGTTGGCCAAATAACTAGTTGCCTGAGCTACTAAATCACAATAACTATCAGAATAATTGACACTATTTACCAATGGTTCGCTTTGAAAACGTTTTGACCTATCATCTGGCGTAATAAACGATGGTGACATATCACTAAATAAACGTTTAGTCGTTGGCGACTTCGGTGTACAAAAATCCGTGCCACCACCACGATCAGGTGGTTCATTACAGAATAAAGACATTATTACCTTACCTTATTTAACTATACTATATTGTATCCGCAAAAGGAAACCTAAACACAAATATATTTAACAGTAAAAATAATTTAGTAAAAAAACTTACCTACTTTTTTCGCAGTACCTACATTAAGAAAAAATAAAAGACTTACCGATCGATGAATTACACTTATTTACACTATTTAAAATATAATATGTACAAAACTTACAATACACGGAGCCTAAACCCTAAAATACACGACCAGAAGCAACTCACGAGCTGAAAAATTATCAAAAAACCGGTAAAAAGTTATTTAAAAAACACAGCTATTTGCTTCGCACCACACTGTACGAAGCGCGGGAGGGAAGTTTTGAATTTGAATATTGCGACTATTATCACAAATAAATATGAGTCAATCTTCATCCTAAACAAAGTCTTGAAAGAAGGACGTTAATGAAAAGAATTCGGCTCAAAGTAAACAAGATGATTCATTCTGAGGAAATCTCCGGCAGCAATCATTTACGGTACATTTCAACAAAACCATTGCGTTGCCTCCCTAAGGTTAGTGGGCAACTTTACACCAATCTATTCATCACCATTTTTATACATGGCTTGTAATTTAGTGTACAGGGCATCTGCAATGAGTTTAGCCACAGCACGTCTTACGTCGATTCTTTAGCTTTTCGGCGTTCTGATTGGTCAACTAAGTACATGCTCATATCGGTCGAAGCACTTGGCACAAGCCAAGCACGGAGAACGTCTATCGAATTGAATTGTAACGTGTAGTAGTTAAACTCATTGGAGAGGCACGGACATTGCCGCGATATTTTTAGGGTTCCGCACCTAAAAGGTAAAAACGGGACCCTATTACGAAGCCTACACACGAGGCTGTATCTCATAAACGCTCATAAACTTTCTAGCTATCACTGTAGCTAAAAAGTTGAAATTTTCACAAATTGTGTAAGTATTTTCTTTTATTTTCTTTATTTATAGACTCACGCCTTTATCTTTGAAGGGGTAGGCGGAGGTGTAATATTACAGCCACATTTCGCTATGTTAATTTGTAGGTCCCACGTAATAGGGGGCGAGCTTATTGACGTTGCCAAACTCCGAGCTGCTACTGAGAATTCGGAAAAACCCAGTAAAATTTTCGACCGACCCGGGAATCGAACCCTAGCATAAGCTATCCACTGGATCACAGAGGTAGTATTTTTTAATTTCATCGCCCGATTACACTTCGGTGTGATATAAAACCATTTTAAAGCATCACTCGCATGCATCAAATGCAGAACAGCACTCTGCATACTCACACTGGAAGGTTTGACTAAGGCGCTTTTCAAATGGACCGCATCATAACACTTTAGCTACTAAATCTATCATATTTCTGTATTATAAATCAAAACTGTATGCAGCTTTGGCTTCATGTATTTTGCATACGAGTATATACTGCAGAATTTAAATTATATGCTACTGTGTAGTTCGAGAAACGTTTCTATTCATTGCACTGCTCAGCTAAGTTGAATTAATTTAATGAAATATTTTGTAATATTAATAATACCTAAAAAGGCCAATCGTTATGATTCAAAGATAAGATGAGACAAATTATAATAACTACACACCTACGACGTTTGACGGACGTTTCTGTGCGAGTGTATCTAAACCCTCTCGCCATTTTTAATATTTCAGACTATTCTAACTGTTGCAAAAAAAGTTCCATAGAAAGGACTATAAAAATAAAAGCAGTGTTCCATCCGAAGAACTGTGGCTGCGTGTGTGTTGTCCTAGCGTATTAGATAGATAATATATTGGACAAGAGTATTCCCTCAGCTACGCAATCATTTTTCTTTTCATTTAATCGTTACTTCCCGGCCCCTTAGGTATTCCGGGCAATCCCTTTTTTGTTCAACCCTGTCCCCAAGGAACATACCTGCCAATTTTCAGCCAATAGTTTTGGCTGTAGCTTGTCTGTCAGTCAGTCAATAACGCAAGGATTATATATATACAGATGGGTTGCAGTTTTCATAATAATGAATTTCAATTCTCATATCCTTGCTATTGAATAGTAGAATAGTCCTATAAAACAAAGCGGTTCATACATCAAACCGCTATCACAATCAACATCGGAGCAGTCTTCACACAGTCTATTATTAACACATCTGATTCAAGTCCTCACCGTTGCAATTGAATTATATAATTATGCTATATTCAGTAGGTTCGGTTTAATTGTCCGTAACCAGCCGTTATTACGTTTCAATGAGCTATTCGTTTCAAACACGTTATGTAAATATGCACACCAATAATTCAGCATTGACATACCAGAATATGTCCATTATAATGTATCTCCATATCTATAACTAGACGAGCCCGCGGTTTCACCCGCGCTATTTAAGGCTAATGCGCTGCACCCGTGGCTAATAGCGTGATGTTATATAAGCTATAGCCTTCCTCAATAAATAGGCTATCCAACACAAAAACATTTATTTAAATCGGACCAGTAGTTTCTGAGATTAGCGCGTTCAAGCAAACAAACAAACTCTTCAGCTTTATTATTTAGTATACATTATTTATCATAGAACGTTTGATAGTGCACAGACAAGAAGCAGGAACACTGCGTGGCAGATCACCCAAGCAATTGTAGTTCCTAGATCATTCGGTTTAAATATACCTATAGTCAGTATCGGAATAAAATCCGTAAGCAGTAGTTTACTTTCATGTTCCTGTTAATAATTTATTGTTTTATTTTTGTTTACAGGTACATTTCAATCATTCCTAGAGCGTGTTGATTCTCCTTTGAATACACTTTAAAAAGTTCGTAAGTTAAACATTGAATAAATATTATATGTTCTTAAATATTAAAAAGCCTTTAAAAATACAATTAACTCCTCAAGTGGTCTAACGGCAAAGTCATCATCACCATCAGCCCTTTAAACTGTCCCACTGCTGGGCACGGGTCTCTTCTCACTATGAGAAGGGTAAGGCCATAGTCCACCACGCTGGCCAAGTGCGGGTTGGCAGACTTCACATGTCTTTCGAGAACATTATGGAGAACTCTCAGACATGCAAGTTTCCTCACGATGTTTTCCTTCACCGTTTAGCAAGCGATAATTAACAGTTTAATACGCACTTAACTTCGAAAAGTCATTGGTGCGTGCAGAGGATTCGAACCTGAGACCGTCTGCGTAGCAGTCTGTCGGTCTCTCCACTCGGCTATCGCTGCTTCTTGAAAATGATAACCGACTATGTTCTGTAAATAATTATCCAAAAGCACCTTGAAGACAGCCAGTTCCAGTCCTATACACAATCACTCTACGGTCATGGCAGAATACACCGCATCAGATTTCAAGAGTAGGTTTGGGTATGAGAGCTAGTTCTTCAGTGTGAACGGTAATAATTTTCGTGAAAGATCGCAATAGGTACCATGGCATTCTCAGTTTTGTCCGTAGCAAACACGTGACAAGTCTAGCCCCAAAATACGCAAACCAAACGCGGCGTGTACAAGCATCGCTTTTATTCATTTATCAAAATAGCCCGCAAGTTTATTTTAGAACTAACAAAGCTCGGCTAAGAACCATCGGAGTACACATTATCTAAGCCTGTGAGATCGTGCTTAACCCGGCCGTTGGAAAACGAACGAAACGAACAAAAAGTCCTGACCGCCTGTTGCACTGTCGTATTCTTATTTTAGTCGTGTGCTTGGTTTAGTGTGGGGGAAATAATTATCGATGTTATTGTACAAAGCCAAGTACAGAGGGCGTGATGTCGATATGATTAACATGGCATAAAAATGGATTTTTCTGAAAATAACATCCCTGTGCGTGATATAGGAATTTAGTTATTAGAAAATTTACAAATTTTATTTTCATAAAACACTTTGTAAACATTAAAGTATCGGAAACAAAGTATTATCTGTGGATCATAGAAAGCGTTGTCTCGTGTAATGTGATATTTGTGTGATGTGTATAATTTTCTGAATTAATATAATGTTATTATCTATTGCATCTATCTATGACACGTTTTCTTCTGTCGCTCGGTTTTTGTTGTTCTTTAATCTTGTCAAAATAGCGACAGTGTCACAACATCTAGTCTCAGCTGACAGCTTTTACCTATAAAGCTACCTTCCGAATTTCAGTTTCAAAGATGAAATTGTTTACGATATTTCGTGTGTAGTCAGTAAGTGTCCTTTTATCATCATCTTCATATTTTTGTTTATAACAACATGCTAGAAAATTCGATGAGTGAACTTGCATTAAATTAATCGTTCAGAATTGCAGTGTTAATTAATGGCCAAGTTATTTTAACTACACACAATTTAATTATGTTGTTACAATATATAGGTCAGATTGACATCTATTAAATTGCCATTATTCACTTGCCACAAAAACGTTAATTGATTTACAGGGTAAATACATTTTACCACGCACTCAAATTTATCGATATATAAATCTATCTCATCTCTAAAAAATGCATCTGGCCGTGTGCGGTGTGCATGACACCAGGATATCGTTCAAGATTCTTTAGAGACTGCTCGCTTTGTCTACATTCTACATAATCGATAATTTAAATTCACGTCACTATAAAATGCGACGACCGAGCGTGTTCACGACGCTGCCGATTTTATATTATCGACTATTGTATCAATATAGCCAAGCACTAATTTTAGCTTTGTCGGAGTGGTATTAATAGATGAGTATAAGTTTTCTGTTTTGTTGTTCTTGTTATACAATATTTTCAATGGAGAAAGTTATAGTACGGCTGTATAGAATAAGTGACTTTGTATAATGGTAGGAACTTTTACTTTAAACCTATCAAGGATTAAAGTAAAAGTTCCTATCATTATACAAAGTCACTTATTCCCATCCATCAGGATGGGAATATTTTGATAAGTTGTAATATCAATTCCTTGAAGTATGTATTACAGTTCTTTTTTAGGTTATGTTACGTTTAGCAAGGACTTTCTTGGCAACATTGGTTACAGTCGACACTTACAATATTACGCTATTTTCATTTACGTAAACAAGACGTTTTTGAAACATATGGTCTGGATTGGTGGCAAGACCGGCAAATTTCAGTATGTTTATACACATATTTTAACGATTTTCTTATATGGTTATACTAGAGGACGCCAGCAGCTACGCCAATTTTTTTTTTAATTTACTCGTTTTGGCTGATCCCGTGGGAATTTCGGGAAATCCCTTCTTAGTGCACCCCTACGGTCCCCAAGGAACATACATGCCAAATTTCAGCTTCCTGCGCCCAATAGTTTCGGCTGTAGCGTGTCTGTCAGTCAGTCAGTAACGCAAGGATTTTATATATTAAGAAGATTATGTTATATATTCAAATGTTTTATATATTTCGATCACAGTTTATTTGTTTAAAGTAAAATTATATTCATGATGGTGTGAAAAGCCTTTTCTCTGCGCACTCTAGGCGCTAGTCATGCATGCTGTTTATGAATGAAAAGTAAAATATTTTTTTAATTGATGCTGCAGCTGCTTGATGCTATTTATTGAAGTTGCCTTGTTTAATTGAGCCATGTTTGAGTGTTTTATGCTCGATTATCACATGCGTAAAAGATATTTGATTCTTAGAAAGTCGTAATGTTTCTTCTGTTGAGTTTGTGACATATTTTTATTCTTAAAACGGGAATAAAGACAGCAATTTATAAGTAACATTTAAGCTTTAACTTATTAGGTACTATTGTCCCCACTCCCCACATTATGAAAGACTAAAGGCTGATCGCTAAGTCTAATATCAAAAGGAGAAGAAGGTAAGAAGGAAGGCTTTCTGCCTGGCAAATCTAGCAATAAAGGTACCATCGACTAATATAAAATCTAAAGAGCACATATGCTACGTGCTTGCAGGCTTTATTTTAATGTAACTGTTTCTTTCAGATCTCGTCATAATTTCGGAAAATCCCTTTTTAGTGCACCACTACGGTTCTCAAGGAACATACATGCCAAACAGCTTCTTGAACCCAATAGTTTTGACTGTGCGTTGTCTGGCTGTCAGTAACGCAAGAATTTTGTATATACAGATTATTGCATTAATTTCTTTCACAAGACACATTTCATCGACATCGTCACATTAGTTTCACATCACTAGCCGCTGCCTGTTCGCGACACTAACGGCGCGCGGCGCGGCGTGGCACCTTATTGTTTAAGTTCGCTAATTAGTAGCTGGCGTGCAAGCAGAACTGATAAACCAGCCCTGTTTGGCTCGCCTATTGTCAATACTGTTTACTACTCGCCCATTGCATCCGAGGTGTGCCTTCTATCTACGGGAAATATACGATTGTGTGTTTGTTTTGTTTAAAGCTCTGTACTTGTTTTATTCTTTGTTTAAAGGCGGTGCTAAGGATTACTTCTACTACTGTCTCAGGTGTTTATCGGCGACAGTTTCTCTGTAGCAAATACTTTCGAACTTCGCCTCATAGGTATGTAGGTTATTTATAGAATTGTTATTATAGCTCGTGTATTGATTTATTACTGGCTGCGCGGTTGGTGTAGTGGTTTAAGCGGCTCCCTAACGCTGCGCCGAGCGTTTCGAGTTCGATTCCCACACGAGATAAAAACTTATGTAAGTAGGTAATCCATAAAATTGTTGTTTCGAATCTGAGTATTTTTTGTATCCGTTGGTTGTATGTTTGTAAAGTTCCCCGCGGTACAGGATTTAAACCTAGTGCAGGAGTTGACTTTTTAAAAAGAAAGAAAATCCTTTTATTTGCGCCGATGCTTCGCTATAGTTCACAAGCATGAATCAAGTCCCACTCAATCCGTGACCATGGCTGGTGTAACGCATGCTGGAATGTCAATGCAAATGGAAGGTACTTTCTGCAGCAATTGGGTTTTACGTATATCTTAGTTTGTTTGGTTGAACGCGCTAATCTCAGGAACTGCTGCTTCAATCTCAATAATTCATTTTGTGTTGAATAGCCCATTTATCGAGTAAGGCTAGGCCGTCATCACGCTATGAGCCACGGGTGCGGAGCAGTAGCCATAAATAACGCGGAGGTAACCGCAGGCTCAGCTATTCTAGAACATATCTTACATACTTTTGAATTTTAAGGTATTTACTAACGTCATATAATAGAAAAAATATTTTCTTTTTTTTCTATTTCCATCGACATCTCAGCTAGACATCGACGCACATCCCTCACAAGTACTCGACTCGTAACCCGTATTGTTTGACTGCAGTAATTAGTTCGTCGCGAGTGCTGCCGCTAAATCAATCTTACAGCTATTACTCGTATGGACGTAATAACTTCTCATATGTTCAGTGTATGGCAACTCATGGCAATATAATTAATGTTTTGTAAATAATATTCTTGCGGTACTGCCTGACCGACAGACAACTAACAGCCGAAGCTGAAATGTGACATGTGTATTTCTTGGGGAGCGTAGGCACTAAGAGCGGGTTATTTAAAAATTTCCACCCGAAGGGGGTAATATAGATCCACGCGGGAGCCTAATCACGATATATAAAATTCTTGCGTTTACTGACTGACTGACAGACAAGCTATAGCCAAGACTACGGGGCGCAAGAAGCTGTTTGGCACGTATGTTTCATGGTGACTATTTGGGTGCACTAAGAAGGGGTTTCTCGAAACTGTCACAGGATCCGGCAGAAACAGTTAATGTGCGGGCGTAGCTGCGATTTAATATAAAATTTAAATAAGAACAAACAAAGATATATTGCTGGTGTGCGATTTCTTTATTTTAAAGAAGAATAATATAATCTCTAATCAACTTCACATGCATTTTCAGAACTTTAGGGAGAACTCAGACATATCGTTCTTCTCAGCATGTTTTCTTCACCGTTTAGCTTGCGATAATAATTATCCTGCACTTAGCTGCCAGCCTGCCACCTTATCCGTGTGGTGACGGATTAAGAATACGGAATGTCACCACCCCATATCATCCCATGGCTGTCGTAAGAGCCGACAGAGGGAGCATATTATGCAGAGAACAGCACTGTAAGAGAAGGAAAACTTGATACAAACCCTATACCAACCCGTTTGGCCAGCGTGGTATAGTAGGCCAATTCCTCCTTTCAAAGGAGAGGCCTAGTCCAGCAGTGGACTGTTGAAGGCTGATGATGGTGATAGCTGCCACTTTTTGAACTTGAGACTCTCTGCGTAGGTCAATTAGTCTTTTCACTAGACTATCTCTGATATTATTTTTTTTATGCTAATAGGTGACAAACGAGCAGATGGATCGCCTGATGGTAACCAATTACCGCCGCCCATGGACACAAGCAACACCACAGGAGTCACAAGTGCGTTGCCGCCTCTTGGGGTTGGGAAAAGGGATAGGATGAGGAGTGGGATGACGGAGAAGGAATAAGGGATAGGGCTTCCGGCACTTTCACTCGCTGAACGAAACGCAACAGTTTAGGTACTGTTACTTTACGTCTATCTTCTGTGAGAGGGTAGTACTTCAGTAAGGCTCTACTACCTTGCTAAAACTTAGTAATGTGGAGAAACCTATTTTCCTCATCTTCCATCTAAAACGTCACCAATCTCCATCTAAAAAAAACCCATGGCATCATGTTTCCCATGATAAATTCGGTCATGATGACGCCAATTGCGCCACGGAGCGATATTCTAAATATACGCTGATCGATTTTTTTACACGCGCGGTAAACGGGCCCACAAATATTTGTACGCCGCAATTTAGGTTAATCGACGGTGCATGATACTGTTTCTATAACGTGTACGGTGTACTGAACTGTTGGCTTTAAGGGATAGCAGACTTTTTGGAGGGTGGAGTTCGAGTGGTTTTTTTTCTGTTGAGCTGGCTGGACTATTTTAAATTTGGTTTGTGTTGACTGAAATAAGTGTGGAATAAAATATGCTTCGTATTACATTTCATCGAAATCATGAAACATACGGATAGACTTCTGAACGCCTGACCAGATTTCGATGTATGATCGTTAGAATTCTCGCATCTCACGGGCTGAAAATATTGTGTATAACATCAATATAGCAGCAATATTTTAAGCCTTCAAATGAAACATTTAACTTGACTGTCGTACTTATATCTTTTCAATGATTTTATTCAAACGTCCAGGATTTTGTGGCCAAAAATACAATCTCTAAGATTGCTAACAAAATTCGATTCAAATATTGAAATATATTTTTATCGCCTCATAATTAGCAAATGAATCCGCGGGCACAGCTAGTATAATAATATAATATATCATTATTACACAGTGTATCGGTCCGAGTGCAACAAAGTGAGCGTGTTAACGTTGACATCAAGTAGGGAAGCAATGTGTCATGCAAGACGCGTAGTTCCAAAATACACCTCCGCGTAGATAGAGTTATACTCTGAAGAATGGTATGATTTAAAGTTTTTAATATTATCGCTTGCTCCATATCTCGGAGGGCACGTTAAGCCGTCGGTCGCGTGTGGCATGAAGATCTTTAGCAGTCGTTATGGGCAGTTACTAACAGCTCTTGAATATAGCCTTATGCTGGTCTGAACCATGGAATATCGCACCCCTTTAGGACACGGAGTTCAGACGGAAGTTGCTCTGTGGTAAACAAAATATTCTGTCATATCTGGCTAGACTAGAAAGTAGATTCTGGGTACCAAAAAGAAACCTAAATAACGCTACGATGATGTTGGTACGGTTTGAAACATTCGGTACATACTCAAATATATGACAACATCCATATTCTGGGATCCGACGCTATGTAAATAACAAGAAAAAGAACGTTAATAACGAATATTTAGATTAAATCCAACACATTTTAAACGAACACCACTACTTTTTCATGATCAAATTGGTTTTTATCTCTCTATGTATCCGTTTGTTTTCTATGGAATTGCCGACGTAAATTGGTGTAGCAATCAATTTCACACAAATTCATATAAATACCAATATTTGCTTGTGTTTCGCTATACTGGTATGTAAATATAATTAAAATAGTTTAACAAGAAATCAATGATTTCCGTGTGAAGCCATGTGGAAAATATTTTAGATAAAAAATCATAACATGTTTTTACTTGTTAAAATTGATTTGTAGGCTTATTTACTTATTGACAAAGAGTTTAATGATTAAAATAATTAACTACAAGTGCTAGCTTTTCTACACAAAAGCCTTACGTATTACAGCCCGACATTAAGCTATCCAAAAATCTAAACCGTATTTCGAAAATTCGCTTCCATCTCGCGTCGCCTTATTAACTGCGATGACAGATTTTCACCGTTAAGCAAACTAATATTAACAAGTTAATATCCGAAGTAAGTAGTACGCCGCGCCGTGTATTTAAACTCGAGGTCAGAAGAAAACCCGAGTAAATGGTGATAAACTATCCCGTTTCTGGGTACCTGTCAATTCTTACTTTCACTGCCCCTCTATAAGTAACATTAAAAATACATTAACGTAATTAGATTGTGACATCTATGCCTATCCTTTCGGCGGTATACGTGTCTATTGTCCTTGATACCGAAGACGTAAAACCATATCATAATATTTTCTTGGGTTTACGCGAATGTTACACATTGAAATTAAACTACAGTTTACGGATTTTATCGCGTTATATTGGTTTCACTGGTTATTTGTTATTACATTTAAACCGAAAGATCTAGAAACTACATTTTTTATTACTAGCCAATGTTTCGAATTCTTTACAGGATTCGTGTTCACGGCAGACTGAGGTGATATTTGTCTTTGTCTTGAATTTATAAGTTATCTCAAAGTACCTGAACATTTTTCAACTATTGGTGTTACTATCTACGCAGAATGTGCTCACTGTGTCTTGATGTCTTCTGGTGACTTTGTCCTTCTTGGGTTTCATTAGCCTGACAACAGGGTCCCAAGCTGGAGGAACATTCCAACCATCTTCCCTATTGAAATTAGGATGTTTTTTAATTTCAATAGCTTCACGTATCATTCTTGGAATAAAGCGGTGTTCTTTTGCGAGTATCTGTGGTTTATCAAATCGCAGGTAATGGTTGGTTCCTTGTTCTACATGTTCACACACAGCAGACTTCGTCGAGCGTTTGTGTTTAATGTCAGCTATATGTTCCTTTAGTCGAATGCCTATGCTTCTCTTGGTTTGTCCAATGTATGAGAGCCCACACTCACAGTCTATCTTGTAAACCCCGGCCTCTTGTAAGGGTAACTGACTCTTGACAGATGGTAATAATTGGCTTATCTTCGTTGGCGGCTTGTAGAATGTTTTGATTGAAGCTCGCTTCAAGATGTAGCCAATCTTGTCGGTCACGCCCTTGATGTATGGGAGGACAGCAGGTTGTCTCTCTACTGTGGCTGGCTTGTTCTTCGGGGATCTGTGACGTTGGCGCGGCGGTCGGAGCTTGTTGTCTTGCAGAACTTGCTTGACATGTTGAAGCTCGGCGTCCAGGTGTTTCTTGTCACAGATCCCCCGGGCTCTCTGAAACAAAGACATTCCCACGGTAGCTAACTGTTTAGGATGGTGGTGAGATTCACCATTTAAGTACCTATTTGTATGTGTCTTTTTCCTATACACAGTGTGGCTCAAAGAGTTGTTTTTGTTCCTGATAACAAGTACATCTAGGAAAGCTAAAGAATTGTTTGCCTCTAATTCCATTGTAAATTTGATGTGGTTATGAATAGAATTAAGATGGTCTAGGAATACATTAACACTATCTGTTGGTAAAATTGTAAAAGTATCATCTACATACCGCTTGTAGAACCTCGGTGTGATGGTGGCAGTCTGCAGGGCTCGCGCCTCGAAGTCCTCCATGAAGATGTCAGCAACAACAGGCGATACTGGAGAGCCCATTGCCACACCATCTACTTGTATGTAGTATTTCTCATCCCATAACAGATAGCCAGTTGTTAAGCAGTGTTTCAATATTTCTGCATATTCCTCAGGCATGTTGTTCTCTATTAGCTTCCTTCTAGTTATTTCAATACAGTCATGTGCTGGTAAGCATGTAAATAATGACTGTACATCAAAACTAACCATAGTTTCCTTGTCAGAGAGATGTAGGTGTTTTATTTCACTGACAAAATGGTAGGAATCCTTTACATGCGCTCTCGTCTTGCCTCTGAGTGGCGAGAGAATCTTCGCAATGTGTTGAGCCAATCTGTAGGTTGGTGCCCCTATTTGACTGACTATAGGGCGCAGTGGAGCATTTTCTTTGTGTATTTTCGGTAGACCATACAATTGAGGAGGTTTTGCACACGATGGTATTAAGTATTTCACGTCCAGATTCAGTTGTTCGGAGTATTTCTTAACAATGTCACTCGTTTGCTTGAGTATTTTGTTGGTCGGGTCTGTCTTAACCAATTTATATGTACTTTCATCCGACAAAAGACTTTCCATTTTTTGTTTATAATCGGACGTGTCCATCACTACCGTTGCATTTCCTTTATCTGCTCGAAGTACTGTTAGTTCAGGTCTAGCTTGTAGGTTCTTCAGTGCGAGATACTCTGGTTTTGGTAGATTCCTTCTCGGCACTTTCGACTGACGCAATACAGCCGAAACATCCTGACGTATGGCCTCGAAATCTTCCTTACACACATTGTTCTTCACTAGACAATCTTCAACGTTGCAAATAATGGTCTCATACGGTATTCTGGATGGCGTTATCGCATAATTTAAACCTCTGCATAATACTTTTTCGGTGTTTTGATCTAACGTGTGTTTTGACAGATTGACAACTGTTTGTCTATGATCGGCGGACGGTAGCGTGTGATTGGGTTTCATTAGCCTGATAACAGGGTCCCAAGCTGGAGGAAAAGAACACCGCTTTATTCCAAGAATGATACGTGAAGCTATTGAAATTAAAAAACATCCTAATTTCAATAGGGAAGATGGTTGGAATGTTCCTCCAGCTTGGGACCCTGTTATCAGGCTAATGAAACCCAAGAAGGACAAAGTCACCAGAAGACATCAAGACACAGTGAGCACATTCTGCGTAGATAGTAACACCAATAGTTGAAAAATGTTCAGGTACTTTGAGATAACTTATAAATTCAAGACAAAGACAAATATCACCTCAGTCTGCCGTGAACACGAATCCTGTAAAGAATTCGAAACGTTGGCTAGTAATAAAAATGTAGTTTCTAGATCTTTCGGTTTAAATGTAATAACAAATAACCAGTGAAACCAATATAACGCGATAAAATCCGTAAACTGTAGTTTAATTTCAATGTGTAACATTCGCGTAAACCCAAGAAAATATTATGTTAACCAGTACGGAGTGGAAACAGCAACAAAAATACGCCGGTTAGAAGATCTACAAACCAAGCGCGCAAGATACATAACATCTTTAAATTTCTTGAAGAGATGCCGTGATCACGATCTCATCCCTACATGCTGCAAAATATCAGCCAAGAAGGACATACGTGGGAGCGCTAAGATCTTAAAACAGGCAAGTGAAAAGTTACTCATTCAAAAGATACACGAACACCGCGCTGACTTACGCAGAATAAATAGAAATGTTGAGAATTTGTCTAACGAAATATACAGATTGATAACTCCATTTGATTTTGAAAAATGCATCAATGCAATAAATAACAGAGAAACATCAAAATATTACGCGTGTAAACGTAACAAAATAGAAAAATTTGAAAAATTACAACAAAAATCAAATGACCAGTACAAAATGAAACAGAACGTTTTTGCACGGACCAATCACACGCTACCGTCCGCCGATCATAGACAAACAGTTGTCAATCTGTCAAAACACACGTTAGATCAAAACACCGAAAAAGTATTATGCAGAGGTTTAAATTATGCGATAACGCCATCCAGAATACCGTATGAGACCATTATTTGCAACGTTGAAGATTGTCTAGTGAAGAACAATGTGTGTAAGGAAGATTTCGAGGCCATACGTCAGGATGTTTCGGCTGTATTGCGTCAGTCGAAAGTGCCGAGAAGGAATCTACCAAAACCAGAGTATCTCGCACTGAAGAACCTACAAGCTAGACCTGAACTAACAGTACTTCGAGCAGATAAAGGAAATGCAACGGTAGTGATGGACACGTCCGATTATAAACAAAAAATGGAAAGTCTTTTGTCGGATGAAAGTACATATAAATTGGTTAAGACAGACCCGACCAACAAAATACTCAAGCAAACGAGTGACATTGTTAAGAAATACTCCGAACAACTGAATCTGGACGTGAAATACTTAATACCATCGTGTGCAAAACCTCCCCAATTGTATGGTCTACCGAAAATACACAAAGAAAATGCTCCACTGCGCCCTATAGTCAGTCAAATAGGGGCACCAACCTACAGATTGGCTCAACACATTGCGAAGATTCTCTCGCCACTCATAGGCAAGACGAGAGCGCATGTAAAGGATTCCTACCATTTTGTCAGTGAAATAAAACACCTACATCTCTCTGACAAGGAAACTATGGTTAGTTTTGATGTACAGTCATTATTTACATGCTTACCAGCACATGACTGTATTGAAATAACTAGAAGGAAGCTAATAGAGAACAACATGCCTGAGGAATATGCAGAAATATTGAAACACTGCTTAACAACTGGCTATCTGTTATGGGATGAGAAATACTACATACAAGTAGATGGTGTGGCAATGGGCTCTCCAGTATCGCCTGTTGTTGCTGACATCTTCATGGAGGACTTCGAGGCGCGAGCCCTGCAGACTGCCACCATCACACCGAGGTTCTACAAGCGGTATGTAGATGATACTTTTACAATTTTACCAACAGATAGTGTTAATGTATTCCTAGACCATCTTAATTCTATTCATAACCACATCAAATTTACAATGGAATTAGAGGCAAACAATTCTTTAGCTTTCCTATATGTACTTGTTATCAGGAACAAAAACAACTCTTTGAGCCACACTGTGTATAGGAAAAAGACACATACAAATAGGTACTTAAATGGTGAATCTCACCACCATCCTAAACAGTTAGCTACCGTGGGAATGTCTTTGTTTCAGAGAGCCCGGGGGATCTGTGACAAGAAACACCTGGACGCCGAGCTTCAACATGTCAAGCAAGTTCTGCAAGACAACAAGCTCCGACCGCCGCGCCAACGTCACAGATCCCCGAAGAACAAGCCAGCCACAGTAGAGAGACAACCTGCTGTCCTCCCATACATCAAGGGCGTGACCGACAAGATTGGCTACATCTTGAAGCGAGCTTCAATCAAAACATTCTACAAGCCGCCAACGAAGATAAGCCAATTATTACCATCTGTCAAGAGTCAGTTACCCTTACAAGAGGCCGGGGTTTACAAGATAGACTGTGAGTGTGGGCTCTCATACATTGGACAAACCAAGAGAAGCATAGGCATTCGACTAAAGGAACATATAGCTGACATTAAACACAAACGCTCGACGAAGTCTGCTGTGTGTGAACATGTAGAACAAGGAACCAACCATTACCTGCGATTTGATAAACCACAGATACTCGCAAAAGAACACCGCTTTATTCCAAGAATGATACGTGAAGCTATTGAAATTAAAAAACATCCTAATTTCAATAGGGAAGATGGTTGTAATGTTCCTCCAGCTTGGGACCCTGTTATCAGGCTAATGAAACCCAAGAAAGACAAAGTCACCAGAAGACATCAAGACACAGTGAGCACATTCTGCGTAGATAGTAACACCAATAGTTGAAAAATGTTCAGGTACTTTGAGATAACTTATAAATTCAAGACAAAGACAAATATCACCTCAGTCTGCCGTGAACACGAATCCTGTAAAGAATTCGAAACGTTGGCTAGTAATAAAAATGTAGTTTCTAGATCTTTCGGTTTAAATGTAATAGCAAATAACCAGTGAAACCAATATAACGCGATAAAATCCGTAAACTGTAGTTTAATTTCAAACCATATCATATCCGACACAAACACCCCATCAATTCGTAATTACTAAACTAATACAAGTCGAGTTCCGTCACGGTTAATAACTTTGAACAAACAGATCGTAACCCCGAACGAAAGTCGCTGTTATGTTTTATATCCGTGTCGATTCGGGAATATTGAATGTCGGTACTTCAGTTTTTACGTCGCAAGGGTTATCATATGTATATGAGTGTTTGGGTTCACTTTCTCGTAGTTTGGAGTACTTTGGAGTAGCTGGAACAACAGTGTTTCTGCCTTTTGTCGTCTGTTTTCTTTGTGTTTTTGCTTTAAAATTTGGCACCGACTCTAGGTGTTATCTCCTTCAGCGTGGGAGATTTTACAACGAAAATGAAGAACGGTCAAACTGTTGTCTCGTGTGGACAATTAATCCACAATGCTTGGCGGAATGGTGAACGACGGCGCGGTTGCGTAAACTACTAGTGCATAGGTACAGTTTTTCGCTTTACAAATTTTCTCATTGACGGATCGCATGAGGACATCCGTCTATGTGATCGTCCCTTGCTATAGTGAAAAGAGACCAGTGCTCAGTATATGATAGATTACCAACAATTAATAATAATAAATAATTTGACTGCACGGTTGGTGTGGTTGGTGGTTTAAGCGGCCGCCTCACCGCTTGACACTGCGCCGAAGTGTTGTGGGTTCGATCTCCACAGAGACAACACTTTGTGTGATTCATAAATTGTTGTTTCGAGTCTGGGTGTTCATTGTGTCCGTTAGTTGTATGTCTGTAAAGTCCGCGGCGACACAGGATTAAGTCTTAATGCGGGAGTTGTCTTTTTTTTAAAGCTGATGATAAGATAGAATGGACTAGTTAGAACAAAGATAAGTGTATGGACTCCTTTCTGATTTCTATACCCTCTTTTTCATTTGATTGAAGAAAGTCTTTGATTTGGTGGCTACAGTGAATCAAACATGGCGTGAAATAAACGCAACGTACGCCTCGCTTATAATTTAGTGTGTGATTTCTAATATAGTTCTGCCGAATCTGAGTATTGTTTAAGTCATTAATTGCCTCCAGTTGTTAACACATACAACATTCAATGGTAATGCCTCGAACAAACATACGATGTGAGCAACTGAAATCATAACCCGCTTGTTAAAAATAAATAAATACCTGTAGAAGAAGTAAGTACTCATTAGCAACGTTTTCCTCTTTACCTCTTTGAAGCAACGTTATAACATGAACAGAAAATTAAAACGCCTGTCTCTAACAGGACACGATAGAATAAACTGAAGCTATTTATCAAAGACAGTAATTCTCAGCAGAACCACCATATTGACTCCGCTTTCAATTAACAAAACCACTGAAATTATAAACACTGGAGTCAGTATTTATTTTCTTCCATTCGTCTGCAATTAAAAGTAAACTTAACAACATGATAAAGGCTTTATTACAAAGAACTTAAATAATTGTTTACTGCTTAGGCGTTGAATAAATGTTTTATTGTATATTTAAAGGGTAATGTTGATTGGTGTTTGTCCAGTTGTATTCAAAATTAGTAAAAATTTCGATTTCATTTCATTATGTTTCATTATTTCATACATTCGATTCCCTATCCCCAAAATGTTTGCCTGCTGGTCTCGTGGTTAGTCATACTTTGTATGAAGTTAGTTTCATGGCTGTCTCTAAAAGTCACTAAGTCATTAGGTTCACCACGGACGAAACTTTGTGCTATTCACTTATTTATCTTTAGTGGTGTTATTTATCTGTGCCAGTTTACTGTGCACGTATTCACGAATCAAGATCAAGCAAAGTAAGTTTACTTACGAGTCCATGGCGTATTTGCTATTTACCTGCAGCAAACAAAACCTTAAGTGGCATCAGACAATGCCGTTGCCGTAGCAAAGTTTTGGTAACAGAAGAGCTGAACCATTGATACGACGATAAATACTTACGACTTATATTTTCTTGCATGCAATAGAAAGTTGGTATACCTGGTGGCAATGCAAATCGAACCTACGATGGCATATCCAATAGCATAACCATTGAACTCATTCTCTAACCATATTTGGTTCTGATTCTACTTTCTACTTCGTTCGTTCGAACGTGACATAAGAATAAACATTGTGTTAGCTTGTATTTTGCTTGTGATGTCTGTCCATTTTATCATATGTTTTATACACGTGCCACGATTTTATGGGTTTATATGTCGTAAAGTCATTCGAAAACCTGAGAAAAGTACATTTTGGAATCTAGAACACTTCCTACACTCATAAATATAATGACTCGCGTTCGGAACAGTATCTAATAATCGGTTCAAAATATAATAATTAAATCAAGAGCGAGTCTGACTCGCCCATGAAGGATCCGTAGTAGAGGTATAAGTAGAGGTATAAGCTAAACATACCCACTATCTTTACTTAACCATATTCCACTGTCACTTTTTCGCGAGTACGGAATTACTTTGTGTTCCATAGTGTTTGTTTAAATGATAAAGTTATATTTGCTGTTTTTGAACATGTGCTATATTTCAAATACCTACTGCTGACTACATATCGTTCAAACGATAATATTTACTTGGAAAATAAAAATACATTTTGCAAATCTATCCAACAAATACTGAGAGTACCAGAAAAGATAAATTTAAGTCGTCTACCTCATGTATAATTTCTATACCTAAAATTCACGAAAAGGAACCACCTTTTAGTCCATAAAGCATCTTGAATTTTTGAACGACGAGTTTACAGAATGGAACCGTGAAGAATCTACATTTCAAGCCACCTCTTTCTAGACGTGAATCACATCAGTGAGAGACGTATCTCAGCTCTCAAAACGACAAACGTGCTCACTTGAGAATATACAAAAGCAAGCGTTTCAACTTTTAACCCAATTCTCGAATTAATTATGACTTTTTAAAAGACAAAGATTTCGATGTGTTGCTCTAAGGACGCTTGAACACGATCAAATTTTTTGGTGAATATTTCACTGCTATCTTGCGAATAAGAAGATACTTAGATATGTAGATTTTTTATATATTTTTCAACCAAAAACAAAGGTCATGAATATAAATATTTTTCAGCTATAATTTCTGATATAGGTACTTTATGAGATTTGATTCAAACTACATGTATCAGAAAGTATAATGTATATATACGAATATTAGTCAAATATTTTGCGTTTCAGAGGATTAGTTATAGGTAGTCCGTAAATATACCTTAAGATTTTCCTGACATGATCTTTTTCTTTTAATTTTGTTCGAATTTAATGAGCTGATCAATTTAAACGCCTCAATCAAAAAGCTTTCATAGAGAGTTCTTCAAATGAATGTAAATTATGACTATAGTAAAGAACTTGGAAAATTAAAGACGTTTCTTGTGTACCGGAAATCCTTCTATCAAAGATATATGGTAACTGTAAAACGATTCACACCTATTGTCTATAGATATTGCGATACTAGGCGCCTCCCAGTGTGCTGCCCACATGTTATATGTATAAACTATGAAACCGCCATGTTTGAAAAGTTGTAAAATGCCTTGTGCAACATATCTATAAAAATAATATAAAGTGAAGTCCCCTGACCGCGTTCGTCTGCATGAATGCTATAGACTCAAAAACTTACGAACGGAGTTTGTACGGGTTTAACCAATAGTGTGATTTCAGATGTTGTTAGGATCGGTCTATGGGAGAGCCTGGCTTATGGCCAGCAGGGGACATAGTATGCATACTTGATGATCTATGCTTTGAAGTTGTGATCAAAAATGTTCAGAAAAACTTATTTCATCTTAACCCCACCCAGCCTTGCAATATGGGATCATTCTCACTAGTTCCATCAGCAATTACTTAGTTCCATGGAACTAGTGAAATTTTTTTTCTCAGTAGTTCCATCGTAGTTATGAAGTCCATGGAACTAATGAGAAAAAAAAGTCTCACTAGTTCCATGGAACTAATTGCTAGTGGGACTAGTGAGAATGATCCGCAAAATGTACGGTTATTTTAGCATACAATACCGTCTAATTAAATTTCAAATACGCACTTAACACCTTGAATATAATTGAAATTAAATCAACACAGCTCGCGAAACGAATTCATGTGACACTCGGAAAAATACGTGTGACAGCTGGGGCTTGTCAGTTTTGCCTGACCGTGTACAATCTACAATTCTACATCATTCCAAGAAGAACATCAAGTAAATTTAAACCTTAAAATTAGGAATTCAAGGTGGATTTTTTAATGGTTTTTGTATTATGTAGCACCTGTTGTTACGCATCAACTTTAATTTGTTTAGAACGCAATTTCTCCGTCGTAAGGTATCGTCTCAAGTTCTCATCTCGATACTCATACCGAACCCTTTATAATAAGGGACGTATTTCACTAAGTTTATGTGCTGAAGTGCGTGCTCCGTAATGTTTTCGGTTACGAAACGCGTTGTTCAAATCGTTGAAGTTATGTGTTTTATGAATATAGCGTCGATCAAAATGAACTTTAGGAGTAATATATTGCTTTATTAAATCATTTACATAAGTTACCTCATCGTTCTACGAGCTTATCATGATAGTTTGTTTGAGACATTATTTGTTAATGAAACCTGATTATTCTACACTTAAATAAATATAACTTCAAGTAATAAATGAAACTTTTGTGGTGGTAACTCAAATTCTTGTTTTAAACAATTTATCAATAAGATCTGCTGAATTGAGAATTGCCGATAGGTACCAACTTTGCAGGTGAGTCATGAGTAAAAGTGAGAAAAAAGAAAATACTTACTAAGAAGTTACTTTTATAAAAGCTTGACAAAACAATACCAATAGCCTCACAAATACCACGGTACACTTTTAATATGCTTTTTTTTATTTTTTTATAGACTCACGCCTGTATCCCCGAATGGGTAGGCAGAGGTGTAATATTACACCCACATTTCGTAATAGAGGGCGAGCCTATTGCCGTACCGGGCACATTACCAGACTCCGTGCTGCTACTGAGAATTTCCTAACGGAAAAACGCAATAACACTGCCCGACCCGGGAATCGCACCCGAGACCTCCCAATCTCACGCGCCGCGAGACCAACGAGGCAGTCAATATATACATCCTAATATGTCTTTGATATACAAAAGCAACCCTTAAAGTACACACAATCGCATAAAGAAATATAACAAGCTATACACATAGCAACATTCTCAATAAAGCAACAAAAATAAAACATTTACATATTAGCTCGGTCGGTCATTGAATCCGCATTGAAATAATAAGTGTGCCGTCACTTTAATTGACAAGCCTGCCTGATGCCTTGACTCGGACAAGTCGGTGACGTGTAGCCGGCTTTATGTGGCCACAATGTAAATTCAGTTAAGCCGACGTACGAGTCCGTGTTCGATTTTCGTATAAGTTGACAAGTGCGCCAATTTGGAGGTATAATGAAAAATATTATAATTATTACGTACAGGTTGATTGTAAATGTAAACTGGCTTTGATGATTGGCAAAGGTGCTCTTGTTATGGCTAAGTTTGTGAGCACGATATTATATTTTGTTGTACGAACTGTTTCCCGCGGTTTCCCCTGCACTATGGGTTTTTTTGTTTAGATATGCAAATTCGAATATTTCCTTATGACATAGGAGGCATACGAGCAAACGGATCACCTGATGATAAGCGATTACCGCAGCCTGTGAAAACCCGTTACACCTTAAAAGTCGCAAGTGCGTTGCTGGCCTTACACTCTTTTCTTGAAAGTTTGAAGGTTTTAGTCCGTAAATACCGGCGGTGACAGTTCATTTTACAGTTTTGTTGTGCGAGGCAGGACATTTCTAGGAAAACGCGTATTTTTTAGGGTTCCGTACCTCACAAGGTAAAAAAAGGAACCCTTATAAGATCACTTTCTTGTCCGTCTGTCTGTCTGTCTGTCTGTCTGTCTGTGTGTCTGTCCGTGTGTCACCACCGATTTTCTCAGGAACGGGTGGACCTAGCAAATTGAAATTTTTACCAGATACTGAGGTCTGTGGTTCCTATTAGGTGTATAAAAATTAGGGCCCTGGGTCAACCCGATAAAAAGATATGGTCAAAATTAGATTTTTGCGAAAACTTGTAAGTACCAAAATTAACCTTAATTTTCAACTTTTTTTAATTTTCGGAATTTTTCCTTTACTTGTGCTGTAAGACCTTGGTTTTGACCAAAATTGACAATTCTAGGTCAACCGTAAGTACCCTATAGGTTTTGGGTCGAAAACCTATATGGTAGTTCCCGTTGAACTAGAATCCCGAAATTTGGCCAATAGCAGGGTCTTACAGCACAAATAAAGAAAAAATTACAAAAATTTCAAAAAGTTGAAAATTAAGGTTAATTTTGGTACTTACAAGTTTTTGCAAAAACCTAATTTTGACCATATCTCCTATGTACCTCTACAAAAAAAAAGTGGAAAATTTAAGGGTGTCCCCATACACACATAGTAGACTCCATTTAAGATAGCAGGTACTCTTTGTATGGGCGCTCGTACAGAGAGAGTTAAAGCGCCCCTTATGGAGAGAAGCGATCGATAGAGACCGCTAGGGGGCGCATTTAGAAAATGTATGGAAATTGTTCCTGTCATCTAGGCTATCGTCCATCGTGACGATCGAGTGCAAACTGGTACTAGAACCTCAGATTTGGAGGAGTAGCGTAATTAGCATCAACCTCAAATAAGGTAAAATGCGTACGGAACCCTCGGTGCGCGAGTCAGACTCGCACTTGCCCGAATTTTTTATTATATTTCATTGTTTTCGATTTAGGGGACGAATTTCGTCAGGTGAAAATGTCAATAACATTGGATTGTTCTAATGATTACCCTGGAATTAGTCAAAAAACTATGTAAATAGCACATAAGCACTTGAGAAATAATATCAATTTTGCACAGACATACAAAGTTCAATTTTATTCATAGGTATCTATAGATTATGTATACGCACTTCTGCTGCAATATTGGCATATTAGGCAGATATACGTGATTGTATCTATTATGACAATATTTATGACACAGAGTAAGAGCAATTGCTTATAATCCTTGAAAATAATTATGAACACCAAGACTTTTAAAAGAAACCCTCGACTCCGACTAACCAGTAGAGCCTGACCCACTACTGGATAGAGTGACCTTACAAAGGAAGATTAGTGTAAACTGGCTGCTGTTTTTAAAAGAAAACCACCACATTAAGTATAGGTCATCAATTTATCCAATACCAGCATTAACTGACCTACCATTGAAAATACTGATCTCACTAAGAAAGGTCAGAGTATTCTGGTAGCTAAGCTACAGCATGTTGTTTTACTCGTTATACCTGATTCAAGAAAACAAATTATGAAACAAAGGTATCGTAAATAAATTTTACAACATGTTCACGTCATGTTGTTAATGAAAAATTAAATGTCATTTTTGTTTGTTTGTACAAATTTCTTAACGCGGGACACGTAAATCATGTTGATATTAAAATTTATGGTTAAAATTAATTTGGTTAACGGTAGTCGTATATTATTCTCGTATTAAAGGTTAATGATACTGGTTGGTTGTATTTTAAACAAGTTTGTGAATGTGATGAGTGGTGCAGTGGTTTATTGATTTTGACGCTCCCGTTAAACTTTGCAGGTTCTATCTCATAAATAGGTATATTTCGGATTCAATCTTGATATTTTTTGTAATTTTTAAATCAGTGTTGAGTGGGGATGAAACATTTGAAACTTGCAGCTTCAATTAATATAATTATGATAATTCATTGTATTTTATGAAAACAATTGAAGAATATTTGTATAAATTGTAAATTTTAATTCCGTCGATGATCCGATAAGCACACATTCTCTGATGTAACTCGTCTTTTCTACGATCAATCGTTTTTTTATGATATAGAAGGCAAACAAGCAGACAGATCGCCTTTGGTATGCGATTTCTTGAATGGACATATTCGTCTGGAAATAGTTGTTATAATCGTTACACACTAGCTAAAATTATCATTAACTACATGACCTGACCTGACCATTTGTAGATATCGGCTGGATAATGGCACAGAAGTGATAAATCAACTCATGAAAAATAACTAGGTATTTTCGAATGTTCGCACGCTATGCCAAACGTGCAGTTACAATCGAAATAAACTTATGACAGTAGAGTACTTATCAGAACCACGCGTTATTCCGTATATGTTTCCGAACATTCGAAGTCGTTTAAGCAGTTGTAACATAATTTAGTTGATGACGAATCCGAACTCAAAGGTGCCATTAACAGATAATTCGCTATCAAGGTAGACAACAAAACACTATTGAGGGAAATTGTAAAGGTACGGTTACATCGCTATGAAATCAAAAAGCGTTGTGCTTTTTTGCACTTATTTTCATTTTAAGGAGACTACTTGTATGCAAGCAAGGATAAGTGCTTCCGCTCTCACTGGCCTTCTGCTACACCTGGCTCCTATACCTTCGCATTAACTTGCTCTCTTTCTTGAGAAGGGAGAGATAATGGGCAGAAAAGGGGAGCTTAAAATCGAAAAACGACGCGCCTTTTTGCACTTTTTGACTATTTTCATTTGACGGATCGTCTACTTGTGTGCAGGCAAGGAAAGGTGCTTCGTACGCTCTCGCTGGCCTTCTCTCCCTTTTGCCGAAGAGGTTTAGGGACTTGGAGGCGAGGAAAACTTAATGGCCCTATTATTTTACGTTTTGAGTGATGCCTAGTTAACCAAATCACAGGTTCTTCATCATGTGTGCCTTCTTTAAAAAAGTCATCTTTTGTAAGGACCTTCTTACATTATAGCCTTACTTCTGCGCTTAGGTGTGTGCAGACCTTTATACAGATCTGCACGGTTTGGCTTCAGGCCAACCGTTGACAGACTCCTCAGGGAAGCCATTAAGATGTTATCTTTTAAGACGCGGTTAGAATTATCAACCATCTGCGCTGACGTATTAGAAAAGGAAGATAATTAAGTTAAGCTTAATGTTGAAGTAAAATTCTAACGTTCTTTTGTGATTTTCGATTGTTCGATTGTTAGTAAAATATGAACATTTTGATTCAAGTAATTTTTTTTTTTGATATCTACAGATGAAGATTTATCTTAATAGTGAATTTTAATTCACTATTAAGATAAATCTTCCGTGTGGTGACGGATTAAGAATACGGAATGTCACCACCCCATATCATCCCATGGGTGTCGTAAGAGCCGACAGAGGGTATATTATGCAGAGAACAGCACTGTAAGAGAAGGAAAACTTGATACAAACCCTACACCAACCCGTTTGGCCAGAGTGGTATAGTAGGCCAATTCCTCCTTTCAAAGGAGAGGCCTAGTCCAGCAGTGGACTGTAAGGGGCTGATGATGATGATGATGAATTTTAATTGTGAATTGGATTTAATTAATTGAAAAAGAAATCCTTAAAACTCGAAAATTCAGCAGTTTTTTATTGCAACGGGGTTAAGAGATCGTTCTGTAAGTTCTTTGAATTAAAACTGCGATTCTGAAGCCCCATGTGCTCTAAATTGGTAAAATTATTAAAAAGGGGCCACCCCAGCGCCATTAGACAATATCTTAACATTCCGTCAAATCTATAAGCCTCAGTTATTAAACGTAGTAATGTGCTTATATTCCTTGTTCATATCAAAACTGTTGAACTGGATTTGATATATTGCAGCATACAAATAAATTTGTCTGTAAACAGGGACAAAGGCTAGTGAAATTAATATTTGAAAGGTTAGGAATAGGGGTGAAAGTAAGTATGGAAAAACTTTAGCTCTACTAAGTTAGGGTTAGGGATATAAAAAGGGTTTATTTTTAAATTCGTTTCCTTTATTGATATTTTATTTAAAACACATTTCGTCCCGGTACAAAGACGCGGTCAACAGTATTCATAAAAGCGAGGCTATTGACTTTATATCGGGTCACCATCAATTTTATTGCACCAATACTCAAATCGGGAGTGATCCAGAATATTAAACAGTTTTCCAATGAAATCTGGCTGCATGTAATCATGACCGATGCACCGCACGCCACTGTATGTGTGGCGGCACTTTCGCTCAAAGGGACCGGAACATCCACCATTTTGGCATCGCGCTTAGAATATATTACGTAACACATGTGTTTCCGTTTACGTTACGTCGCTTCCGTTTTCGTATTAATTTATATTTTGTATTTTCTGTTTAGAAGTTGATGGGTGTACTTTAAAGAGTCGGCTGTTCCAAGTTACAATGATTTATGTTATTGTTGCAGAGTTGTTTAATTGTATCTGATATACGTGTTACTCTTCTGCAAAATGTAAAGTAGGTTAAGAGGCAGGTGAATAAAGCTCAAGCTCGGAGCGAAATGTGAGGAAGTAGGTTCTATTTTAGGAATAATTGCAGTTAAGTTGTGTCACAGACAAGATAATACCCTAGGTTGTGTGAAACCCTAACACGAACTTCGGCGTGGCAGTCATGGTCAAAATCACTAGTTGACCATCATGCCTGCCAGAACTGGTGTCAAAATTTGCAAATTCGATACACTTGTGTCCTTTTAGGTTTATAATCAATCAAAACGTCTCATATCTCTATACTAGGTGATGCCCGCGGTTACACCCGCGTTACTTAAGGCTACTGCTCCGCGCCCGTGGCTCATAGCGTGATGATATATATAGCTTATAGCCTTCCTCGATAAATTACCTATCTAACACTGAAAGAATTTTTCAAATCGGGCCGGTAGTTCCTGAGATTAACGCGTTCAACCAAACAAACAAACAAACAAACTCTTCAGCTTTATATATTAGTAGTAGATTAGATTAATCTATATTAACATGTGAGAAAAAAAGGAAAAGTGGTATATATTATGTATATTTAATCTAGACATTTGGCTGCACCTATTGTAGCCTCTTTTCCATGTAATGGTAGTAGGTACTCAAAATTCATTAAATCATTTAATAAACACTCCTCACCCGGGAATCGAACATAGTATTCCTTACGAGTAGATATGTGGTACGCCATACACACGTAAGGACATTATACTTGGCTGTAGCTTCGAAACAACATATTTTTTGCAAGTTTTATTGTCCGTATCATGAGTCCAATCTGGCGTCTTGGCGATCGTATCTCCTGGCATTTGGCTCATACGATAAACGAGTATGCCAATAATATTTTATGTTAGCTGTTTATACGGTTGTAGCCCACGTGCTATTAGGCGTTTCAAATCTTATTACCTTCATGCTTTCAATATTGGGTACTCACATTTATTCCTTTTCTTCTTTTCCCTGCCCTGTTCCCATATTACTTGGGGACGGGACGGCGCAGAATGTCTTTCGCTTCCATTCTCTCCTATCATACGTCATCTGATTATTCACTCACTTTTCATTCATGTCATTCTTCACACAATCCATCCATCTTTTCTTTGGTCTTCCTCTTGCCTTATATCCTACTCACATTTATTATAACACATTATTAGTGACTTCGGTATTTTGCTCATTTCAGCATGAATGGTTCGACCGGGGAATTAGGTAGTACCCTTTCACTGAAGATAGAAGTAAAGTTAGAACAGTATCTATACCGCTGACCCTCATCTCCTTTTGCTTCTTCTTCATCTCGTTTTCTCATGCCAAAGGTCCACATTATAATATTCATTATCTACCTAACTAGTGATTCCTCTGATTTTATTAACCGGTAGTAGAGCCTTGCTGATTTCAGCATGAATGGGCCGGCTCGACCGGGGATGTACTACCCTCTCACAGAAAATCGACGTAAAGTAACATTACTTAAACTGTAGCGTTTCGTTCGGTGAGTGAGAGTGCCGGAGGCCCAATCCCCTATTCCTTCTCCGTCATCCCACTCCTCATCCTATCCCTTTTCCCATCCCCAAGGGGTGGCAACGCACTTGTGACTCCTGTGGTGTTGCTTGTGTCCATGGGCGGCGGTAATTGCTTACCATCAGGCGATCTGTCTGCTCGTTTGCCGCCTATTACTACAGAAAAAAAAAATGTGAAAGAGACAGTAGTGCAATATTCGGTGCACTGAGCCATCCCGTATGCATACCACTAGTGTTGCCCAAATGCAAGAACAAGACGAGACTTAGCCAGTCTTGGTCTTGGTCTTGCGCCAATACACCTGGTCTTGGTCTTGGTCTTGGTATTGCGCTCCCAGTCTTGGTCTTGGTCTTGGTCTTGCAGCAAGAGTCTTGCAAGTCTTGCAATTACCTATCAGTCTATTACTATTTATTAAAGTTTTTAAATCTTAGAAAAACGTATTAGAATTGGAACATTGTGAGCTTGAATTAACACAGCCATAGTAAAGATCAAGCAGATTAATAAATAACTGAAGATTTGATAAGAAATTCGAAAAATCAACTGACCTATATGTCGTTTTCCATGGAAGTAACTGTTTCTTAATAAACATTTATGATTTATAAGCTTACATTTGCTAAAACATGTAAAAAAAACAAATTAATTACAATAACTTGACTGTATTTTAAAGAACAATATCTGTCTAGAAAGAGATTGAACCCTCACCTTTAAATATAAACCATACACCTTTAAATATTGTTGGGCCTAACTCGGACACCCTGTATACTTACTAGAATAAATTATTATGACATCTACTACCTATCCTTACCATTTTATCCTAATCATAATACTGCTTGCGTGATCAGTATAATGTATTCATTTTCATTCTAAGCACTCTGAAACTTATTTATTCTTTGGAACACCTGTAGGTACTCTTAAAATTCGAAATTATTTTGCATGAGTCTACCTACGCCCTGTGGCGGCAATCAAATAGTGTCAAATGTTGTGATTTCGGCGCGGCGGCAACGATTGTTGTATATGATTTCAAAAGAAGCCGCCGGCGCGTGTATCATAACCATGTACTTCCGAAAAGCGGCAAATTTCTTTGAGAAGTAAGTACAAAACCTTTGATGCCGCATTATCAAAGTGCCGATGGTTAAAACATAACTATGCATGCACTCAGTTTGATTTTAATGGATATTTTTTTATTCGCTATGTAGGTATGTTTATGGTACCTATTAGTCGTAATGCGCATAGGTCCAGTTTTTCATATTCTTTGATACAGTTTTTTGCGTCTCATAGAATTCCTAAGCGTACCTATACACCGAACTGTTACACCTAACTACTCCGTGAAATAGCGCTAAGTCCTAGCTGCAAGACGCAAGAGTCTTGCAGGCTTAGTCTTGTTCTTGCTCAAGTCTTGCACGATCAGTCTTGGTCTTGGTCTTGCTAAAAATACGCGGTCTTGTTCTTGGTCTTGGTCTTGCAAAAACGCAAGAACAAGACCAAGACTGCAAGACCAAGACTGAATTTGGGCAACACTACATACCACCTTCATGCTGTTGAAAACTCTAGCCTTGAACCGTAATCCGAAAGTGGGTGGACCGATTAGTTTTCTGTATCATTCGTCCATCCGCGATACCTCAGCAAATCGGTGATAGCTCTTGTAATAGTGCTGAAATAACGTATGTTGAAATATTGGGAACATGAAACGAGGGTACGATGCACCCTGAAGACAATGACCATGAAATCAATTCTTAAACTGCTGTAGAATACAAAAACCACTTAAAAACTGATCACCATAGCAATATCGACATGCAGACATATATAGTTTAATGTAAACAGTAATTTGGGTATCCCGCCAGTGCCAAATGTACTTGGTGGCGTTCCAACTCGAACGAAAGCTTAGCCGGACGAACCTAATAACTGAGAAATAAAAAATTTGTGGCTATAATGCGGCTTTTTACAGTTTTAAACTTATTTCGCTTTCGATTTTGTTTCGTGAATTACGGTTTGTTTGGTTGAATAATAAAGTTTTGTGGCAGTTTTTTGTGTTTTTGGTATATTTTGGTGTTGGTGTAGGGTACTTGGAGAATTTCGTTTATGACGCTGGGTGGTGTTGTAAGTTTATGCCTGTGGTTTTGGAATCGATACCGAAACGACTATGGTCGGGACTCGGTCTAGTATAACTATTTTCGTGCCCATCTGTTATTTCTAAGTTGTTCTTTAGAGCCTGAATAAAATGAATGTCTTGATTTCTTATCTGTAGGTTAACTTACATGTTCTTAGTCAATATTCATCTGAATGGTCTATACCTACGGATACCAGATCAATCGTTTAATGGTTTAGCGCCCATAGTGTGACTTGGCTTGTCATTCGTAAAAGGGCGGCAAAGTCAAGCAACAGGTGCAGAGGTCGCCACCTGGATGGGTGACAGTGTGTGGTATTTACATCAGGTCGCTACAAGTGCAAAGCTGTCGTTGCCAGTTATTGTCACAGGATAAGAATCGGTAGGTTATATAGGAGACCTTCGGACGGTCTGAAAACTCTGACACCTGAATATACCACACACTCACACAAAATGGAAATTAGAATAATTATGGTTTTATATTTTTGCAGGCCAGAAATTGGGAGCTATTCTATTACAATTTTCCGTTCAGGTTTTTAAGAAGCTGCTGCTAATGCTATTGTAATTGTTCCAAAAAGAAATATTATTTCTCGAGTATCAGACGTTAGACCACTTAGGGTCTATTTATCGTTCGATTAAGGCAAAATAATGTAAGCACTGACTTACTCTAGGAACATAAATTTTGTAATTTAAGTTAATAAAGTAAACTGCATATCAAACGTTTTTAACTCATTGGCAACCTTTAACAATATCAAGCAATCAGATACCAACATCTATATAAAGCTATACAAAATAAACAATTAATAATCTTTGTACCAACTAACATTTTGATCGAACGGGGAACCAAACTCGCGAGACGTTGATCGATCACCGCTTTTGACTTGCCGTATGGTGCTTCCATTATAAAAAGAGAACTATCAAAAATTCACCTGGATTCTCAACCTTATTGCAAAGACAATAAAGAACCATTTAAACAATCGTCTCACCACCTTAAAAGTCAAGAATGTAGGATTCTGCAGAGTAAATTAGATCATATTTTTATTGGGATAAGTTTTAAATTTGTTTAATTTAATGAATCTTCCAAGAAAGTCCTGTTCGGTGTAGTTATAGGTGTAATCAGTATTGTATCGTTTCTTTTTCTTCTTGCATATGAACAAAGTATTTAGGCATGTATGTTTTGTATATTAAGTGGTTTATTATAAAGCCTTCGGCCGTGAGTCATTTTGTATTAACATTTTTGGCACTGGGATCGCATACCTATGTAGTGAAGGTCAAAAAACAGACTGAGTAGTAATCATAGTAGGATACAATTGGTTCGTATCAATGATTCTAAGGCATTATGTCCATGTTTGTAGTCATGAAGTCTCTAGTTTTATTCGTGTAGTGGACCTCGACTATGTATGTGAAGAAAGTTTTGCGATTGATCTTTCGTACGATATTTTACCAACAGAGTGTCGTACATTTTTGCTCTGACGTTTCAACCAGCTATCATCGTTCGTGATTGCGGGTAGATCAAAAGATAGGTTTTAATTTATTCACTTAAATAAGTACTTACCTACACCATTAAAGGTCTTCAATAAATATCGGTATAAAGGTATAGTTAGTTTCATTCTATATACTATAACCACCCATAGTTTATATCCCCAAACTCCCGAAAACCTAATCAAGCACTTATGATAAGCAAATGCAGACCATTTCCATTACAGAGGGCACTTTTGCGTCATTTGACTGTCAAATCCACGACCGACTCGGTAGATTTGCATTCGAGTATATCGCTGTTTGCAAGGTACTCGAAAAAGAAACCTTCTTAATCCTTGCTACTGGAGGAGCAGTAAACATGGATGCGTGTTACACCGTGGTGATACAAATTGGGAATTGGTACAGAAAGCATTCGTCTGCGAAATATCATAGCCCTTTTTCGACAAGTCTATGGGACATGAGTCTTGTGGCAAGTGACGCTGTCTGCTCATCCTGTGGTTGTTGGCAATACCGAGGAAGAATATTTGTGTGATAGACACAACCATCGTATTCTCTTCCTTGTTTGGGATCAGCTGATCTTGGGTTAAGTGGTCCCAAGATATTTTGCACGAAATACGTCCACTCTAAGCATCTTTGTCAAATAAAGATTTTAACTATTTGATACAATATTATGTAACAGTTCTCAACCAAGTGTAAAATATAAGTAGGATAGGTTTCGAGTGAACTAAGAACAGTCTTATAAAATTGTGCATGTGGTCTGATTCCGCAAAATACAATTCACAATTTTATTTTATTCTTCTACATATTTTTTGTGCATTTATTCATTTTTGTTGTAACGTCCAACTACTTTTACTTCTAAGTACATTTCGCTTATGAACTAATCTAACAAGCAAGTATTAAAACTTAATTCAACATTACATAACGTTGTAAACGCAGCCTTTGAACAGGCGCACCTAACTTCACTGCTACAGTGACTGCTACAGCGTCTATATTACTAGGAATTTACGTAATATATTGGAACCTTTTAAAATGCATTAAAGGTTTAAAGGGTAAGGTAAGGTAGTGGCAGCATGGCCGGATATTATGGCAGCCTTCTAGCTGGCACTCGGCTATTACTTATAGATTAATATTTAAAAAATATAGCAACAGGAGTTGAAGCATTTAATATTATTTTATAACTAGTTGACCCAGAGAACGTACTGTCATTTTTTCTTTCTTTTTCTCAAAAACCTTCTCCTGACAAAAACAAACACATGGAAGAAAGATTTATCCAATTTAGTGCAGTCGTTTGGAAGTTATGCGCGTACAAACATTTCTGTGATTCATTTTTATTTATATAGATATTCTATTGAAGACCAAATTGTGACATTTTATTACGGTAGCTGTGTTTATAATACAAGTTACATGCAGTGTAGAAACTGGTTTGAATCTACAGAAATATTTGTATATTATACTTGCAAGGTAGAAGAGCCTAGAGCCTAGGTGATTTAAGCATTCATGAACCGGCTTGGTCGCGGCAGTAGGGTACCTACTACTACTAACATCTCATGGAATATCGACTGTTACTCTATGTAACAGTATCTATAAGGTTGAGTGCCGTTCGGTGAGTGAGAGTACCGGAGGGCCCATCCCCTTTTCCTTCTTCATCCCACTCCTCTTAGCGCCAACTCCCAAAGAGCGGCAACTCACATGTGATTCGTCGGGTATTGCTTGTGTCTATTTGCGGCGGTAATCGCTTTCCATCAGGCGATCCGTCTGCTTGCTTGCCACCTATTAGGTATATAAAAACAAAATTTAGAACGCCTGGAAAAATTGTGTGCTTAGCTGTCTAAAATAAAAATTGAATCGGTGCGATGGGAATCTCCGCCATATCTTACCCAGACATCTTATTAATGAAACACATTTATACAACAGAAAAACATCATCTCTATCCTTTCTTTGCCAACTATAGGTACTGCTACCTATTAATCTATTAACCCCTTGTATGCCGGAACGCAGATCTACGCGAGACACAATAGCTTTTTCATTGTGTCTGGCATTCCGGCATACAAGAGGTTAAGCCCTACATTTACCCGCTCAAAGAACTTCAAACTCATTATTTATTAGTTACTTGCACTCGCGAATTAATGAAATTAGTTAGTTGGTGCACAGAGCAGAATTAAAACTATTACAGAGTATATACTTAACGTTATATCGCAACAGCGGTCTCTGTAGACCGCAAATAATAGATTTTGTATTGAAGTTGCTGTGCGGAACAAAATATTACAATTATCTACTTTAAAATGTTGTTGTGTCTGTTATTCGTGCAGTGTATCTGTTTGGATATTCGATATTAATTTTTTGAAATAAATATTCTCTCTCTCATCTGTCTAAAAAGTAGGTAGCTAAACCTGAAACACAATGTACACCTTTAAACGAAACACCACAAGAATGCTAAACCTTCACAAGTCTCATCCATAAAAGCAAGATCCACGCCAGTACAACCCGTCGCGTCGCCGTACTAATGAAACTACCCTCGCTTAACTGAATAACGAATTTGTCCGGCGCTGATACACCCTGCACTGGAATATTTTGTACACACGGATTTGAGCACGCTCAGTCGGAGTTGTGTCTAATCCAGTACCCCTTTAGTGTAGGATGAAGCTATTTGCACCTTTATGTGACTTCGGTAAAGGACTAGATATTGAAGCTTTTCGTAACATTCATATCACGTATTGTTATATTAGCCGTCAAATATTAAACTTATTGCAGTCTTGTCACAGTTGGTCTTATGACAAAAATGGTCTAATGCTTGTATTTGATGACAAGGTCGATTTATTCGGCATTTCGTTTTTAGTCTAGGTAGGGACCATAAAGGTTGATTTTTTAAGATTTCAACGTCCTATGGAATATAATTCTGCATTTTGTTTCAATACAGATATTGCATTTTTGGACAAATATAGCTTCACAATGTATTCAGGGTACTCTGGAAACATGAAGCTTTTTAACGTCGTATATAAAAATACATACATATATTAAAATTGTTTTTTTATTTCATATAATATTCTGTTTTAGTACGGAGCTTGCCAATGGCACATAGTGATCAGTGATATACTTGGCTCTTCGTTTACATAAATTCTCTAAATCGAAAACATTATGACAATTATAATATCAACCGCCGCTTGCTCTCAATAACCTAGTTCCTTAGTACCTACAAGTTAATTTCCAGTATAATATTGCTTTAGCACCAAACCTAATAACAATATTATTCAATTAAATCTGTAACCGTTATTCAAATCTGAGCATAACCGTCCCCAGCCTACATATACCGTAGTATCCCGTTCCGTCCCAACCTAGCTATACATACCCAGGATGTGTCGGAAACACAGGATTCGTCACAATTTCAATTGTCACAGCTGCGAGTTGATATCTTAATGAATATTCAGAGAAATCCCCTCGCCCTGTAGCCAACCGAATTTTGATTCGGTGACGACGGTATTATGGATATCAAATGGTATTTACTGAATTTATAAAGGTTGTGTAAACTTGGACTGTGTGTGTTTGGCTGGGAATAATATTGCCACAAGCCTGTATGGAAGATTTTTTTATGATTTTGTTTTTAATGATTTAGGTTTTGTTCAACCATGTCTGATACAGGCGATAAGATGATGACCTCTGCGTCATCATCTACCACCACCAAATCGTGTTGTGTTGTTACTACTCGCGATGATATATCTTCATATTAAGATATCCTAAGAAATATGCAACGTTGAATAATGTGAAATACGGAATAATATCCCGTATAACAGCAGTTTAAAATCCGAAAGACCCATGACATCCAGAATACAGTTCTCGGAATAGGTATAAGCATAGATTAACTTTGGGATCCTGCCGTTTTGCCGAAAAGATTTTGACAAAATTTCATTACCCAAACAAATTTTAGCAATATTTTTTTATACCATTGCAATATTTCGAATAATTTTAGTACGCATATTTTTATTTGGTCAAATTTTTACTTGGCAAAATATTACCAAGTATAATGTCATTATGGCATTTGGTCTTTAATCAATTGATTTATCACAGCAAACAATCTTCAGACGATAAACGTTTGGTGATATTAGTTTATTTATGGAAGTAGTTAGAGTAGGTTAATTATTAAAAAAATGGTAAGGTTAGGTTAGGTTAGAACTGTGACCTCCTACGCACGAGCCGAGCGAGCGAAGCGAGCGGTGCCGCGGTAGCGGCCGGCGAGTGCCAGAAACAACTTGCATTAATATAAAAAAGAGATTGTTTTTAGTAGGTTACCCGGAACTTAACTATTTGGATTAGGATAATTATTGATTTTGCGTAAAAACTGTTATTCCAACTGAAAAATTTGACTAAATAAAAAATGTTAAAAGTACTAGTTGGTAAACAAGTTATAGTTTAAACGTTCATTTCCATTTTAACATTTTTTTGTGAATAGATTTTTTGCTAAGTAATAATTTGGCAAATGAAATTACGCGAAAAATTTTTTGAGAAGTGAAAATTTGTCAAATTCCTTTTGGTCAAACAAGGGAAACCCATTAACTTTACATCAAACAACCAAACGCAGAGCCTACACGAAACTGTAACCCAAATATGAAGCTCAACAGCCAATATTGACAGCATCAGGTCAAATATCAGGGACACTGGGAATTATTAGCAGTACGTAAGTTTAAACTGAATATTGGTAACCGTATTAGCCGCGGAATGGTAGGAAAACAGCCCGACGGAAATGGCGGCAAACTTCATTAGCACGGCAACCAGTGCCACCAGAAATACTGAGGTAATCTGATTTTTGCGACGATATTAAACCTTTTGTTGTACTGAAGCTTTTCTTTTTTTAAGCTATGCTATAAGCTATATTAAATTGCTATTTATTTAACTATTTGCATGGCAAAAAAAGAGTAGAACACAGGCGAATTTAATGTATTGTATATAACAGGCATTTCCTACCGCATAACCCAAGGCGATGAAGAGAAAATTGATCATAGGTGCAGTGTCATAGATTAGAAGTATTATTTTAAAATACATAATATTATAATATGATTAATACTTAAGCAGTCTGTCAGAAAGGTTTGAGGGAAGGGAAACTTGCAAATCTTAGAGATTTCCGCAACGTTCTCGAAAGACATGAAGTTGAAGTTTGCTAACTAATCGATCATAACTTTTTATATGTAACCACACTTGAAATTAAATTCATAAGCCCTATTAATATAAATAAAGGCGGGGTCTTACTAGTCATGTGAGAACTAATGGCGAAATTCAATACTTAATGCCTCCTAGCATTTTCGTTGACGTCAAGGTTTATTCTCGCCTAATGATATGGCAACTACTAACTTAATATTCAGTGTCAATTTATAGCTCTTCCGTAGTAGGGATACTACCATATAATAATAATAATATTCCATCACATTCACGGAACACTACCTAGTCCCAAACTAAGCAGAGCTTGTACTATGGGTACCAGATAAGGGATGAACATACATATGTATACTTTTTTTGTAAATACATACATATTATACATAGAAACACCCATATGATTTTCTTTTATTATTTATTCCTCCTCCCCTTCGCGTACATATTTTAAAGCCAAGAAGTCACAATCTAAAGTAATCTCTTAATGGCGCACCAAGAACCCCCATGGTGCCGTAGCCATCCCATCTTGTTTACCATAAGGAAGTTAATTTAAACTCGTCAGCGCAAAAGTGCAACATTTCAAGGCGCAAGGTCGTTAGTTTCAAGTGCCACGGGTTCAGTGCTGTCTTTAACTTTGCCGAGTTCTAACCACTGCGCTTATACGTTGATTTCTGTTGGCTAGAAGCGACTTATATTAAAATACACTGTGACATACTTGACTGCACGGTTGGCGTAGTGATTTGACACTGCGTTGAGTGTTGTGGGTTCGATCCCCACACGAGACAACATTGTGTGATCAATCAATTGTTGTTTCGCAGCGGCGATAGCCCAGTGGTGTACGTAACGGACTGCCGAGACGGTGGTCTCGGGTTCGATCCCCAGTTACCCCGGGCACACACCTCTGACTTTTCGAAGTTATGTGTGTATTAAAATGTTAATTATCGCTCGCTTAACAATGTGCCCGGTAGATGGCAATAGGCCCGCGCCCTATTACATTGGGACCGAAACATAACTGGCGTAGTGTGGGTGTGTAATACACCTCTGCCTACGCCTTCGGGGACAAAAGGCGTGAAGTTATGTCAATTGTTGTTTCGAGCCTTTGTGTATTTTGTGTCCGTTATCTGTATGTTTGTAAAGACACCCGCGACACTTGATTTATTCCTAGTGCGGGAGAGCTAAACTACTAAGAGAGGCAGGATGGGGTATGGCTAAAATGTAAAATTTTCATTAAATTGAAACAGAAGGAATGATAGAGAATGTTGTTGGGGAATGATGTGAAAGTTCAATTGCTTCGAATACCTAACCTGTGTGTTTGGAAACCTACTTCTATAAAAGTTAGGTGTGTATTTTTGATTAAAGGTAAGAACCGACCTAGTATGGAGTTACAAATACATATGTTTTCTTTCTTTTCTTTATTTTTATTTTACGCGTATATTATGAGATGGCAACTACATTAGTACTATCAAGAGACAAAAAAGCGAACCAAATAAGTAATAAACGCTAAGAACATAGTCTTTTCCAGAGTTGTATATCTTAGTTGCCAAGAACTGGCAAGTTTCGTGTAATTAACGTAACAATTTTTAAACGTCAACAGCTACTTTGTTTAAGTTCTAGAATATAGCAAATAAAAGGGACGGGGAGATATGATTGTTTTAAGAAGTTTTATGTACTTATGCCAAACGCTACAAAGAATATCTGCTTGGCTTTCCAACGTTAAAGCAAATCTTGATCCCGTAGTAGTAGAAATTTCGATCGTAATTTTTGCTCCAGTCATTTCTGATCAACTTTTATTGTGCAAAATTCAAATCTTGTATTAACACGACGCACTAGCAACAATTACAGAAGCCCTGCAAAGTAGTAGTTCTGTGCAAAAGATAGGTTTGCTGTTAGACTAGAAATCAGAGAATATCTTCGAATATCTTATTTACGATCATGATGTTTATAAGTTGCCTGCTAATCTTAATATTTTAGTCTGCCTAGTTGGAATCAGCTGGTCCTTTGGACATTTAAAATTTTAAATCGCCTTACTGGTGTGTCTAATGTCTATGGCAACTTCAACAAGTCAAGTTTCTAACTCTAGGTTCTCCATCATAGAAATAACTAATTGTTCAAAGTTTTGGCTTCCAACGTCAGATTACGTGTCCTATCACCCTATAACATTGTACAAAATCTAAACACAAAACAATAGCCGAGCAGGTAGCATTAACTATAACTGATGAAATTTGCAACACGTACTAAATTGCAATATCATGTCATGCAGTTAGTCGAACAGGGATTAGTTGTAGTCTATTAAAGTTCGCCCTGTGACCCGCGCCGATAAACTAGGGGTGAACTGGCTTCTATTAATTGGACACGCTTTTTGTGAGGTACAAGGTAGATAGGTGCTATTCAAAGGGTGGTGGCAAGTAGGTTCAATAGGTGATTTTACGACTGGCTTGCTTGTATTTCGATTGTTTTCTGACGTGTTTTGCTACAGTTAATTAAACTTTTTAATATGGCAGGTCTCTTGGTACAGGGCACAGTCATACCGTTGGATATGTGTAATGAATACCCTTACCCAGCTGTAGGTCAGTATAGGGTAATAGAACAAGTGGACGCTGTACTTCTTGTTTGAATGGGCTGGTTCGACCGACGCATAGTAGCAGTATTCTCACTTGTTAGGTATGTTTCATTTAGTGACTAAGCAGCGGAGTGACGAGACCAATTTTCCAAACACGCTTTTTTTAATAGGATATGGAGAAAGATTAATAAACTGATGGCTGTTGGGAAGACCGTGACAAGGATAGCTTTATTTCTTTCTCCCTTTACATTAGCAACGCTTAAGTCATGCTAGGTTCCAATGACGTCTTAGGTGCTTATTGTTAGCGGACCTTACATCATTTGCCGCACTTGTATTATAAAAAAATATGAGTGAAGACTGACTAATGACTGCACGAACGGTGTAGTAGATTGAGTGAGAGCTTCTGAGTTTAACTCTGCGCAAAGTACCTACCGTGATCATGCAAGACAACACTGTGTGTGATACACTAGCTACTGTTACGAGTCTAGGAGTTCTTTGTGTCTGATTATTGAATATTTGTAATGTTCCAAATACAGGATGCACTGCTGGAGCGCAATTTGTCTTTTTGAAATCTCAAATTAATCCAGAACAGTCTTTGTACTTCCGAAATATGAACAACCCAACTGCAGAAGTACCTCTAAAAGTCTCTAGCTAGCATATAAAAAAAAAGTATCTTTATCAGTTAGTTACCCTAGCGTAGACTCTGCCTAGTATCTACTAGTCTGGGTCAGATAACTATGTGGCTGCTCCTCATAGTCAGAGAACTTGTTTTTCAAAAGCTATGAGCTGAAATTACCCTTGCCGTTGGTTCACCCGTCACCAAAGAATAAGATAAATCGCTGTACCTCAGACATCTAAAGCAATGAGACAAACAAATTTCAATTGTATGTAATATTATTTAGTCTATTTTATCCGTAAGGATTCACTGATTCACATGTAACACAAAATGTTTATTCATTAGTGAAGATAACTAAATTTGAGCTTCGACCAATCGTCACGTTCGTTGTTGTAAATTCATTATATTATTGGGTGTTACGATGTAACAAAATAATGAATACAAAATTGTTTTTTTAATTTTGTAACATAGCTACAGACTACTGAACTATGCCTTTTATATGTTGGTAACCGTTTACTACAGCAGAATTATCATCATATTCCTAGCGCTGTCCCGACTGCATCAAAGACTTTCGCCTTGGAGCCCGGGGTTCATGCACCAGGCTAACCAGATTTGACAGAATATTATTTATTTATTTTTTATATAAAAAGACAACTTCCGCGCTAGGAATAAATCCTGTGTCGCGGGGGACTTTACAAACACAACTAACGGACACAATGAACACTCAGACTCGAAACAACAATTGATGAATCACACAAAGTGTTGTCTCGTGTGGGGATCGAACCCACAACACTTTAGCACAGTGTCGAGCGGTGAGGCTGCCGCTTAAACCACTACGCCAACCGTGCAGTCTAAGAAGTATAGAGCGACTATCGTCTCCTCAACATCAGCTTCATTGTAAATAGGTACTTATTTCTGAATATGTAGCTATTGGACCCAGCAAGAGCAGATTATATTCGCAGCTTTTGTAGGAAGTTTTGCAGCTTATTAGCCACTTGCAAAACTTCTTCGATCGTTTCTTAGTTCGTAGAAAGATTTTACTTGAATCTACACATAATTACTTTGAACTTGATGCTTAACAAATCTTACAGGCCTAGAGAGCAGTTTAGTTAGACTGTCCTATTTATGCTTCATCTTCATCATTCCAGTCGAAAGACATCCACTATTGGACTTCTCCAAAACTCTACACTCAGACCGACCTAGAGCCATCCTCTTACCACCGCTTCTCGCGATCCTAACCAAACTGTAGCTTTTTTTATTTTTAGCAATACTCAACTGTCTATGCTCACAATAAGCAAAATTTAATTCGTACACAGGGCTACTCGTCAAACTGTATACTTTGACCGTTATTATACCGTTATTGTTAGTAGGAAATAAGTGTCAAAATCCTACTTCAACTGTTAAGATTGACTTGGCGCCGTGTGTACCTACCTGTAAATTTGTTATTGAAATATAAGTACAGTCGAACAACTTCCTGTTAGACCACCATAAGGGTGAGAATCGCTCAGCAAGACATCGTCGCTTCCAGTGCTACTTTACACAAACATTGACTTTCGTATATAAAACCAGTTTCTAGTGTGCCTCGACTCTATGAGCGAGCTAAGGGGCTTTTTCAAACTGGTCCACCGCCGACTTGTTTGATTGTACGTGGATTGCTTTACAGCCTCCGATGTAAGTAACCATTAGTTAGTAGTCGGCTAAAAATCCTGTTACAGTTCAAACGCATTAAATTACCATATCAATATATTCATAGTGCGTGACAACCCTGTCTGTTTTGGGACTACATTGTTGGTAGATTGTTAGGCGAGTTATACGGACCCACGTTTTTGCAGCCCGGGATTCGGTTAGTTTTGAACAAGCAATTTGTTTATTTGCGCGTATAGATTGTCGCGGACCAATCAGTTTCAATGTAGGTAGGTAGTGGATTTGGTTGTTTATTGCTTAGCGATAGTTTAAAGTTAAATTACATTTTTTGCTATCACTTCGTCGAAATATATCGTCATTGATCTAGCGTTATCCTGGTTGCATCCAAGTGTTTGCCTTAGCACCCTATTGTCGCTTCCGCGCCTGTTTGGACGGAATGTTTATTTTTCTACAGAGCGACTGTCGCAGCCAAAGGAATAGCGATATTCCATGAAATAATCAAGAGTCACTTTTAAAGGCAATTAAAAAGAACCCTGCTAATTTCACTATGAATGGACCGATTCAGCCGGTAAATAATAAGTTTAATACTACTCTATTTTTACTATTTTACGGTAAAATAAAGTGTGTATACTCTGATGTGTTTGTTTATATTACGACTACTTGTTGAATGATGAGTAATACACATTCGAATTTAAAATTGAAGAGCTAATCTTCAAGCAATCTCATCCATCAGCTTTGCAACACATGAGTTTTCAGTCTTTAATCTTAGTCAAACGGCTTTTAGGCTTTTATCCTCATTACGAAAGATCTGTCACAAGTCAAGCACACACGGTAAATAATTCGTATTCTATTACACATTGACTTACACATAAACAGAGCTATCATAAGCTGGATTTAAGTACTACAGAACACGCATGTCTTGAGCCAATCCTCTCAGAGTCCAATCTATTAGCTTTGACGCAGTACTAGACGAATCTTAGGCCCTCTAAAGAGAATACTATAATACCTTCATTTAGTAACATTAGGTGGGACTTATTGAGATGAACTATAGCTGACTAATTGGAGATTGGGGAACTCAAATTGTACCTTAATTTGAATGACGTTGAGCTTAAATTGGGACAGTTCGTTTCCAGTGGTTTTAATATTTAAGATTCCTTGTTTGTGGTTTTCAGTTCCCTGTATTGAATTTAAGTGGATGGAATCGTCCAATAGTATATTAAAAGCGATATTCTGCAAAATCGTTGAAAAGTTGTGTAAAACTTCATACATAAACAAATGCCACATTTTTGTGTAGCATCTGTCTCTAAAATTCCATGCTCAAAATATCGAAAAGAATGTTATTCAAAACGACTCTATCTAAAGAATCTAAGACTATGACTTAATGGTCTTATATTTACTCTTTATTTTGTAATAATCTTACTAAGTTAGTACTATTATAAATGTAAAAGTTTGTGAGGCTAGATAGATAGAAATGTGTTACTTTTTATACGAATTTTGATTAATTTTTGTTGTAAGTAATAAAACTTATACATCAGAATAACTCATAGGCTTCATGTTGCCATAATTCCCGACACCCACGCGGTCGAACCCACGGGTAAAAACTAGTTCTTTATACAATTCAATAACAAAACACTCTATAAACCTTTGAAAGTCCAATATTTAGGTCTGCCTCAAGTCTACCACTTACACCAGGACTTAATAATTGATGGCGATCGTTTCTTGGTACTAGCTAACAACATTTTAGAAGTTTAGTCTAGTACCTATCTGAGCAATACGATGAAATACTCCAGTTTGAAACTTGATGTTACGGCTTAGATTGATTTTCGACGAACATGTACACATATTGAATCACTACTTGTGAAGCTTTTATATGTCGAAATAATTATATCAACATTAGCCCTGTATAAGTATATAATGTCCAACTGCCACGGGCCTCTTGTCACCATAACAAGGGTTAGACATTAGTCCACCATACTGGCCAAATGCCGGTTTGCAGAATTCTCATGTCTTTCGAAACCATTCTAGAGAACTTTAAAATATATGTAGGTTTCCACACAAGGTTTTCCTTTGCCGTTAAACAAGCGGTGATTGACCATTTAATAGGCATTTAACTCTGAAAAGTCATCGGATCGCGCTATGTGAAAACTTCCATCTTTTATTTTCCCTCCTAAGGGATGGCATATTTAAAAATCCTTCCTATGCCTATGTAACAATAAGAACCAGCTGTCCGATTTTATGTTTCTTACAGCAGTAGTTTGAGCTCTGCTATGATGTGTCAGTCACGACAAGGAATTTGGATACATACCTATGATAGTTTTATCTGCCCTTTGTTTCGATGTCAGTCATAGTATGTACAATTGTACATACAGCAGGTGAAATCTATTCACTTCATAATTATGACTGAGTCAGACTTACATAGTAACAAAAACTGTAATTTTTATACTCAGGAAATGCTTATTCGCATGCAATGCCTGAATGCTGAGTCACCCCTGGAACCATGACGAATGTCATTGCTAGTTTTTACTTCTCTTCATGGGAATCCACTTGGATCAGTCATTTACCATGACTCAAGTAATCGTTCTTTAAAGAATTCACGTAAACCACAAGTTTATGACAATTATTTTTTTATATTCAGCCATGACAAATAGTATGTCTAATTTGCGTATAATTTGACTAGGTACCATTTTACATATTTAAGCTAAGTTTTATGATCGGTTACTATTCGTTCTGCAAGGCCCAAGGCGTTCTGCAAGACATTTGTTTTCGGTAGGCACCGAGCCTACCGAAAACAAATGTCTGTATGACGAATACTATAATTCACATGTATGTATTTAGGGATATTTAAGTACGTATGTTTATCAGTTGACTTGTTGACAAAAAACAGGCTTGGTGTCGTATGTGACTATAGCTGTAGGTGACTAGTTCCAAAATATTAGATTAGATAATCGGTGACATGTGAATAGAAAGGGCGAAACGGCTTGACCGATGGTTGTGATTTTTTTTATTCGTAGAATAGATCATGGGCTATCTATTATTGACAATTTATTTCTTTGTAAGATTTGGCATAAAATATACCGATAACTCCAAATATGAGTACGTATATGGCAAAACAACGGGTCACCTAGTATCCTTTATTTACTATATTCTAGTAATATAATTATTATGATGCAATTCAAGCCTTTCTCACGCAACGAAACTTAATATTTTGAAACCAGGAAATGCCATATTTGAGACAGGACATAACCTGAGACACCGAAGTCATCTAACATATAAAATATACCTAACCATGTCGCTGCTTTAAAAATCTTTAAACGAATATTATAGTTCAATGTTTTATGCTCTAAACTGTTATATATTACAGTTTATAATGTATTACGCAACATTAAACGATTCCACTATTCAATTGACGCCTCATACGTTCAGTAGCAGCTGCAAATTATATTCACACTGCATACACCGTGATCCCCCTAGTATAACACCCCATATACACAATCAACATGTCTGTCATAACGCCTATTGAAGCAATAATTGTCAATCGTATTCTTCATGTGAATGACCGGCCTACTAATTTTAAAATGGAGGCTGATGATTGTTCTGTTGTTAATAAGTAGTATATCGATTAAGTGATATATTGCTTGTCTAATTAAAAGGTTGCCAGTTCGATTACCGAGTCTTATGTGTGTCGATACAGGTTCAATTCTCAATAAGATTGTCCAACACCTCAAGACTTGCATGAACACAATAATTTCCGCAATCGTAAAAATGACTTCGTATATCTAATAAGGAAGACGTCCGGCAGCTATCTAGATGGCAACCTAAATGTTATTGATGAAACGAACTTTTCATACATGTGGCGATACTTCTGCAAGCAAATGAGGATCCAACTTTTGAATCCTATTCATCTTCATTCATGTAATCAGAGGTCTTACAATTTTGACAAGAATTATTGACGAGTTGAAATCACATATTTGCCTATATTAATGGCATGCCTCTTTACTTCGAAGCTTAGACCGGCTTACATCAACTAAGGCTGTCTTCCCGTGACCAGGAGAGATGTAAGCCGATTGGGGCAAAAAATATTTTTACCCTTATCGAAATACCTACGTCATTAAGACCCGACAATAACTATTATAAAAGCTAATATTCAGCCAAATCAGGTAAGACTTGTACCTAAGCAGACTCCGGGAAGCATATGGGCATAGCTCTAGGAAGACGATGAATCACCATCGTATAGTAAAAATAAGTCGCGAAAGGGTTACAAATTTAAAAACAACGAAACCACAATTTACCACAATCATAAAAAGTACAATACACAAGGATAATAAGTAGCTAGGTATTGTTTAATTCACCGACCTCATTTTAATACTTACAGTTTCAATGAAGTAAAATCAGTAGTTTGAAAGCTCTGCTCGGCACTGGTCTTTTCTTAGAGTTGAGGGATTAAACCTCGGTACAGTAGTACTGTACTTAGCCTTAATAGCCACCCGCATTAGGGCAGTGGACATTGGCCCGTAGGTATAGAGTGATTTTGAATTTAGTAAATGAAACCTCTCGTTGTATATGTATTTATTTTAAAATATAGTATAGTAATTAAATATATTGTTATTTTTCAAACATGCCTGTAAGTCTCGGAACATCCCGATGGCTTAGTAATATTAGCGGCCACCACACCGGTTAATGCTGCGCCGAGTATTTTGGGCTCGATCTCCACAAGGGACAAGAAATTGTTAATAGGGACAACGAGTTAAATCAGACACTTTTAATTAAACGTTAAAAACAGCCCCCATCTACGTATTTTGTATGAAATAATGTTTAATTCTGATGAACTTTTTATTAGCCCCGAATAATTGCATGAAATTTAGAAGGGCTCATAGACTCATATGTAGAATTATGCATATATGTAATTTGTATCTTCAAGGGAGAGATAATTAGCTAATCAACTGCAGCCAATTCCTCATTTTGTTCTAATTTCACGTGTTTTAGTCTTCACTCAGCTTTTAAGCATTTCCTTACTCAAATCCAATAAAATAGAACAGCATCAGGTCATCTCAGTTCAGACATCACGACCAGTAGTTAAACTAACTGCGTTACAAACTATCATTGCGTAAATCGAAGAAGCTGGATGCGATGCAGTCTTGCATGTGTTAAAAATAATAATACATTTAATACAAATAATCTGTGTATAAATACAAAATTTTTGGTTTACTGACTGACTGACAGACAACGCACAGCAAGCTTTGCTGTGCGTTGTCTGTCGGGGCGCAAGAAGCTAAAATTTGGCATGTAAGTTTGCTTGGAGAACCTAGGGTAGCACTAAGAAGGGATTTTCAGGAATTCACACGGGATCAGGAAGTAACGACCGAATTAAAAAGAAAACTGCGGGCATAGCCGCGGGCATCCTCTAGTAATACTTATAATAAATTCACTAATCAGTATTCATGTATTCTCACAACAAGCGCGGTTAAGAAACTCTTAAGCATTGTTCGACCTAAAAAAGATAGCTACAACAAATAAAAAGATAAACCAAAGAAACCGCAAAGAAAGCCGCAAGATGCTACGACGTGTGAGTAACTCTGTGTTGCCAACTTCAAAGTGTTGTGCATCCATGTGAGTAGGTTTACCATGCGTCGAGAAAAATATGAATAAAGTAAGGCACTGCTTTTCTGGCCGAACTAACTGCACGGCTTACTAAATTTAGATTACCTACTACGTTTAAGTCGTCGCCTAGCTGTTTAATATTGAGCTGAGTATTTTTGGTTCGGTCGCCACAAAAGACATCACTTTGTGTGATCCACAAATTTTGTTGCGAGTTTGGTTGATTCGTGTTTGTGTTGATATGTTTGTAAAATCGGAGGATTAATTTATAAGGCGTGACCGTGAATAAAACGCAATGACAAGTCAAGACACGCTTAGTTGACACGTCGAGACTTGACAATGTCTCCATCACCTCCAGAGCCGTGAAAGCTCCCTACATGGGTAAATTTCATATAAATCAGCGCCGTCTACCAATGATTGTAAGAACTAAAGAAAAAGCGACAACTAAACGGTAATTTCGCCAACTTGGTTAAGATCTGCGTGGCGCAGTGGAGACCTTAGAAGTCCGTGGATCGAATCCACGCTTACCTTGAACTACATTGTGGGTTTTTTATATTTTTTTACTTTTAAATTGCATATTTTACATAATAGTTGTCATTTACTTATTTATTAACACCGAAATTAAACATTTATTTTATTCTGAAAAATTAATCCACTAAGTACTAACGTCATCTATACGATCGGAATAAAAATAAAATTGATTTGTACGCCATCTAGAGTCGAGGATGCCTATTGAACTTCAATTTCGAACTGTGAGTGGCGTATCTATACCAGTATAAGTGTATAATCTATGATCACCCCCCAGATGCGGACAAAACGCTTAGGTCAATAAAACATAATCTCTCGCATTGTTTCCGTAAAAGATAGCAATAAACTCGTTTTAGTTTAATGGACGAACTAGGAAGTTTGGACCATTATTGTAATACTAGTACCACCAAAAACCTTACTTACTAATCCGTTAAAGATAATAAATCAATTTGAAGTTTTGAAGTCATCGGTTCTGCTACTTCAATGTCCCTGAATAACTAGATAGCGAGTTTCAGTTACTTTCCCCCAATGTGCGGTTAAATTAGCAGGTAAATCCGGATCTTCACGCTTATACCTGGCAACCCTACACATATGAGCTAGGAACTCTAAAGAGGTTAAGTCGGGTGTGGTATTGAGTATAGCTTTTGTGGTATATTACCACTCGCTTCGCTGCTTGGTGGCTTATCTAGTGTGAAGTACCGGTATCAAGATGGCTGATATGTGGTGGGCTTTAGGTCGTGGGTTCAGTGCCTATGAAGGCACTTATTGTGAATATTCGAGATATTCACCGGAAAATTATGAATAAATTGATACTAGTTTAAACCATGGAATATAGCTATCTTTTTGGGTTCCGGAGGTCAAACAGGCAGTCGCTCTGTGAAATGTCTAATATGCAGTCAAATCCAGTTAGTCTAGAAAGCGGACCCCAGGTTTTAACTGGGATAACGCTAGGGGGATGATGACACAGTTTTCTGAAAACCATCGACCTTTCTCGTAGCATGATATTGCATGGTTATCAACGGCGTAAAGAATGTTTAAAATTTAAATTCGAACGGTATTTCGTTATATACGCTTGTTCCAACAAACTAATAAAACCTTCAGTTTATTATATGATGATAGATATAGAACATTCCAACTGAAGTCGGATTAAACTTAAACAAGGTATTCCAGAGTAATACTTCTTTTTACACTTATGAAGTACCTACAGATAATAACCTATACATCATAAAACAGAGGATATTCTTTAAGCAAATTAGCAAAAATAGAAGAAGCCAGTAAGTCGGTCGTAAACCAATACACGCTCGTATTTTTAACAGGAGAGGCTAATTAATGAAAGTAGCATTTTACGAGTGACTTTATGCGTTATAAATAATCTGTTTAAGTATCCTTGTTCTACCTCTTAATTTAGTGCTGTCTTTGAAATAAATCTAAGGAGTTTCTATGGTCCGTGAATCTTAAGGTGCGTGGAATAACCTGTTTATGAGATAAAGCAAAGCTAAGCTTGAATGCTGGGTGTTTTGTTATAATGAGCGTTGAAAATTGTTTGTCAGGAATATCTGTAAGCGCTCTTACCTATCACCATACAACCTTTCGCTCAACTGGTGGACATAGGCCTCTCTCCCAATATGCGTCACAATAGCATTATGAGTCAATAGGATTAGATTAGATTGACTGCCCCCGTGGTCCAGCGGATAGCGTATGCGACTGCTGATGGGAGCTTTCGGGTTCGATTCCCAGGTCGAGAAAAAGTGTTACTGGCTTCTTCCGACTTCTCAGTAGCAGCACGGAGTCTGATGATGTGCCCGGTAACGGCAATAGGCTCGCCCCCTATTACGTGGGGACTAAAAATTCATGGAGAAATGTGGGTGTAATCTTACACCTCTGCCTACCCCTTCAGGGATACAGGCGTGAGTCGATAAAAAATATTTTAGATTTCGCCTACTATACTAAGCTGGGCAGACGGGTGGGGATCTCTATACCATTGACGATGGCGATTGATGGTGAATTTTCCGTCTCTCCCGAGGATTCTATCGGCTTCGAGTATTTTCCACAATTGCCTCTGACGACAACCATGAAATGGGGTAGAAGCACTTTGTATTCTTAATCCCTCACCACACGGAGGATACTGATACATTTATATCATACTGATTCATCGGCACTTGGAAATGAGTATCAAGGGATGTTTAACAGGGTCATTTCATGCATGGTTTAGTGTATCCATGGTGCCGGCAGGGCTGTGAAACGTTGGGATCTCATGGAAAATTGAATTTCATATCGTGGCTTTGATTGGTATATGGTTTGCTGAGTGTTATTGCTGGAATGCTTAGTATCCTGAGTTTGTAGTCAGTTATACTAAGTGCCACTTCATGTGTGTTAATACTTACTTGAATATGTATGGTCTAAGAATTCATACTGGTGCAGGCAATACAATTCTATCCCCACAGACAGATGGACACGCATTTTTTTAATTGTCAATTTTTCTGATTTCTGAAATTAATCTGTGCAATGAGTGATCCACCATTTATAACATTTCCAACGAATTAGCAGAGATTATAGGTTCTATGATGGTGTATCCCTCTGTATATTTTCGCTCTAATTCCATGCTTTTTAATTTAATTTGTATTTGTAACTTATTTGATGAAGAAACAGCCATGAATTTTGTGAAATAATTTGAAATAGGTAAAGGGTTTCGTCTATCGTGAATTATAAAATGTGGGTGGTACCAAAAAACCCCTTTCGTATATATTAGCTATAATTATATTAAATTTGACCCAAAAACACAATTTCTTTGATTCCTAATTTAGTACGCAGCCTTCTGTAACCTTCAAGTCGGAGAATTCCACGATTTTCGTCTACCTCCGTATTACATATCCTTTTGATGTTTTGAAATTTCTTTCAATGACTTCGAAGAACCTGTATTTTTATTATATATTCAGTTTACTTACTCATAATTTGAGGTACCTAACTACAGGTACCTATCTATACTAATAATTTCTTGTGGACATTCTGTTTCAATTAACCCGTGATATTTCTATGGTTAATAATAATAACTTAATGTTCGATGAACCGGTCTCGTTCTCTGTATAGTTTACAAGCTTTTGCCCGCAGCTTCGCTTTCGAAATAGGAGGAAACACAAATCTACTTTCAGTCTCAAGTTGTGTGAAGGCACTCCTGATTATTCTAAAGATTTCAGAAACTCTATACGGTACAAAGTAACTCGGTCAGTATCTATAATATTATCTACCAATAACTACCGAAAGGTACATAAAACACTTGCACAAAGTCAAATGTCAAAGCCATGTTCCAATACATGTCCAATATATCTCTATAAACACTTTCGCATTTATAACATTGGCAGAGAAATGCGTTTCAGCCGTTTAAGCGAACAATTTAATCACCGTGCACTATATATCATTATGTATGATGTGACAGTACTGACTGATGCGATAGCACATGCGCAGCACTCAATTATTACAGCGCATGCTTTCTTACTTCCAAGAGGTAAATTTGTACCGTACAAACTTCTACCCTCCCCACAATTCCCCCCAGTATATTTTTTACAACTTATGGTAGCCTATGCCCATCTCCATGGTCCAATATATCTCTATATTAAAAGTCAATAACATCGGTTCAGCCGTTTTAGCGTGAAAACGGGAACATACATACACACTTTCGAATTTATAATACACACATCAAAAAAGTCTAAGCAACACATACTATTTCAAATTATTAATCAACTAGCTGACCCGGCGTATCGCCGTATCGCCTTTTTAAAGTACCTTTCTTAAGACGGCGGATGGGTAATCATAAATGGCGGATGGGAAATTTCAATAAAATCATATATTGATTTTCCATCTGCCATATTTGATCACGAAACAGATGTTATATACGAATGCCACATCCGTTATAACGACGGAGTCGATACCCATATAGATTTAATAGAATTTTCCCATCCACCACCTTTGAATTTCCATCCGCCATCTTCGATTTCCCATTTGCCATCTTTGATCACGAAATATATGTTGTATTTGCATTCCTCATAGCTTAAAACATCGGAGAGGATACCCATATTGATTTTAATTTTTTTTCATCCGCCATCTTTGATCACGAAATAGATGGTGTATTTGGATTCGCCATCCCTTAAAACATCGGAGACGATAACCATATTGATTTTTTAAAACTTTCCCATCCGCAATCTTTGATTTCCCATCCGCCATCTTTGATCACGAAATAGATGCTGGATTTGTATTCCCCATCCCTTTAAATATTGGAGACGATACCCATATTGATTTAAAAAAAAAAACATCTGCCATCTTTGATCACGAAATAGATGGTGTTTTGAATTCCCAATTCCTTAAAATATCGGAGACGATACCCATATCGACTTTAAAAAAAATCCCGTCCGCCATCTTTGATTTCCTATCCGCCATCTTTGATCACGAAATAGATGATGTATTTGGATTCACCATCCCTTAAATCATCAGAGACGATACCCATACAGATTTTTAAAAATTTTCCCATCCGCCATCTTTGATTTCCCATCCGCCATCTTGAATCACGAAATAAATGTTGTATTTGGATTCCCCATCCCTTTAAACATCGGAGACGATACCCATATTGATTTAAAAAAAAAATACCCATCCGCCATCTTTGATCACGAAATAGATGGTGTTTTTGAATTCCCCATTCCTTAAAATATCGGAGACAATACCCATATCGACTTTAATAGAAATCCCGTCCGCCATCTTTGATTTCCTATCCGCCATCTTTGATCACGAAATAGATGTTGTATTTGGATTCTCCATCCCTTAAATCATCAGAGACGATACCCATATTGATTTTTAAAATTTTTCTCCTCCGCCATCTTTGATTTCCCATCCACCATTTTGAATCACGAAACAGATGTTATATTTGGATTCCCCATCCCTTTTAAGATCGCAGACGATACCAATATTTATTTTTTTAAATTTGCCCATCCACCATATTTGATTTCTCATCCGCCATCTTTGATCACGAAATAGATGTTGTATTTCGATTCCCCACCCCTTAAAATATCGAAGGCGATACCCATATTGATATTTTAAATTTTCTCATTCGCCATCTTTGATTTCCCGTCCGCCATCTTGGATCACTAAAAAAATGTCATATTATTAATCAGCGTCCCGAAAATCTCGAAAACGATACCCATATAGATTGTATCCTATTCGTTTAGCCTTTTTTTGGCTTTGACCCAACCCTCCCCCTTCTCGTTTGACCATTTTATTATTTTTGTCTGGCCCCTAAAAGTTGTGGCGTAATTTTATGTAGCCTATAGCCTTTCGGAATAATTGGGCTATCATAGACAATAACATTTTTTTAAATCCGACTGCTCTTTCCTGAGATTAGCCGACATTATCTTCTAGCCTTTTTAGCCTTTTGCCCGGCCCCAAAGTGTCGAAGCGTTATGTTATATAGCCTATAGCCTTCCGGAATAACTGGGCTATCGTATACAAAAAGATTTTTTTAGATCCGACCGGTAGTTTCTCAGATTAGCGCGTTCAAACAAACAAACAAACTCTTCCGCTTTATTATATTAGTATAGATAGATGTAAAAGCAAAATATGTTTATTGTGGGTTATCCTTGGAAGATAGACATATACCATTGCGGACATTTTTGTAGATCTATTCAAGAGGTACAATCCCACCATACATTGTTTTGTTATAACTCGAAAGGTTTTGGCAGCGTTTTCGAGGAAAGCTCCCGATCGGCTCAATTTTTGACGGCGCGTTGAACTAATATCGTCGTAATATCGTCAGTTTGCACAAAACCTAAACTTATTATACACTAAAACCTTTCTCAGGGATCACTCTCGATGTTGTTGAAAACCGTATAAAAAATTGTCCAGTACTTTTCGAGTTTTAAGCGAACAGACAGACAGACACCCCGGCCGGGGACTTTGTTTTATAATATGTATAGATTATTATATCATTTCATACCAAGTAGGTAATACCTATGTAAACTTTTTTGATCTAGAGGACATACTGGCTGGTTGTAAAAAAAAATCGAGTATCATATTTGTTCTTTTTCACAAATTCAAAAGCGAATGCATTTGTTCGAATTTTATAGTGTTTTCTTTGCTTATTAAAATTTAGTATTCTGTATCAATTTTATGATTTAAACAATAATTTGAAAAAGTTTTGAACAAATTTGGATTTTGAGACATTTTTTACGTCATGGAGCGCCATCATTTGAACGCAGATGAAATGCAGAGCTGTAGAGATGTTGCAAGCGGGCAGAAGTCAATCTTAGGTATCTCGGTATTTTGGTATCAACAGAAGCGTTATTTGCCGTCTTCATCAGCGTTACACTAACACGGGAGATCCTGCTGAGTAGCACCCAGGTCGAGGTAAGTAGGTGTACAACCGTGTGGTTGGCAAGATCGATACATACAACTTACTGCAAGACGCCAGCCGATGTTAACCGCCCGAGAGATAGGTTTAAGGTTACCAAATTCAAGTGGTGTTGTTGTTAGCTGCCAAACTGTGCGAAATCGACTGCATGAGTATGGCCTACGAGCGCGACGGCCAATTAGGTGCCCACCGATACGTCACGGGAATCGCGCTCGTCGAAATGAATGGTGTAGGAAGGGAACACATTACATGGACCCGGGAACAATGGGATAAAATTTTATTTTGCGATGAGTCTCGGTTTGGGTTTAAGCCTGATACTAGAAGGGTAAGAGTGTACCGTCGTCCTGGAAATACTGAAAGACTGAGGAGGTGTATTCAGGAAGTGCATCTATACATCGGCTCAACAGTCATGGTATGGGCGGGTATTATGAAGAACAGACGAACTGAGCTCGTTTTTGTAAATGGTAACATGAACGCTGTAAATTACGTTGAGGATGTTCTAAGGCCTTATGTCCGTTCATTCGCACAAGCGCTTGGCTCCGATTTCATGTTGATGCACGACAATGCGCGTTCGCATACAGCTTTGCACACACGGGAGTACTTGGCAAGGGAAAACATCCTGGTATTGCCTTGGCCTGCACAATCGCCAGACCTCAACCCCATCGAGCATGCATGGGACATGCTGCAGAAACGTGTTTTAAAGGACTTGGATGGAGTGACAACAACCCAACAACTGATGGACTTACTAAAATTTCATTGCGAGCGATTGCCGCAGGATAACATTAACAATCTCATCGATTCTATGAATAGATATTCGGTGCCAGCAAGTTCTCAATAACAAATTATGCAATTTTTGTACAACAATTTAATTTCAGTTTAAGTTTAGTTGATTAGGCACCTTACTTTTTACTACGTACAAACAGTACTTACTCGTAATTATTGTTAATTAAGATTATTAAAAAGAAATTAAAAACTTATTGTTGTTTAATATCAAAAAAAGCATTAAAAATAATATAAATAAGAAAATACCTACTAGGGATGCAAAAACTCATTGTAAAATTTAATGCAAAAACTCATTGTTGCTTAGACTTTTTTGATGTGTGTATTAAGTAGGGATTACCTACCATAAAAGTGCGTCATTATTTTACTGTAAGAACATTCTATCTAGTAGAAGCCTAATTAAATTGGCATGGCTTAAATTTCTAATGATATAAAACGGTTCAGCATAGACGTCAGGCTAAGTAGGCAACTAAACTTAACTACGCTTGTACTTGGCAGAGAATAAGCTTCTCATTAATAAGCTTAGTTTATCCTCACCATTTTTTATAAAAAATATAATAAAGAGGTGAAGATGACAAGTTCCTGAGAATGCTTATGGCCCATAATCTCTATAACATTGAACCGATTTTAAAATAAGTTTATCAGATGTCAGTGAGAAAGCTACATTATTCCCGAGTGACATATGCTATTTTTTACTGTGATTAGTAATATTGTAAGTTAGTACTGTATAAACTAACCAATTCCTTTTTGTTCCAGATGTCGCAAAAGATGTAGCACCGTTTCTCCTCATAATCTGGGGTAACATTATGGGGTCAATCCGCGGCAGTGAGATGTCGAAGCAAGATTCTAGCTGGAGGAGAGTGGCCAGGTTCAGTGGTAGTGTAGTGAGGTGTTTGTTGATAGTGACAGTGCTCGGCCAAGTCGCAGGAGGGAAGCCAATCAGTGAGACCCTGCAGAGGGCGCTGTCGGCGATGCGGGGGCCCAGTCCTGGGGCGAAGAAGCTGCTGAATATTCCTGAGGATGGAGGTGAGTGTTTGGCAAGATTATCTAATACTAATAATGAAGAGTTTGTTTGTTTGCTTGAACGCGCTAATCTCAGGAACTATTGGCCCGATTTGAAAAATTCACTGTTAGATAGCCCATTTATCGAGGAATGTTATAGGCTATGCTATATAACATTACACTATAAGCCACGGGAGCGGAGTAGTAGACTAGTAGTCTACGCCTTCCAAAGCCGCCCTCAAGCCAGTTCTTGTGGTAGGCGTCTAAGTCATCCCGCCACCTCTTTCGGGGCCGGCCTCACGACACGTCTTCTATAAATGGAAGATCTTTGCGGTTTAGTGGCTAAGCCTTTTGCTGAGAGTGAAAGGTTGTGGTGTTTTCAATTTAGAATGTTATTATTCCGTCAATTGCGAAATGTCGTTTTTAGAACCTATAGTTGTTTCTATATGTTAGAACACAGAGTTATTTCTATATTTAAGCGACTCAGTATGTGGAATAGTCTTCGGTAGATGGAAAAAATTGCACACTATAACAATTATTTTCAAGACACACGTTGGATTTGTAACTATTACGTGATTATAGTTTTACGTATCTCAATTTTACACGGATCTTTGTGAAATGATATGAAAGAGATATCTGATGTAAATTACCTTTACCCTCATTAAAAGCCCAAAATGTAAGAAAAGTTCGTCGATCATTAACCTTTTAAAAAACAAAAAGTTCGCCCCAAAATGAGAAATTTAAATAACAGCACTAAGATAATTATGTAAGTCTTTCGGCCTGGCTTTGTCACCGTAGTTCAAAAAGGGGGTTTCTCAGAATTACCAACTCAATTGTCATTCAAGACTGAAACTGCCGAAAGGAAGCGCGTATAATTACTCAAAAACTTTTTGACTTTTGTCATTACCAAGAGTTGGGATCCCTTGTATACTGCGAAACTCAATTGGTTCCTAGTATCACGATTCTCACCAAAATCAGGGCTAGCATTACGTAAGGTAACATTTTCAGGAAAAAAGAAGCATGCGAAGATACCATAGCATGCATAGCTACCTATGTTTTATTGTTTTGAGTTCATAATACTGTCTTCAAACAAAGAGCAAATTAGATACTATGCAAAGGAAAATAGTACAAAACTGGATATTAGATATAGTTAGGAATATTTATATGGGCTCTGAAAACCACGCATTGTTTACTCGGAGGTACGGTGCAAAGGTAATCAATGCATCCTTTTTATATATCTCCCAGGGTTGGCAACAGATGAATCATAGCTGGCTCGTATTACTATCTCCTTAAACATATTATTAAACACATATATTATTAACCGTTAAACATCACGCGGGACACAGCTCATTTACCAACCTTATTTTATAAATAAACTGATAATTTTCCTCTTACCTCTTCGCGAATATAAAAGCAAATGTATGCCATGGGGTTAATGAGACAATATTTCCACTTACTTTCCAATCGCTGAACCAGTTCAAGGCCAGCAAACATATGCTAATTCTGTGAAATGTTTACTCAAATCTGAAACCGAATTATTCTCATCGAATCGTTTAGATTTCCCCTCGAGTTGACAGCCCTGTTTCCTATCTTTGAAGTTTTCAAGTTTGAAGACCTTCATTAATTAACGGGCACTGCAATTACAGTTCTAAGGTTTTCTTTTGAAGACTTACAAAACAATGAAAGTTTTGATCGTCCAGTGTCGAATTCTTTCGGAGGCTTTTGTAAGAAGGAGATGATTTTTAAAGGGCAAACAAAGATTTCCTTTTTTTCATAAAAGCCTGATAATGGCGGTAGAAATTAACCCGACCTTAAGTAGGAGCTATTTTCTTTTGGGTTGTTTATTGATATGTCAGAGGAATGAGCTTTTAACATTTGTTTTACTATAAGGAAGTAAATTTAGGTAGACCTTTACGAGTAAGTACTTTAAAGAGAATTTGATTGTAGATTTGGCTGCCAGCTAATCTCTTTTTACTATTACGGTCGCAAACAAGTATAATTATGATCCACAATATGGTTATAAGAACACGACAAGGTCAGGTAAATAATTAATTTTCGCAATTGCTTGTAACTAGACGCACTTGCTAGTAGACCATTAATAGATACGTAGATATTATAAAGTCTGTACCTAACTAACTATTCGCTGAACAAATTGGTAAAGTCGATGCTAACTACAAAATTTGAAGGCAAGATACAAAAATTTATCAATATTATAGTAGTAGTATATCGCTACTTCCCTACTTCCTTATCCTTACTAATATTATAAATTCGAAAGTGTGTATGTATGTATGTATGTATGTATGTATGTTCCGTTTTCACGCGAAAACGGCTGAACCAATTTTGTTGAAATTTAATATAGAGATATATTGGACCATGGAGACGGACATGGGCTACCATAAGTTGCAAAAATTTAGCTGGGAGGCATTGTAGGGAGGGTAGAAGTTTGTACGGCAGAAATTTTCCTCTTGGAACTAAGAACGTATGCGCGAATAATTAAGTGCTGCGCATGTGCTATCTGTCAGTACTGTCAATGTACTGTCACATCATACATATTGATATGTTGTGCACGGTGATTACATTGTTCGCGTATATAAACTAATTATTATATTCTATGCTCAAACGGCTGAAACGATTTTCTCTACCTACTAAAATTATAAATGCGACAGTGTTTATAGATATATTATTATATTGGACATGTATTGAAACATGGTTTTGACAAACCGATATTGACCGAGTTACTTTGTACTCTATAGAGCTTCTGACTCTTTAGAATAATCAGGAGTGTCTTCACACAACTTGGGAGTGAAAGTAGATATGTGTTACCCCGAATTTAACGCGCGCGAAGCCGCGGGCAAAAGCTAGTAATATTATAAATTCGAAAGTGTGTATGTATGTATGTATGTTCCGTTTTCACGCTAAAACGGCTGAACGGATTTTGTTGAAATTTAATATAGAGATATATTGGATCATGGAGACGGACATAGGCTACCATCAGTTGCAAAAGTTAAACTTGGAGGGATTGTAGGGAGGGTAGAAATTTTTACGGCACAAATTTACCTCTTGGAAGTAAGAACGCATGCGCTAATAATTGAGTGCTGCGCATGTGCTAACACATATGTCAGTACTGTCACGTCATACATAATGTCATATTGTGCACGTTGATTACATTGTTCGCATATATAAACTAATAATTATATAATACGCTTAAACGGCTGAAACGATTTTCTCTACTAATATTATAAATGCGAAAGTGTTTATAGATATACCTAATATTGGACATATATTGGAACATGGCAATGGCATTTGACTGTATGCAAGGCGATGTTATTATGTACCTTTTGGTAGATATAATGGTAGGTATATAGTGTATGAATACTGACCGAGCTACTTTGTACCCTACAGAGTTTCTGAAGTCTCTAGAATAATCAGGAGTGTCTTAACAAAACTTCAGACTGAAAGTAGATTTGTGTTATCCCGAATTTAACGCGCGCGAAGCCGCGGGCAAAGCCTAGTACCTAATATAGGTAATGGATTCGGCCATAGCTTCTTATATTTTTTTTACCTCTTGACATCGTGATGAATCTTCATATTTTTCCTTACCGCCATATTTAGCCACCATAAGTCAACGTTCAAAGTGTACCTTCATAATTTTGTAAACGCGGAAGCGTTCAAAAACTTAAATCGCCGCTTTATCTAACATTAACTGCAACGCAGTATAGTAAATCTTTGGGACAGGAAAGGGAAAAATTCGCTGAGTAATACGAAGCAATCAGTCTGCTCTGCTTTCACGCGACTTCCAAAGTCGCCTCTGACACGTACCCTAATTAGTTCATGGAATTTGAGGGGACTACATACATTTTGTGGACGTTTTCCCGATAGGTGCTGTTTTGTTCCATTTCTAAGGCGTACTAGGATTGTCCTATAGAAGTTTGAGATTGGTTCATAACCTAATGTCGAATCTATGCAACGGATTTTTCACTCGATTTCCAAAAATTCTGCCTCGTGTATGTTTCTAAGAAATATTAATTTAGAGATTCTCTAATCTCGGAATGAAATGTTGTATTGCTATTTTGTATTCTTAATTCAGGTCCCATCTGGTGTCATGGATAATTTCAAAAATCATCACGACAGAGAATTTATTACTAGTGCAACCTTTGTCTTTTATAATTAAAAGCATAGTTTTTAAAGTCCTGGCAGCTCTTTTGTCAGCTGATTAGATTTCTGAAATCAAGAGGAACTGAATCAAGTAAGTACCTTATAACAACAAACACTAAATGCCTCGAAGCTTATAAAAATACAAAGTACCTACAAAGTAAAATTGAAATACCAAAACATAACCGAATTTCGAAATGTTCTGTATCGTAATGGGGTCTCCCTTGTTTGACCGAAAGGAATTTGACAAATTTTCACTTCCCAAAAAATTTTTCGCGTAATTTCATTTGCCAAATTATATACTTAGCAAAAACTCTGTTTACAAAAAATTGTAACGCAAACCTAATGTTTGGGAAATGAACGTTTAAACTATAACTTGTTTATCAACTAGTACTTTTAACATTTTTTATTTCGTCAAATATTTCAGTTGGAATAACAGTTTTTACGCAAAATCAATAATTATTCTAATCTAAATAGTTCAGTTCCGGGTAGCCTACTAAAAACAATCTCTTTTTTATATTAATGCAAGTCGCCGGCCGCTGCCGCGGCACCGCTCGCGCTCGTGCGTAGGAGGTCACAGTTCTAACCTAACCTAACCTTACCATTTTTTAAATAATTAACCTACTCTAACTACTTCCATAAATAAACTAATATCACCAAACGTTTATTGTCTGAAGATTCTTTGCTGTGATAAATCATTTGATTAAAGACCAAATGCCATAATTACATTATACTTGGTAATATTTTGCCAAGTAAAAATTTGACCAAATGAAAATATGCGTACTAAAATCATTCGAAATATTGCAATGGTATAATAAAAGATTGCTAATATTTGTTTGGGTAATGAAATTTTGTCAAAATCTTTTCGGCAAAACGGCAGGATCCCATCGTAATCAATGAACGATCGTGCGAAATCATTTGCAAGTTATTTAAATGCGAGCTAACTATGCCCGTAGACTGACGGTGCAGCGATTTGAGTTGGGACCTACGAGAATGGCGATCTTCAGACATGTGTGCCAGCAAATTGGATTGGGGATGGCTTGATCTAAAATGTCCCTGTATTCTTCTTATTGATTTTGGTTCTGATCACATGAATTAAGAAAACATAATACATATATTGCCCCCGAGGTATGCGACATTCAAACCTATGATTGTGTTACCCAAATGTCTGGGCCCAAAAACATGTTTTGCGTAAGTACTCTCTATAGATGAGATTTTTCAGATTTCGTACCCATAAGGGGGTTCATTAGGAACTTGAACCAGTATTTGTATACGAAATCGGGCGTAAAAGCCATGTTTAACAATAATTCTGGCTGATGACTAAATATTTGAGGTTACTTTTATATTTTTGACAAAATACAGACACCAGTGTGTCACAAAACCCCAACTATACCTACCACGAAACACCTGAATTAATCGCGTAGGTAACTTTTAACAAGCCATCGTCCATTACTAACTGCAGTCGTGTTCTAAAATCAACTACTCAAAATTACCCAGCAACGTAAGCCAAAATGTTTAACGTACTAAAATTTACATATAGAATTGTTTCGAAGCCACGTCGGATTCGAATCAAAATCCTGAAATTTATACATATTTGATGTACTGACTTACTGAATATTCTAGTGGTTTATTGAGCTATATTTCAATAAACAAAATTATCAACTGAGTATGGGTTTTCTGCAGTCAGTTAGTCTGTAATTTAGTCTTTAAAGTATGAGTAAAGCATTGTATGTGCTATTGAAGTTCTAGCAATCGGGAAGTGATAAAACCTCGAATATCCGAATTATTAAATACCTAATAAAGAAATACATATGATAATTTGAATATTAAAGTACCTTAAAGAGAATATTAAAACCTCTGTTATTAAAAATATGCACTTAATAATTGTGTATTCAAAGTATATATTAAAACATTGGTCATTGATCTTCTATAGTAGACCGTTCTTTTAAATATAAATTAATTTAATTTTGAGTAAATCGTGTTTTATTTGACCTCTAAAAAGAGGGATACTTGCCTACGATAGCGGATAGTAGCTTAACGTTAAAATTGCTTCTGGGGATACTTGCCTCATGTAAGGATAGACGCCGCTCTATGTTGTTTTTAAATTAAAACAAACTTGTAATCCTTTAAATAATCAATATGTTTTATTTACTGCAATATTATATTAAGTACTAATCAAAGTTAAATTATTATTCTAAAATTTTCAACAAAAGCAGTCTCCAAACTGGTAATTATTAATAAAATATTATTATTTATTTTTAAGAAAGAACAATATGGTTAATCATGTATAACCAGTAGCTGCTTTATCTTTTCGTATCGTCTTCTTAAGGTTCAAGAAGGAGATATACCATAAATTCGGGATATTTCGTTGATTCCTTTTTGTTTTTTATCCAGTTCTTCAAACGCAAGTGCTAAACTATCTTCGGTCCAGTTGATGTGACGCGGCATCACGCATGGCTTTCGCTGTTACTTACGAGGCATTTTGCTGTTAAGAATTTATTTTAATTAAGATAAATTATAAAAAAAAGTTGAAAATCAGTACGCAAAACGATCTGTCCTTGCTCGCTAAAAGCGCTTGCTCGCAAAGCTTGTTGCTGTTTGTTCATGCTCTAGGGCAACAATCCCCAAAAGTCAATAGGGCAACTATCCTTTTCAATACGGATACTTGCCCTTTCTGTTTGCGAAATAAATAAAAACTATTAATCAATAAAATGTACTAAACAATGAAATTAAAACTTTAATGCATGTAAAGAAATAAAAAAAGGACTGAAATCTCAATCAATAAAAAAAATATTCAACAGAGATTACTTACTAATATAATTTCACCGCTCGTCAAAGTTTCGCCGCGGAAGATTTTCGCTTACACGGACAAAACGCCTGCACCTAGTCCAACGGGTTACGCGGCATTGAGGCACGCACGGGGGACACTTATGGTTATGATCAAGCGTTAATACTTTCGACAAGCCTAACATAGTGCATTCGAAACTGAGGCATGTATCCGTCCGAGGCAACTATCCGGGTTTTACCCTATATGACTAGAAAGTTAAGAACGTGAGGATTGAGGGACCTAAAGCGAAAGGGAGACCAATGAAAAGATGGATGGATTGTGTGAAGAATGATATGAAGGAAAGAGAGTGAATGTTTAGATGTCGTCTTATAGGGGAGAATGGAAGAGAAAGATATTCTTCGCCCACCCCAAGTAATATAGGAACCGGATAGGCAGAAGAAAAATGTAGTCGGAATTGTCACACTTTAAAATGTAGTCGGAATTATCACACTTTCCTATTACCTACTTGTAAACGGGTTGGGAGCCTTCTGCGCTCAACTACAGTTGTCAAGGCCATCAGCCAATAACTATTCCACACACACACACACACACACACACGCACATATACGCACACACAAAACTTTTCTTGTCGAGGTTTCAACTATATCAGGTATGTAATATTCCAGAGCAAACAATCTGCGAGCAAATTTCGGATTCAATTCCTGTATTTTGAACTTCACTGCATTTTCGGGGGCCCGTCATACACGAGCCGCCGTCGTATCGCCAACTGCAATGTTATTCAGATTCGTAGGAAATCCCATGGAAATGAAGTCGTCCAACTTACATACATACATGTTGGGAATATTTCCTTAGTTGTGCTTTTCCGGCTAGCGGACTGTTGCTGCATATATCATGCTCAATTTACGGTAATTTAATTCTGCTTAGAACATTCTTGTTGCTGTTTTAGTATGGTATAGAATATTCTTTATTGCACCATAAAACATTACTTCGGTTTGCTTGACTAGGCGGTTTTGAAATACCCAACGAAAAAAGTTGAAGTTTCGGGTGTTATGGATATGCTACTCATACTCACGTGCGATAAATAGGAGAAGTCCTGTAGGAGTAGGAGTCGACATTAGATACGTAACATTGTACAAGAAACTCTTTATAATAAATGAATGTGTGCTATAGACTTACAAATGTTTTTTTTTTTTTTTTAATCTTTATTTATTAATTTGGAGTTTTTATCCACAAGGATATGCCAACCCCATTGTACATTTACACAATTTTAACACAGAAAAATAAAAACAAAATATACTACTTAAATCTACTAAAATAAACAGTAAGTTATGGATTGAGCACTTCCGCCAAGCTACAAAGTTGTTTTGCTAAATCAGACCGGGGTCGGGACATTATAGTTTGAATTAAGCCCACATTTAACTTATTTAAGTTAAACTTCCTCACTAAAGTTTCTCTTTCATTTTGGTTCCTTACACATTCCATCAGCAAATGTTGTACATCCTCCACGGTGTTACACATACTGCAATTTGGTGAACTCGCTTTCTTCATAAGGAATGCAAACTTTGCTGATGGAATGTGGCCAGAGCGTATACGTAATGCTAATTTGACATATTTTCTATTCAGCTCATCATTGTCAAACCAAGGAAAACGAGGAGGTATTGGTTGAATAGATTTATACCATATTCCCTTTGTTTCGCATTTCTCATCAAAATATTTTTTCCAAATGTTAAAACATTTAATTTTAAATTTAGGTAACAAGTCCGAATAATCTGGTAAAAAATCTGTAACGGTTCCGTCTACTGCCGCCTGCTTAGCTATTTTATCAGCTTCCTCGTTTCCCTTGACCCCAATATGAGCCGGAACCCATTGCAATCTGATATCAATACCATTTTCATTTAATTTATGTAATAAACGTATTATATCGTAGGCTATCGATGCACCTCTGAAACCAGAGGCGCATCGAGCCACGTGTTGTAGAGCACTCTTGCTGTCAGAAAATATAACAACATTATTGATATTTTTCTCGTCTGCGTATAATATGGCTTGATAGATTGCAAAAAGCTCCAATGACATAACAGATACATGTGAAATTATTTTATATCCAGTTTTAACATTTAACCTACGATAAAAGAAACCAGACCCCTGTCCCTGAGCATTTTTCGCTCCGTCTGTGAAAAATGTATTCCAGCCACTATACTTTGTATTTAATTCCTTTATTACATTGCCTAGTAAAGTATTACATTCATATGAAGTTTTACTATTCGCTATACTTTCAAGTTCGGTTTTTATATTTTTTTCCAATGAAATGGCTGAGACCCAAATATCTAAGCTAAAGATCCCCAGGGTATGTGTTGCGAAAACTTTCTCTAATTTTATATCATTAAAGATTTTAGCAAGCAGAGGTTGCTTTTTATTTGACCAATAGCCTGTATTACAAAGAACATTCAAATTAGATATCATATCAACAGTAACATTGTCCGACCAAGACACACTTTTTAACATGAACTTATACGCAAGACTACTTCTTAAGGATAAAGGCATTATATTTAACTCACACTCCATAACGTGAATGGGGGTGCTTTTAATGAACCCACCAACTATCCTCATTGCTTGATTTTGAATTTTATCAAGCTTACTAACAGTTGTACTAGCCGCGCAGTCATAAATAAAGCTACCATAGTCCAGCCTACTTCTAATTAGAGAAATATACAATCTGCGTAAATGCTTAGTATGAACACCCCAACTACTACCCGCTAACAATGTAAAGAGTTGGATAATGGCAAAGACAATACTTACGCCTTATGTTTAACTTACCTCCAGATATGGTAACATATACCTTACAGACAAAAATAGTAAATGATCACCAAAATGAAACCCGCATTTTAATGTAAAATCAAAGCAAAAAAACCAAAGTTTTAACATTTCACTATCCTATTTAAGCAAAATGACTCCAAATAAATCATTGTGAACCCAAAAGTAGTAAATGATCACCAAAATTAAACCAGCATTTTAATAGCATTTTAATGTAAAATTATAACCAAAGTATTTTTGTTAGTTGTATGAAATACCAACACATAAATTGGATTTGGTTACACCACCTATTTTAATAAACTAAGTTGACGGAGCCCTGCGAAGCAGGGCTCCTATTTTTGAGTAAGGGGTCACAAGAGAACATAACCTATTTATTTGGTGATCATTTACTACATTTGGTGTTCGAAGACAATTTGACGTGCAATCGTGACTAAAATAGCTAGTACTATTGTAATTTTAGACTTTATTTTTCTGGTATTACGTATCTATTTTTGGTTAAAGAACTAAGGGTATCAAAGCATTTTATGGTGGTCATTATATTTAACCCTAATATTTACTGGCAAACGTTAGTATGATGCAGAGACACAGACGCACTTATAAACATTTTATAGATGCGTCAGAACAACAATTCTAGACACATCTACTCATGTTTAACTATCACAGTTTACCAAAGGTACTTTGCCACGGTGCTTACCGCGCGAAAACAATTCTGTCAGCGAAAACCGTTTTCACCTTTCATGAAAATATAATTTACCATTATAAGGAAAGAATAACCGAGTAACAGTATATAAAATCCGTATGTTTTATAGAAAATCGCTTTTCTACGGACAGGTTGAATGATAACAGAAGTTATTTTGATTGGTTTCACACTATCGCGATATTATGATTGTCATTATTGCGTAATGTGTTTATTGATTGACTGTGAAAAGCTAAGTTGTATTAATTAATTGATCTAACAAGCCATATTTCGCTGTTTAATAAGCAGTCTTTCAGTTGTTTGAATTCTATCTTAAAGAGAATTTATTACATGATCTATGGTGATGGGCCTTAATCGCTCTGGTACTACTTTTACGAGTAAAAATCTTTTCGCCCTGACGTTTCGAGCATCATTTATATTGCCTGTAGTTACCTCCTCAAATCGGTGAGCTTGCGACCGGTCAGCAAATAACGTAGAATTTATTCAAGACCTGCAAGGTTTAAATCGAATAGCATTGACATTTTACGTTTGTCAGAATTTTGGAGCTATTAAAGTTTTGCTGGTTTCGCCATCGAGTGGTTAAGCTATGCTACATCGATGAAAGCTCAACCTTTGTAGTACAACCTCACAGATCGTCCTAAAGATTTTTATAAATCGTACATTCATAGCCTCCGTGCTCCAACGAATTCTTGTGTCCAGTTTGATTCCCGGGTCGAGATAAAGTGTTCCTGAGTTTTTCCGAATTCTCAGTAACAGCAAGAAGTCTGGCAAAGGGACGGGTAACGGCAATGAGCTCGCCCCCTATTACGTGCGACCTAAAATTCATAACACGGCGAAATGTGGGTATAATATTACATCTCTGCCTACCACTTCGGGGATACCTACAGGCGTGTGAGTCTTGCTGCCATACTAACCCACATCAAACTAAACCCTTGTCCTCAATATAACACCCACATCTTAGAAGCCAAATATTTATGTACCAAACCAACAGACGAAAAACAACAAACTCGACTGCTGGTGTTAAGGGCATAAACAAGACGGCGCGGTTTGACGTCTGTCCGTCAAGTGTGTTTACGACCTTAGTGAGTGGCGAGCCTTTGATGATGTTGGGAAACTGTTGCTGAAATATATGTGGCGATTGATTTAGGGTGATAACAAGGCTGGAAGTAGTAAAAGTGGCTTGTAGTTTAGGGAATGCAGCGTAGTGGTGAAGATATATAAATATTACAGACCAATGGACTTATTAAAACTATCCGAGTGGTTGTATTTGTCATCTCTCCGTTTATAGGCGCGCGTAGTGTTGTGGGTTTGATCCTAGCAGGAGACAAAACTTTGGTACGCGTGTGGGTGCACTTTGTGTCCTTTGGTTGAATTTTTGTAAAGTTTTCCGCGACACAGGCAGCCAGACGAATTCCTAATGCAGCAGTTATAAATAAAAGCAGTCTCTAAAATAATGACAAAGAGAGAACTTTTCCTTTTCTTTTCTCTTAGCGTTATCCCAGTTTCAATCTGGGGTCCGCTTACTAGTCTAACCGGATTTGGCTGAACCTCCGCAACCCAAAGGGATAGCGATATTCCATGGTTTAGCCTAGTGTCAGTTTATTTAGAAGGTACTGACGCCCTGTAACGACTGTCAAAGATCTTCATGACTACCGGGACCGACGGCTTAACTTGCTCTCCGAGGCACGGGTCAAGCGATAATTAACAATTCAATATGCACATAACTGCGAAAAGTCATTGGTGCGCGCCGTGGATTAGAACCCGATACCCTCTGCATGGCAGTCTGTTGGTATATCCACTCGGCTTTCGCTGCCTCTCTCCTCCTCGCTCCTCCTAATGACAGAGAGAGAACATCGCAATTTATTTTGGCTTTTAAATTATGACCATGCTGAAACTGCAGGTTTGAACAAAGCATATTATTATTGTTTTACATTTCGTAAAACTACACATAATATTTTTACTTTATAAAATCCCTGTCACCACTCCTACAATAAAACGGTTCATCTGTCTGTCTGTGTCGCTGAGAAATCCGCGTGCTCTAGATTCTAACAATATCTGTAAGTTGCGTCATGTAGGTGAGCACGCGGTTTATTGCTAGTTAAATAAATGTAAAACTGCTGAACTGTGGTGCACCATGAATTTGTCAATTGAAAATCTGTTTTGATTTTGTATATAACGTTAAGTAGAGTACCATTTATCGTACTAACGTTATCGCCATTGTTTGACTGCCGTCTGAACACCGCAATCCAGAGGAATAGTCATGGCTTAGACCAGTCTGTTTATATAAACCTACCTATAACATTCTTGCGTTACTGACTGACTGACAGACAACGCACAGCCGAAACTATAGGGCGTATAAAGCTGAACTTGGCCTTGTGTATTCCTTGTGGAACGTAGGGGTGCACTAAGAAGGGATTTCCAGAAATTCGCATAGAACCGGGAATAAGGTCAAATGAAAAAAAAATCGCGTGCGTAGCTGTGTGCATCCTCTAGTACGATAGCCGGGGCCGATGATGATCGGGTATTAAAAACTGTTACCACCCATGAAGGTACTATAAAGCATACGCATAAAAATACACAAACTTAAAATGAATACGTAGGTTCACATAACTGGATGCACGACTAGCGTTTTACCACAATAAACATCTCATACAAAGATCAAACAGAAATCATGCATATAATAACAAGCTAGCCTAAGTATACAGTGAAACGTCACTGCTATTTCACCGCCCACGACAATAAACTACAAATAATTACTTAAATCCCATCATTATAAAGTTTAAAATTCCTTGCACCATAACTTTGCATAATAACTTCACAGCGGGCGACTTAATTACCCTTTTGATGACGTCAGAACACCCACAGACTCAAAGGAAAAATAAGAGGGAATCATCCGAATTCATAAAATTAACCTGTGAAACTTATACTTTTACACATGGTTGGTTAAAGCTACGCGAAAAATGTTTTGTGCGTTGCTCACGCCAAGAATACCAACCGAACTGAAACAAACAAGTTTTCAACTACGGGACTATACGGGAGCGGATATAGTCAGAAAGCTTAGCGAGTAGCGGATAGAGAAATTGTTATTGATTGGGGCAGGATGTGTATTCAGTATTGGTAATTATAGCCATTCCACGATGTTACATTGACTTAAATTTGGTTTGATGTGATGGAGGAACTGATTTTATTTTTCCAAAACATGCGGAATTCTAGGTCCCTATATTTAACTGTCCGCACATAGTCATATTATACTTAGGGTGCTTCTACTAGCCAAGACTAGAACTAACCTTACTATACTTGACTACTGCATAATATACCTACGTTATATCGTTATCAATTTGTAGCTCAATAATTATTACGAATAGCAATTAAATTACTCTGGTTTAAGCCTTGCTATCTTGGAACCGCTAGAGTTGGTTTAATTTATTCTTCCGTTGCAATTCCACAGACTAGTTGCAGTTAATCCATACTACATTTTATAATTTACACTAAGGGTCAGCGCAAATTGGCCACCGACCACAGCCACTGGTGGCCAGCGACAGCCACTTAACCCGCTTTTTTTTTATATATTTTGTATAGACGCGCCGCACACGTGTGGCCGGTGGCGTCCACTCGCTACAGAAGTAAAATATATGAAAAAGTGTGTTAAGTGGCTGTCGCTGGCCACTAGTGGGATCGAGTCGAGAGCAAATTACTTTTTTTAGGAGCTCTTTGTCTCGTCGCCACGCAAATAATTTACTCAGAATACTCAACAGATTCAGGACAATAGTTTGAGACCACACCAGATTTTCTACCGTGTGAGAATCGAACCCCTTAATCGACGCAGTGCTGTAAATAGCAAGGTAGGCGCTTGCACCATAACATAATTCTTGGAATCGAATTAAACAGCTATTTGACTACTTCATATTCCTGATATTTACTGCATATCCTTGTTTCCTTGGCATAGCTGAATTATGGACAGAATTACAGTATGATAGTTTACAAATAATATGAAGTTGTCACTTCTAATTAATTGATTATCTGCCAGTCATGATAGGAGAGCACGGATGCAGCTGTATAGTAATAAACTGTGAAGCCATTCAACAAGTTTTGATACTACGGTCTTGTAATATACCTATCCAAATTACACAGCCAAATACTTCTCTAGACTATTATAGAGCATCATTATCTAGACAAATCTTGGGGTTAGATATTCTCTTTACTTTATCTGCTCATTTGTAGCCAGGTTCAACTTCAGTCACTATACAAGACAACGAGTTTGGCAAGTCCTGGGCAAAGTTAAACTAGTTATAACGTGTACCTATCATCTTACGATCAAAAACCGACAAGCTACACCGTGAATACTTAGAAACGTTAGTAATAAAGCTCTATCGCAACTAAAACTAATTGAACTATACAATTTCTTTGAACAAACAGCGTTTATCGGCCCTCGAGAATTATATTACAGTTTGCAAATCATAATGATTGTAATATGAGTGAACAATACCTCAAACACCGTAGATGTTATGGGTTTATAAACCTTTTCAATTCTTAGCTCATTTACGATTGCTTGTGTTTTTTTATTGCGCCCTGTTCATATGTGAAACGTTTTTGCTTTGGTTCTTTACAGTTCTGCGATCATTATTTTTGCGTTAATGATTGTGCTATGGAAATTTCTCGATGGGTTCCTACGCTAATTTAAAAACGTTTTCTAGTTTCACAGTCTAATATTTTGTTGCTTGATTCGTACCTACAACAATTTTATATTTAACTAAGCATTTTGTAAGTTCAGTAGGTTCAGTCAAATCAGTACTTCTTCAGCATAATACCTACTCTGTAGTAATTTTTGCACGGTAAATTTAGCTTGGATTTTGTGCCTATGCAAAAAGAAAAGAACAGCGTGTTTACTAATATAAATTTGTTATTATATCCACGTTTGTAGTAAAATTACTTGTAATGAGTTTCTCGTGTTGAACAGACATTCCGAATAGAAGTTGCTTCCACTGAGTGGCATCTGTTTTAGACATAGACGCTGATTCAGATTCAAAGGAAACTAATTTGTGGGGCGCTTTTGCTTAAACCATCCGTTCGTATTGTAAAATTTGTAGTTTTGTGCCGAGATAGGTAGATTTTCATCAAAACTTCATTCATTGGCCGGCAAAAATGTATCTTATTTGTAATAGTAAGATGTTGGCCCATATTAATTAACTATTTTCCCACACACAAAGATACGACAGAATTTTGAAAAAATCATCCTTTAAATATAATATATTATGTTTATCTCAAATATCTATTGAAAAATTCCTTTTATTATTCCAAACCCAAACGTTTAAATAATCGTAAAATGGTGTGCACTCTTAGGAAGCATTTCTTATTGTATCATTTCAATTCGCAATGAAACGAGGGCTTATAAATTGTAAAACGGACCTCTAAAATCTAATTAAGGTCGTATTGCAAGTGTTTATTGCTATACAATTATCGTGGAGCCATAAATCCGGCTCGGAGGACCAATAAAATGTCGGAAGAAAAGCGCGCGAAACGCACGAACGCCATTACAAAAACGCGGGAATTCAATTTCGTATAACTATTAGTTGTTTAATAGTTATTTGCTTTTTAATTGATTTTTTTGATTATTTTTGTAGAGTTGAACAAAATTAATGAAGATGGGGTCAATTATTATTACGTTTATATTTAGATTTTACGAGGTGTCTAAAGGAATTCAGGATTTACCTGTTGAAAAGAAATCGTTTCAATTATTATACAGTACCTAAAGGCAGTATTTTTATACAAAACGCTTAAATCGGCTCTTATAAAATGGAGGTTAGTCCTCTCTTGAGGAATAGCTAAGTTGTAGTTTGTTGGCAAAACCTTTTTATAAAGAAAACAAATGCGAAGTGGCTATTCTCAAGTTTATTTTAAATTCGGTTCGATAAGAAATACTGAAGAGAACTATAAGAATGAAATTCAGTTAGTTTATAGATGATTCTGTAGTGGGATGAAAATTTAATTATGGCTGGCTCTGTCTGTAAGGTTTTTAAGGTGGGAGTGATATCAGAGTACTGTAGGCGTTCAAAGTCGTTCGCGGGGCTGTTTATTATAGCAAAAAGCTTTGAACTATATTAATAACTAGCTGACCCAGCGAACTCCGTATCGCCTTTTTAAGAGATTTTATTTAATTCCCTTTTTTTCAGGCCCCTTTTCTAAAGTTACCATTGACTTAGCACTTAATCTCTTATCATTTCAGAGTCTTTAAATGATGAACAAACAAACATAGATTTTTATATAATATTGAATTCCCCATTCCTTAAAATATCGGAGACGATACCCATATCGACTTTAAAAAAAAAACCCGTCCGCCATCTTTGATTTCCTATCCGCCATCTTTGATCACGAAATAGATGTTTTGTTTAGATTCTCCATCCCTTTAATCATCAGAGACGATACCCATATTGAGTTTTAAAATTTTCCCCTTCCGCCACCTTTGATTTCCCATCCGCCATCTTGAATCACGAAATAGATGTTGTATTTGGATTCCCCATCCCTTTAAACATCGGAGATGATACCCATATTGATTTTTTTTTTATTCCCATCCGCCATCTTTGATCACGAAATAGATGGTGTTTTTGAATTCCCCATTCCTTAAAATATCGGAGACGATACCCATATTGATTTTTTAAAATTTTCCCATCCGCCATCTTTGATTTCCTATCCGCCTCGTTTGATCACGAAATAGATGTTGTATTTGGATTCACCATCCTTTAAATCATCAGAGACGATACCCATATTGATTTTTTTAATTTTTCCCATCCGCCATGTTTGATTTCCCATCCGCCATCTTGAATCACAAAATAGATGTTGTATTTGGATTCCCCATCCCTTTAAACATCGGAGACGATACCCATATTGATTTTTTAAAATTTTCCCATCCGCCATCTTTGATTTCCTATCCGCCATCTTTGATCACGAAATAGATGTTGTATTTGGATTCACCATCCCTTAAATCATCAGAGACGATACCCATATTGATTTTTTTTTTATTTTTCCCATCCGCCATGTTTGATTTCCCATCCACCATCTTGAATCACAAAATAGATGTTGTATTTGGATTCCCCATCCCTTTAAACATCGGAGACGATACCCATATTGATTTTTTAAAATTTTCCCATCCGCCATCTTTGATTTCCCATCCGCCATCTTTGATCACGAAATAGATGTTGTATTGCGATTCCCCACCCCTTAAAATATCGAAGGCGATACCCATATTGATTTTTGAAATTTTCTCATCCGCCATCTTTGATTTCCCGTCCGCCATCTTGGATCACTCAATAAATTTCATATTATTAATCAGCGTCCCGAAAATCTCGAAAACGATACCCATATAGATTGTATCCTAGTCGTTTAGCCTTTTTTTGCCTTTGACCCAACCCTCCCCCTTCTCGTTTGACCATTTTATTATTTTTGTCTGGCCTCTAAAAGTTGTGGGGTAATTTTATATAGCCTATAGCCTTTTGGCATAATTGGGCTATCATAGGCAACAATAATTTTTTAAATTCGACTGCTAGTTCCTGAGATAAGCCGACATTATCTTTTAGCCTTTTTAGCCTTTTGCCCGGCCCCAAAGGGTCGAAGCGTTATGTTATATAGCCTATAGCCTGCCGGAATAACTGGGCTATCGTATACAAAAAGAATTATTCGGATCCGACCGGTAGTTCCTGAGATTAGCGCGTTCAAACAAACAAACAAACAAACAAACAAACTCTTCCGCTTTATTATATTAGTATAGATTCTTCATTTAGTTTGTCAATGATATTCATAAGGTTAAAATTGCTATTAATATCTGTTTTTGTTACCTTCATAGTAGTTATGTCTCTTCTGTTTTCTTTGCGTCAGCATTAGGTATAAGTTTTTATACCTGTAACACCCGAACGAAACAATAATGCAAGGATCATACAGATCAGATCATATAAGGATCGAACCCGCGTCTGCCGGAGTGCACCAGTGTTGCAAGGTTAGGGCGGCAATTTAAAACACCACGTCACCGCTGTCTTCATCAATAGCTTTTAGTGATAGGGCCTATCGGACATTTCTTACTGACACTTTGAAACTTGACCTTGGATCAAGTGCACAATAAAGTACTATCTATCTGCTTAAACGTGATAAAGAACAGAAAACTGTTCAATCTATCAATCAATTTGTAACTTGTTGAGACCACGATTTCGCAATGTAATACTATGGTTGTATCATTCGAACGCATAGATTGCTAAGAGTCTGTTTTAGACAGGGATGAACATCACTAAACATTTTAGGTATAACTTAGGTTGTGCCATGATGGATGAAAACTTTGAGACAAATATTTTATTTAAAGAACACTCTTATTTAAAGATGATCCTGTATCGCGGCAATTTAGCAAGGATTCTACTTACGAACACAAAGTACCCATAGACTTGTAAGAACAAGTTTAGGATACACAAAGTTTTGTACGGTTCAGGGCTCGAATCTATATTGTTACTTTTACTTATACATACTACTATTATACAAAATTACCTTGTCCGTCCAGTCAAAGCATAAAAAGCACCATTTTTAGATAAATAACTATTAACATGGTCTTTTTAATGTACTTTTACTTCAACTAATTAGTTGACATCACATCAAAAATGACTAGAAGCATAACATCAAACTCAAAACAATTTCGACACCATGGCCGTCTTACCATTTCAATCCACAAGAAATAGGGAACGTATTGAAAGGTCAAAAATTTTTGTATAAAACACCTCGACCCATTCAGCCACCCGTAAAATATGCCCTAAAAGGTCATCTTGCATGAAATGGCCGGCAAATTTCATAAGTTTCCGTTTCTAGAAGCGAGGGTAGCAAAAATGTCCGATTACCCGCTAATGCGAGATGGCCATATTGATTCTTGAGGCATACGTACATTTTTGTTTGATTGGTGTTTATTTTTGCTGGTGAAAATAAGTGATTACTTTTTCATTGATAGTAGTAGCATGGTGTAATCTTAAAATGATAATTGCATGTTTGAAGAAGTTATTTGAGCGGATGCCTGACTCTTTAACTTTAGATTAAATCTTGTTGGTTGGGTATCTATTTTGTTGTAACCCAAGACATTGTGTTAAAATTTATTTTGGTATTTATTTCTTGTGATTCTTTAGCGTCCGCTGGTTGAGTAATTCTCAAGCACCTCGCGATGCGGGGAGTGAGGCACAAATTCATTCCATGTGACCATAAAAAGAATCCAGTGCAGGCAAAGCCGCTGCTTAAGCTACTAGCAATGATGATATTGAATAATAGCGCATTTCACGGCTTATTTCAGTCATAATTCCCGAAAATTACTTTATAAAAAGTCAAATATCGCTTTGACGCCCGCAAACTTCTGACTCAAACTCATATAATTACGAACAAGGTTTCTTTGGCTTGTGTGTGATGGAAAACCTCATTTCCAACTTTGTGACAGGGCCATAGAAGTTCGCGTTGACTTACCAGTACGTACGGATGGCAAACAAATTGGACGGTTTGCTAAATTTGGTGTCCTAAAAAACGTTGTTGTTAGTTGCGGTTTGATGGGAATTAATGCAATATTTTTTATTCATTGTCATTATTGGCGACCTAAACTTATTCCCGTTACGTCTAACTGTGACAGAATATTATTTTATCCACAGAGCGACTGTCGTCTGAACTCTACTACCCGCAAGGATAGCGATATTCCATGGTTGAGATCGGGTTATTCATTGTTAACATCGCAGCACTTTGGTCCTTAGTACCCTGATTTTCGCGTTGAAGCTTGGGGTGCGCTTTCTAGTCTCCAGATTTGACAGAATATTAGTTTAGAATACCGTTTGACTTTATCTGCTCAAAAATGTTTTATCATCATAATTTTCATCAACAGCCCTATATACTGTCCCACTGCTGGGCACGGACCACTTCTCACCATGAGAAGGGTAAGGCCAGAGTCTACCACCCTGCCCAAGTGCGGGTTGGCAGACTTCACATGTCTTTCGAGAACATAATGGAGAACTCTCCAACATGCAGGTTCCCTCACGATGTTTTCTTTCATCGATAAGCAAGCGATAATTAACAATTTAATACGCACTTAACTTTCAAAAGTCATTGGTGCGTGCCGTGGATCCGAACCTGAGACCTTCTGCGTAGCAGTCTGTCGGTCTCCCCACTCGGCTATCGCTGGTTACTACAAAAACGTAGTATAGGTAAACTAGTGCCAAATATCTGAGCACCGACCGGTTCCTCACAGAGATAGCCAATCGATGGCTTTACGTTCTTTTAAGTATTCCAAATGTACTTGTCAGGATCTATAACAATAATATTCGGTTTATGAATCCACTTGTATTGTCTGTTTCTTTTGTACAAAATATAACAATTGTTTTATTATAATACAATGCGTTATTGAAATCTTTCTACCAAATCGTACAAATCAAATTGAAGTTGACAACTTGAACGGTGTTCTGTCAACATTGTGTCCGGAGCCAAAACTCAGTTACGAAGTTTTTAGGACACACTGACATTTGAAACAGCGAGCCTATTCATCTTCTGAACATAGCAATACCACTTTCGAACAGAATCTCTTGGTCATGTGGTTTAAGATTCTACGTCGCTGGAGATCGTGGGTTAGATTTCTACTCAGGACAAATCTTGGTGCGATAAGAACGATAATTTGTTTTTTTTTTATAGACTCACGCCTTTATCCCCGAAAGGGTAGGCAGAGGTGTAATATTACACCCACATTTCGCTATGAGTTTTTAGGTCCCACGTAATAGAGGGCGAGCCTATTGCCGTTACCGGGCACATCACCAGACTCCGTGCTGCTACTGAGAATTCGGAAAAACTCAGTAACACTTTTGCCCGACCCGGGAATCGAACCCGGGACCTCCAATCAGCAGTCGCATACGCTATCCACTGGACCAGGGAGGCAGTACGATAATTAGTTCTGTGTCTAAATGTAATTGATTTATAATACTTAGCTATTAATGTTTTCAAGGATACATAGGTTACTATGTTTTTCAGTAATCTGGGAACCGTATTGTTATTGTTTTACTTTTCTATATGAAATAAGAGGCAGAAGGAGATGTGGGAAAGCAGCAAGTTCGTCGTTCTCTTGACTACCCTACCTAGTAAAGTCTTTTTGTTGCATTTAAAGAGGTTACGGATTTACTTAATATGGCGCCGGTTGTATAGAAATAAAAAAGAAAGAAACTCAGTTATTGACCAAATGAGTTTTAATTAACATATATAGTGAAGGTTGACTGGTAGAAAATGCCTTTGGCATTAAGTCCGCCTTGTGCAAATTGTATTGCAGGAAGTTTAATAAATAAATAAATAGTGCCTACGATTAGGCGCAAATATTAAGATACTCGAGCAAATTCACTCAATTTTATAAAAAATCATACCAAACTTCTTCAAACTTATATATAGTAAAAAATGTTACGAGTAAATTCAAAATTTGTATTGGCCATCGACCTGTTATAAGCATGGACATTATTTTTTTTAATTAATTGATCGTCCAAACTTGAATAATGTTTTCAAACTCATTTAGTTATTAAAGCACAGTGTAAAATTTTCAGTTGTTTTAAAATTACTTGTTTTTATTTGAAAATATGAAAATCAACCCGTAATCATTTTGTGTGAAATTGTTGCATAGATTAAAAATGTTTTCTTATTTTAAAACAGATTTTGATATACAATTTGTGTTATAAATTCAATGTTTTAATTGTATTGTTTAGCGATCAAAGCGTTGCTTTGTTACGAAGATAAAATTGCTGTTGGAATGTTAATTTTAATTTTAAAACAATTTTATTCGAAATTTCGGGATTTTATGCCCATAAATAGCAACAAAAACGATTGGATGCGAGATGTAAGGTCGGTGTAGAGCCTTGGGGTATGTCCAGCAGTGTACGTATTTAGGCTAATGATGATGATGAGGAACCATTATTATTACAGCGTGTTTAAGTCGACAATTTTCTTAAACACGTGTATTTTTGTATTAAGTAAATACACTGTTTATTTCGGAACTATATTATATTCAGACACACGTATTTCTTCAACTAGATTTCAGGTCTCATTAAAACTGGCCTATGACGCATATCTGAGGTTAATAAGCCAAGCCCAAACTTAAACCGAATAGGCACTTATTCAGCAGATTCTATATATAATAAAATATGGATATCAACACAAGAATTCAAAGGCCTTAAAATTATGCTCCGTAAATTTGTCGGTTGAATAAACGGGGATGTCACTCAACCAGCCTTCCAATGTGTCACAACACGTACTTGAAAGGTTTTCTCAATAGAATCCTTTAAACGATGGCTTAACCCATTAGAATTTGGTATTAATTAATCATCCAATTACAACTTCGCAGTTTATAATCTTTAACGAACTGTACATAGTACAATTTAACGGAAACAAGCGATTTGTATTCTGTAATATTTTATTGCAATTTGCTTTGTATCGAAGTTTAATCGAAATTTGTTTCTTTTTCCATTTTGTTAGGTAATTAATATTGGGGCGGTCAGCAATAAAATTATAGCTATTACTGTTTCCTTTAGCAATTGGATAGTGAAAGTAATACCGAGATGACCCAGAATAATATCATCATCGTCATTCTGGCTTTATCCCAGTTGAATCCAAGAGTTTTCGCCTTGGAGACCGACGCCCGCTTACAGGTCTGACCAGGTTTGACAGAATATTAGTTTTTCCATAGAGCGACTGCCGTTTATATATTCAAAAGTATTTACCATACCTAGTAGTTTCTTGTAACCATATACAAATGAATATATGAGACGTAAATAATAGGAGTGATTGTGGTAATGAGATGTCACTGGAAATAGTTGAACTTTCCTCGGGGCTTAATGAGTGTCAAAGCTCGTTGTCTTTTAAGTTCACTGCTGCTGAATCTGGCTTCTCAGGTGATACACCACAATGGTGGAAATGAGGGTGTGACTGTTTACAATGAATCTATTTCATATTAATGTATTAAATACTTTCAACGTTTTGCGTATTGTATCCATACTAAGAGGGATGGACACAGTTAAAGTAATTTCATAACCACAGCTTGTGTGACCCACGCCAAAAGATCGCATCAAATACAAATTATTCACCTTCATGTCCTATAATTTAATGACAATTTCCGTTACACAATTATTTGTATTATTGTATAAACTAGTGTTGACAAATTTTCATTTATATGAAAAATAGGTCACAGATATGGAGCGGACAGAATGGCAAGTGGCTATGCCCGACAGCATATTGCAGCCAAATAACTTTGTGGCGGGTTCTTGTGTGAGATATCCGACGCTCTATTGAAAGGCTTTGTGTCATTTACATGACTGTAGTTATTCATTTTTACTAAGTAACATGTAAATAAAATATAGGTTTCTGCATCCTTAATGGACCATATGAGTGAGAGGGTAGTAGGTTCACTCAAAGAAATTTGATTGAGTCAAGGAGGCCCGGCAAAGCCCACTCAAATGGGGAGCCAAGATTCGGTCTGTTATAAGTGTTATAACTTATAAGTGTTGAATCGCAAATTTGGTAGGGTCACGGGTGGTAGCTAGTTATAAAAAGATAAATTGTCATTCACTGACCGGTATCTATTTTTTTGTTATTTTTTTCAATACCTTTCTGTATAATTTTCTTTAAAACGAAATTATTAAATATAAAAGCCAATCGATACTGGAAAAAGCTTTCTTTAATGAAAAGTTCCTTTTATTAGTCTACTGTCTTTTCCATTGTGCCACCAACTTTTTACCTCAAAATAAATCAAGGAAAATGTTAAATTGTTCTCGAAATCGATAAACAAGGTACTTGTTAAGAATCGGGAGGCAAGCCTAGTTTAATTTGATTAAGTGATTATATCTGAATTAATCAAATTAAAATATTTGTGAAACTTCTACACAAAGAGCACTTCAAAGTGTCTAGGAATTTTAAGTTGCATCTCATATTTGAAATCACTGAGCGATATTGGTTAACGTGAGAGATTGTTATAAAGTACTTACTAATTTCTGCTAAAGATGTTGATTATCGCGGCTCAGTGCTATTTTGATGTATAAGTTATATTGATGCTAAGTTACGTCATAATTGGTTAGGTAGAATCACATAATTCCTGTTTGTTATAGCAGGAACTAAGACAAGTGATAGAAAGAAAATACAACAATTTTATTTTGCCACAAATTATAACACACTATAAATTTAGAGAAAGCATAAAAGATAAATATTTAAATAAGAGAAAACATTACAAATAAATAAATGAGGGAATAAAGATCCCTTCGCTTTTATTCCAAAACATGAATGACTGATATTTCATCAATAAATCGGCAAATAACTACGTTAGGCACATTTCAAATATGTCATGTAAAAATTTCGATTATCATGTAGTTGTTAACTTGTTATCTTTATATATATATTTCTTGTGTGCGTGTGTATATCACTGAACTCCTCTTAAACGACTGGACTGATTTTGATGAAATTTTTTGTGTGTGTTCAAGGGGACTTGAGAATGGTTTAGATTCACAAAAAAATTGCGAATATAAAAAAAATATGGCGGTACAAAGTTCGCCGGATCTGCTAGTAATATATAAATATCCCGATATTTCGTTGTACATCGGTTATTAACTTGATGCCGGTAGGCAATTATTATAACTTTGGTCCCAACTTCCATAGTCACTAAAGTTACCATCTTTTTGGCTATACCAGGATTTTCAATAATCACTTTTATCTTTATCGCATTAAGAACTAGTTTGCTGTATATGGTGTTATGTACAAGAAGATGGATTTCTAAGTATGAAACCATCAATAACATTCGTAGGTATATACGTCTATATTTCGTAATAGGCATTGTTACCGCTAATGAAAGAGGGCTTATAATATTTGTTATTAATGTTGAATGTTGGAACATTTTGTAACGTGTCCCGGATCGTAAAATGGACGGGAAATGCTTGATAGCTCTTGTTTACCCCGAAGGGTCGAGTTTAGTACCATATTTTACATAGGAGAATAATGACTATACAAGTATGCTCCCATGTAAAATATGACATTCCCATATGTACCCAAAAATGTAGATAATGGTGTTTTACATGTCTCTAATTATTTTGCCACATGTTGATCATAGCTGAGTAAAATCTTGACAATGAAATCACAAGTAAACAGCTTCTGTGGCACAGCTTTTCTATGGAACCCTGGCAAATGAAGTGTAAATATCAATACTGGCTTATATAACGCACCCGTTTTACGCTGAAGGCTTTTCTCCAGAGACATAGCTGGTTTTGGTAAATATACATACATATTCTACTTACAAAAATCAACCGAAATATTATTTTCATCTCCTACAAGGACGCATGTATTTATTAGGTACTTTAATTAATAATAGGAGATCCTATCAAATTACCGACTATATTAATCAAATAATTTAATAATCAAACAATTCGGGTACTATCTTAAATCGACGTCGCACCTTCCCATCAATCCCTTTATTAACGAAATCGATATCACAATAGAAAACCCATTCCATGAATCATAAACAACCTTATTAATCAATCCTTCACCACGTTGATATGGGTTCAGCACGAACCCAAGACCCCATAAATCCGAGGTCCTTGAATCTTTAATATCGTGAAACCAGTACCCAAAACTTAAGCGTGTGAAGAGTTTTTCAGGCCAAGTTTCGAACTTCCAAACACATCTGTTCTAAACCGACTTGAAATTGAAACTGGCGCAAAACATGTCGCTAAACTTATGGGCTATTGGCTACACTGTTACAATACATACGAGTTTAGAAGCCGAAACATTTTTGCTTGACTTGAAGACTTCGTAGTGTCATATGGCGCACATGGTGTTTCGTATCTTCTGAAATAAATGATCCGGTTCGACTTGGACATTTTATACGAATTCAAAAGTTCAGTTTTAGTAGTTTTGTATTTTATGGGCTCTTGAATTTTCAGTTGACTTGGGGTATACGTTGTATGTCATTCTATCGCCTTGTGATGTGTATTTCGTCACCTATACGTGACTTGAGATGTCTCATAGAAAATTTAAGTGTAAGGAGACAAATTTTGTTTAAAGAAGTCGAAACGTCATTCACTCGTTTTCAAACTGACATCATAACTAATTATTAAGGAAAATAGTCGGTTTGTATAGTGAGTAAAAAGAAGTATGCTACTTAGTCAAAACCTAGAAATATCTGTTCGGAAAATAATACCAATTTTTGTTTTCAGACCTCTTGAAATTCAGAATTATGTTACGTTTTATATACTCCAGCAGTAAAATGACATCAAATTATTTGCTGAATATTTCGCTGCTGTAAAAAATACTCGTAAAACAAAAGAATAAACCGTATCGAAAGATTTACACCAACACCTCGGGATCCACTTATTAAAACCGTGCAACAAAAACACAAAGAAACAAAGCAGGAACCTTAATACCGGCATATAATCCAGATTTTCGCAACAGAAACGGAATTCTGTATAAATTAGACACATTTGATATATCGCCCATTGTTTAGGGGTATCAGTGTGTCTCGGTATGGGACCAAGTGCGAGAATTACAGAGGATTTTATCTGACGACTTCTGGCGAAGATTATAAAATGAGTGTGTTATTTTTTTTTCGCATTTTCGTTTCATTCAGATGGGTTATCTTGCTCTTTATATCTTGTAAGTATTATTAATCCCGAGGAAGCAATATTTTAAGATAAGGAAGTAGATTATTTGAAATAACTGTCATGTTTACATGCGACTCATGCTTGCATTTTATTGCTGAAAAATGATCGTACTACTAATAAATCCTGTACCTATAGCGGGGTATTAACAGCCAAATTACCGAACGAAGGATATATAACACTTAAACTTGAAATTGGATTCGATTTCCGTCCAGAACAAAACTTTGTCCTAGAACATTTGTATAAGCACATTAGGTACTAGCAGTCACCCGCGGCTTCGCCCATGCCAAATTGGAACCCATATTTTATCCCCTTTGGGCTAAATATAAAAAAAATACTTTCTTCTGTGAGTGCCTACGTTGTTTAAGAAATTTACTATCTAAATCTTGTACCTATTTCTAACTTTAGACTCTGCGTTGTTATGTCAGTTAGGACAAGTAATTTTATACATATGTAGATATGATTAATCCCTTCACAAGTGCAAATCTAATCACTTCCATATTTTATCCTGTAATCCTAAGCTATATTTTCAGTCATTGAACCACGCACTATTTAATAACAGCGAACTCAAAGCTGCTTAGCAATAAAGCGTCAACAATTCACGCGGTGACAGGTTCGCAGCCCGAGTTGAACAAGCAGGTAATTTATGTTCCTTTGTGAACTATCCTCATGCGATGCTATGGCAAATGTTTAGTTTGCTAAACGTGTTTGCTTATCCTGCTTAGATTTTCAGTGGGAGGAATATCTGTATACCTACATTTGTAACTTTAAAATATATGTAGGCGAGCCTCCTTGGAAACCTCAACTGGTCATATACTACAACCTTCTTTTAGAATGAGAAGAATGTAACTGGCCGTATCGACGAATGTCAATTCCATAGCTAACACCGGGCTCTGGTGAGGCGGCCACTATTTGAATATGAGTGAAGCTTGGAACAGCTAAAGGGGCGCTCGCAGCCACGTGAAAGGTTGACGTTAGTTTTAGGTAGAAGTTGTAATAGTTTTCTATGATTATTGATTGTACTGTGAGTAATTATATGAAGTGATTTACTACTGTCATTTTACTTACCATCTTCTTACCCGATAATTCACGCCAATATGTAAAGATGTCGTATGAAACAAATGACAGTCGAAGGAGAAAATTGAAGAACTGGAGTCGAAAGCCTTTAACCATCAGTCGAAAGACTAAATATACGCGATTAGGTTCGCGTTCAGTCATACTGCATACATGGTCATACTCTACCACGTTGGCCAAGAGTTCAGCCAGAGTCTATCTCATTGGCCAACATTATAAAGTCTTACATATATGATCAATAAGTACTTATCAGTTAAATACATTTGTTAAATAACTTATACAAATTCGTATTCTTTTTTATTTATCAGGCAAATACGATGTGGCGAAACTCGGCCTGTAGGTCTCATATCGAGTCTAATCTCTGTAAAATAAATACTTACTAGTATTGACCTTCGGTGCCTAACAGAAGGTCAATACTAGAAGGTATTTATTTTTTCTTCAACGACCCTTTGCAAAATAAAGAGCCGGTATCATACACAACTCTTCAAAAATCTCTTCACGCCAGTTTATCAAAACACGAATGAGTATTCCCGGAGTACAATATCGTATAACCACATACCCTAATGAACAATTAAACAACCGTACCATGTTCAAAATATACCAATTTTGCTGTTAGTTAATATAATTCAGGAGGTAGTAAATTATTTGCTAGATAATTCCGACGTTGTATGAAATATGGGACTTGCGTTTCTCTTGATATATAGGCCTTTGTTGACAGAATGTGCTTGCTTATAATATCTCTGTTAGCCCTTACTTGAGACTAAGGGTTTAGACATCACATTGGAAAGCTGAGAGTTGTCTTAAAATGTTTCGCGAATGAAAAAGGCTTAGTTCTAATCATGCGACAGTGGCTTCGTTTAATCTTTATGGCGTTTGTCTTCCCAACAAAAATAAAATAAGGTTTTTGTTTACTGGGTGTATGACGATAGCTTGTTCAAGATTTCGTATAACAGTTTAGAGGCGTGGCTTACCGAAACTATAGATTTGTTACTATACTTCATTGGATATTGTATTTGTCAGGAATATGTCTTGCGGTTTGGGTTGCGGAGGTCAAATGGCTGCCTCTGTCTTTCAGCTATTTGTATTCATACATATTCATTTTCTGTTCCAAATGCTTAAAATCTTCTGCTTAAAATTAGAAATAAATAAATCGACTAGTTACAAAATTTAATTCGACGTCATTTTTGAGAATATTAAGGGCACTGTTTCGTTGGATTATTGCGGCAAAACCTTCTTTAACCTATGTATATACCAAGTAAAGGTTAATATAAAATACCATTCGAAGCATTGTTGAACCATTAACGGGGTACAAAACATTAAATATTTAATTCAATACGACATTACGAAGATTGAAGTTGGTTAACAAAATATGTATGATAGCTTTACCTGTCTACTCCCTTACCAACAACCTTTAAACAGTTTATGAACTTAATTTTCGTTCAGCGAACACAAATTGGAAACTCTTTGCCTTAATGTTTTTAGCCATGATTACAAGCCGATATTTATTTTAAAAAAAGCAGCAACAGTCTGTTAGATACCAACATGCCATTTCTTAGACTAGTGTCAATATAGTTAAGGGTCAGTATGCTCCATAAAGATGGAGAACCTTCGCTTAGTTGTCGGTTATTCCCGACACAAGACTATTCGTATTTTTCAAAGTTTTGTTTAGTGAATACAATCTGTTAACTCTTTACCGTGAAAATTTTCACCTATCATACAATTACAAATTATTTATCAATCAAAATCTCGCAAGCGATCATTTGTTGCTCCATAAATCCGCTGGGCTAATCTTTCATAATTTTGTTTTTATTTTGCGGCTGGATCAACTGGTCTAAAAGTAAAATTGATGATACCAGATTTTATTTGTTTGTTGAAAGGATTAACAGTAGAAATAGGCTGTCTTTTAATAAAACCACACCAACTTTATGGGCCAACTGGCGGCCTAAAAATGTAAGTAGCCTAAATTAGCAGTAGGTAAAATATCAATAAATGTTAGTCAAGATACGTCCACTGCTGGACATAGGCCTCCCACAAGGTTCAACACACAGACTGATTTTGAGCCGCCTGCCTCCAACCGCTTACCGCGATTTTAAATAATATCTAAAATATTCTGTCCTTTGTTCGACATGACAATTCTTATGAGAGCAAGCACTATGAAAAGTAGTTTCAAATATAATTTACTTACTGTCTACAAAACGAGTAATTTTTGAACATTTCGAGCACTTAAGCGCCTTTCATCAGACCCTTTTGGGCTCCACAAAAGAGTAGATAGAAAATTATTTCCCCAATAGAATTTTCTCACATTGAATGAAAGAAAGCGCGAAGGGATTCATAGCCAGTGGTTTTTCTGAAAAAGCAACTCAAATGGTTGGCATTGAGGAGAGACACGCATGGCCGAACATCACCTATAGGCACACATATGGCACATATTTACATATTATTATATAGTTGACGAAATGTTACATGACTTTATAAAGGACAGCTCGGTAATGGTCGCCATTTTCTATCATACGATTTAAATTTTAGGATTGAATTGAATATTAAGGTTTGAAAGACATCTTATTTAAATTACACGAACAAGAGTATACCACTGCTACGTATAATAGACAAATTACGTAAAATGTATGTTTAACAATTAAAGTATAACGTAGTTCATCTTCAGAGAAAAGTATTGTAGATCTAATTCCATTTTCTCGAAATTGAACATAATCTCTTTGGTCTTTAAGGGAGCATCTTACATGATGGAAGTGATTCTAGGCATTGTGGTTAATGCTTAAGTGCTAAATAAACACCTAGTTTCGAAGAATCCTTTCATATATGCAAAAGTGTTTATGTGTCTTGAGTGTTCCAACTTTGCAACCACAGAGATTTGCAAAAATGTAAATACGAAGTTACCCTTAACTCAAGGAGGGTCATATATTTGTTTTTAATATATTATGTATGTACTGTAAATTGAAAGTTACTGATGTTGTGATTCCAGTTATTATACTATAAGCTTTTAGCTTATCCAAAGGGACAGCATATAAACTTGTCAGAATGTCAAATTGTCATTGAACAGCCCAAAACTCCTACAGCGTTTTGACTAACTGCTCAACAATACCCCGAAGGGTTCAAGATATCCTTTTTTGTGAAATTAGATTACGACCTTTCGCATGTAAGGGACCCTTTACTTTTACACAACCTTATTCATCCCTAACTAGTGTAACTGGACAGGCTTATTGTCCTAGTAATTAAGTCGGCCATTTGCAAAACAATGTGGATTTATTAAGTGGCCAGTATTTCGGATTGTTTCACTAGCAGCTCTTGCGATGTGTTGATTTGGGTTCAAGCAAAAAGGTTTCTATTGAGACTAAATTTTTGTTGGAGTGGGACAGAAGTTAATTTAATTCTGTGTGTATTTATATGGAGAGCTATGACTAATTATGTGGGTAGGAAAGATTTTATAAATATAGTAAAATTATTCTCAATGGACTTATTACTTGGAAAGGGCTTATTCGTTACCTACGTCAACATATTTATTTAAGAACGCCAACACCTATTATTTGAAAATATAAGGAGAAAGGTAAGAAACATTTGTACAGGTAGTAGAGCCTTGCTAATCTCACAGAAATTCGACGTAAAGTAACAGTACTTAAACTGTTGCTTTTCGTTCGGTGAGTGAGAGTGCCGGAGGCCCTATCGCCTATATCTTCTCCCTCATCCCACTCCTCATCCTATCCATTTTCCCAACCGCAAAGGGCAGCAACGCACTTGTGACTCCTGTGGTGTTGCTTGTGTCCATGGGTAGCGGTAATTACTTACCATCAGGCGATCCGTCTGCTCGTTTGCCGCTTATTACTATAAAAAAAAGAAAGAGTGCATTATACAAAACAACAATGTTAGAACTGTTATTGTGAAAGGATAATATTTTAAAGTTCACGTTCTAGTAGTATTCAACAGCCACAAACAATACCCAACGAAGATACCGTAGATTTATGACCCGCTCACGACTACCTGCTATTTTTTTAAGTAGCTCCCTGCCCTTTCCATGGTTTAAATTTTGCAATATAAAATAAATTTGTTGAAGTCATATAGATGCGTTACTGTAGTTATATTCATCGACGCACATGTGTAAGTTATGGGCGTAAAACGTTTATTTACCTATCGCTTAGATTCGCTAGGAGGTACTAATCATGAAAAACCATGCAGTTAGGTATGTATAAAATTTGATTCATTATTATGGCAAAGGGCTGCACCCTTTGCCATAATAATTTATTGTTATGATTCTTAAATAAACAATGCAGTCACCACCTGTAAACGACCAACCACGGCATGGAAAATGAAACCCCTTAAAACGATCAGCACAGTGTGCATTAACTCAGTCTTCTTTGTCACAACTTTGGTACAAAGTTCGTTCGTGGTATTGTCAGGTTAAGACACCCACTGTGCAAAGAACAAAACCTTTCTGATTGCCAGCCTTTCGAAGGGTGTTTCGCATGCCAGCGATTGTTTAATATTTTTTCAACCGCATTAAAAAAAGGAGGTGGTTCTCAATTCAGTTTATGCTTTTTTATCTGTGTAACATCCGAATTTCGTCATTTATAAACCGATTTCAACTTAGACTATATTATATTATTAGTAACTAGAGGACGCCGGCAGCTACGCCTGCATTTTATTAAATTTACCCGTTTTGGCCGATCCCGTGGGAATTTCGGGAAATCCCTTCTTAGTGCACCCCTATGGTCCCCAAAGAACATACATGCCAAATTTCAGCTTCCTGCGCCCAATAGTTTCGGCTGTAGCGTGTCTGTCAGTCAGTCAGTAACGCAACGATTTTATATATTAAGATTTCAATATCATTTTTTTTTGCAGGATATATTTGTCATAAGGCATCATCGATGTTATAGAAATAAATGTGAAGTCGGATTTGTGGTGAAATTTTAATTGATGAATATTGTTATTCTCAACACTTTTCTCTTCGTGTAGGTTTAAAGTTGATTGAAAGACGTCTGGGTTGTAAAAATAATAAATTGTGGAGGTTGTAAAAGAGTACTTACGTCTAGATTTTGAACTGCTTCGATTGCTGTGGAAAATTTCTGTGTTTACTTTGACGGCCCACCCTTCGATAAAATGATAAATAATAAAACAATGAAGAAAATTATATTTATAACGGGATGGAATATTTAAAACAATCGTACATAAAGAGAAGAAAGTGTTCTTCTTCACGCAAGTGCCCCAAAGCAATAAAACTTTAGCATCGGTATACGACGTTCAGCTATCTCTATCTAGGGGTGCTTTGGCTTACTGTGTATCGCTGCATACTTTCTAAACACAAAAACAACTGATATGAACAATAAATCAATACGTGCAAATTTTTTTGACTTTCTGTTGTATGCTAAATCGTTGGCACCTGCCTTTTTAAATCCCTTTGTTGTTTGTCACTCTATATTAATATTGTTTTTCATTCAAAATCAGTAGCTAGCATACAAAACTAACTGCATTTGTCTGTTTAAAAATATCTACTCACACTCCAAGACAGTTCGTTCTCGAGAGCTGTGTCACAATACAAGTTTCAATATGATATCTAAAATGATTCTTATTCAGAATACGCGATGCAGATCCAATATATATCGGTTAGGGGCCCTAGGTGTGAAGTGCAAATTTCGGGACATTTGCATCCGTTTGTGAATCAGGCGTCTTCGCTTATATCTCTATAGTTTAGGGAGAAGTGTATTACAATTGGAATTCGACGCTTATATTTTGATCCATTCCTGTGAAAGTTATTCAAATCGCTTTGGCGCCTCCTATACAATAAATTTGCTCTTTGAGTCCATACCTACTTATCCTTCCTTTAGTGCGAAAATGTCATTAAGAAAAGATCAATGGCGTCAAAATGAAGGGTGTCATGTTTTGTTCAATACTAAGAATTGGGATGGTGGCCTTCAGTAAAAGACTTTAATGTCAACTTATCATCAGGCAATCTACAAGAAATTTGACAGCCGGAAATTAAAAAGACTACATTCTAGTCGCAATTCTGATTCCTGGAAAGCTAAGTCTTATCAAAGGCTCGAGTTATAGTGGCATATCTTTCGATTCCTTTATAAGCCCTCATCATATTCTTTATAAATCTTCATTGATAAGTACCAGCAACCTGACTTTGCTTTCTTCAGTGTAGTTCTGACAAGACCGTTTACAAGAAAATCATAGTGTAATGTTTTGTTATATGTTCTTGTTTACGGATATTTATCCGGCCAATTAATTTTCAGAAAGATATTCGACTGGCAAATATTTGATGAAATAATTTGCCCTATGTACCTTTTAAATTTTATACAAAAAAAAATTTACTATTCCTGGAAATTTAGGTGAGCGCGAGTATATAAAAGTTTCTGACGAAAAATTCCAACACTATTCCGTCAAAATTTCAAACTGGAGTTTCAACTGCAACGTCGAGCGTAGCTAGAAGTATTATAAAAATATTTGTTTATTAAATCCTTCAGTTGCATGCAAGCCTTTGCACACTAGCGTTCGGTATTTTAGTATAAATTTCGTTCGGTGCAGCTGTAAGGAGATTCCGTGGGGATGGCTTCACACTGGATCGTTTTGGCGCTCCGCTGCTTTTGTGTCTCTTCTTTGTTCATTTAGGAAGATATTATGTGGCAAAATCATTGTTAAATAGACTCGTGCACACTAGTACATTATCTTGCTAAATCGTTGTTAAATAGACTGCTGTCTTCTCGACAAACAAACAACGCACAACCAAAACTATTGCTGAAATTTGGCACATATGTTCATTATATTGCTGTATCTCAATCGGTAATTATTTGAAAAATCCCTTGCATTTATTTGTCTTGACGTTTCGGCGTGGGTAACATCAGGGGAAGTCACGAGATCCAAGTCATAAACGTGATCTATTACGATATTTTCTAAATAATTACTATTGGGAACCTTTATATAGACGCATATTAGCAAGAAATATTAAAGTTATAGCTCTATTAAAAAGTCAATAATCTACATCATTAGTCTTTAAACTATAAGATATTGTAAAATGATATTGTCCCATGCTGTAATCTTTAGTCGTATTTGTCCCAAAAGATTCCTTTTATGTAACATTTTAATGTCTAACTAATGTGTTTTTTTTTTGTTTCAGGTAAGAATCTTCGTTTAATCTTTTACACTTATCTGCAAAAATCTCCTTCAAATCATCTTATAGAGTTTATGTGAGTATAAATATTTTGTTTTAATTATCACAATTATTTATGTTGCTATATAAAAGACATAGTCTGGCAATGTGCAGAGGTTTATAAGTTCACTTTCATATTTTATTTGTGACACCGAAAAGTATGGCTGACAAATAATCGTAATATAAGTTATTATGTAATCCTTTATTGGGAGTAGTCCCACCCTCATTTCCACTACCATATTACCTGTGCAGCCAAGTTTAGCAACAGTAACTATTGAAGACAACTTGTTAAGTTCTATATTTACTAGTTACTACTAACAGCATATTTTTGAAAGGATGTCATATAGTATCCCTGCCCAAAGATACCATGTGATTCGTGTGTTTTTCATTGCCCCTTACGACACCCTCGGAATGAAATTGGTAGTGGCACTTCGTTTTCTTAACCCGTTACCACTTGCTCCAAATTCTGCGTAATACGTAACCTACTCCGGAACCTCTTTAGCATGTAAAGTACAAGACCTATATTGTAGTACAACTAGAACAAAATCTCTACAAAGCTTCTATAGATGATCGGGAAGCATGAAATTTCATACAGCACGAAAGTATTCAAAGCGAAGCCAAAAGGTAGCTCAAACAATCCCTGTACACCTGTTCCTTAATGAATGAGGAAAGCACAGCGCGCAGCTGCGATTTGTCGCGCGATTTTTCATGCCTTTGTCGTATTCTGGGTAAAACTGGTTTGTTTACTTTGCTAGATATTATACCTCAGGCAGATAGATGGTGCTTCATACGCTTTTTGACGTTCTTATTCTACGAGCTCTGTGGTTAGGGTAGTTTTGACGTATACCCTTGTACAACATAGAATTTTGGGTTTACTGAGCAAATCTTCATTTAGCCTTCTCAAAATTCCTATGCTGTAGATATCAATGTTTTTTTGATAAAAAATAAGCACTCATTGCATACAGTTTGTCATTTTAAGAAACTGTAATTCAATGCACGCGTAACCTAACATACATATATACATGGTGTTCGTTTTCCGGTACGCTGCACTACGGAAACTATGCGACTGCAAGTACAGAATGCTATTTTATACAGGAATGCTCTTAGTTCCGCCAACTATTTCCTGGAATGTGCTCAAAAAGCGCTCGTGCTTCGAAACTGAGGAGAATTGAGATTTGTAAAATTATTGGAATATTAGGCAAAGTTTGTCGCACGAGTGATTGATTTCCTCGGGGTAGCCGGGATCGATCACTCGCCGAGCAATTAAAGAGAGATAATTAGGTTGACTTACGGGAAATAATTAAAAAATATCACCAGGAAAGTTTTAACTCGCGTTATAATTCCAGTTATACACATACAACAAAAGAGACTATTATCCAGGGCGTGAGTACGTTGTTGGCACTTCACAGGTCTTCAGATGGGGTACTCAGCTTTGGTGGTGTTGACTGGAGCAAAGAAGAGCGAAACCTTGTGTGTCCCTGGTATATATAGGACCGACGTGGAGGGGCGCGAAGGAACGGCCCACTGCTGTGCGTCACTCGTAGCGAGGCTCGCGGCGCCGGGGCGCGGTGACGTCACAAGTTATCATTTGCAACTGTTTCCTCACAAAAGAGAGGATTTGCGTTTGAATCCATATAGATGAATATTTGTATGCTATAATACTAAGCTGGCAGGTAATGTTCAATTTCTTGGTTATATTATTGATTGCAACAAAATTTTCATTGTAATTATTGTTTATTAGTTAATAAGTTTTAGACAAATGCTTAATTTTTTTAATCATTCTCTATATAATCTACCAATAAAATATTTAAATTACTGTCCTTTTGCTAGTACTTAGTTAGGACTCTGACTAGTAAACCTGTCTTCGTGGATTCAATTCTCACCCAGTTACAAATCTTTGGGTGATAAACACGTATAATCATTCTGTATGAATAGTTCTTTGTAACATATTTAACGAAATATAAGTATGTTTATGAATTATCTGGTGCGACTGCCTCGTTGGTCTCGCGGCATAAATGTGCGCGTGGAACTGCGAGGTCTCGGGTTCGGTTCCCGAGTCGGGCAAAGTGTTATTGGGTTTTTCTGTTAGGAAATTCTCAGTAGCAGCACGGAGTCTGGTAATGTGCCCGGTACGGCAATAAGCTCGCCCCCTATTACGTGGGACCTTAAAATTCATGGCGAAATTTTCTTTTGGGGATACAGGCGTATGTCTATAATATATATATATATATATATATATATATATATATATATATATATATATATATATATATATATATATATATATTATCTAGTGGTCAAACTTTGTTTGGGATTAGATGGCATTATGAGAATAGTCTCAAGGTAATATTAAGATACAGAAGATTTAAGTTAGTGACTGCCTCCGCAATCCGCGGTCCCAGATTCGATTTCCGGGTCGGGCAAAATTGTTAGTGAGTTGTTGCGAATTCTCAGTAGAGTACCAGCACGGAGTCTGGCAATGGCAATGGGATCGTCCCCTATTATGTGGCATATAAAATTTGAATTTCTTCAGTCTGCTTAGCGGTTACCGATAAGCAGACTGCTGAACTTTAAGTGATTACAATAGTTTAAAAGAATGTCCGACTGGCTCCTATATCTCACTAAGAAAGATGTTGTTTAACTAAGAAATATACCTATAAATTATAATGTAAACGAGGATATATGGCTTCAATACAAAAACCGATAACCTCGACGTAAATAAAAACACTTTTATACATCACACCTACAAAGATCATATCGTAATAAAATACGACCAATTCCAATTCCTCCACCAAAGGGATTTCTCACTTTTACAAGAAAAATACATATTTTATATTATACAACCCATTTAAAATGGAATATTAACTTTAAAAGCTGGAAATCTTTCGAACTCGACTGGTAGTCGATAAGGTATCGGGTTCAATTATGCCTGTCAACGGGGTGAAAGAAATTCGGGGTAGATATCACCCCTCCAACGAAATGGAAGGGCGAACTTTTGATAAAGCGCGTTTGTGGGTTAAATATTGGAATGTGCTTTGCGCTAGAATTTATGTTGGAAATGGGTGATAATGTATACTGTAAAAAATATGTGTGATTTCGAAATGATTGTTTTCTCAAGGTCCAAAAATAATTTTAAATTATTTTCTGTATATCTATAGCGTCGGGGTAATCTTTGGAACGGCTTCGCTCTTTGTTGAGGTACTTTAACTGAAATTGGTAAGTTTTGTAAGGGTTAGAATTATCGCAAAATTATAAATAATTAATTCGAACAATTTATTTTCAGTGATAAGTAATTTATCATTGCAGTCATCGGTAAGTAGCACTATTGAGGTCTAGAAAATAAGGCTTTTAAGGTTGATATCGCGGCAGCTAGTGTAGTGATAATATTTATAAACAAGAAAAAAATTGCATTAAGTCATTCTTGTAAGGCTAAATAGTAACAATTTTAAATCAGGTGCTTTTATTGCCTCCCTATTAAAGCCGCACTGACCGTCCAATTGTTTTCGCTTCTGCGGCTTATCGAAGTCCCGATAGCGTCACTTTTATCACCATAACGTGGCTTCGACATCATTAATAGCTTAGTGGAGAGTCTAAGGGTCTGTTTCGCAGAGTGTGTAGGGTTCAAATTCGCAGCACGTACCACAGACTTTTCGAAGTAAAACTGCGTATTAAATTGTCAATTATTTTTGCAAAACGGTGAAGGAAAACATTGAGGAAACCTGGAAGTTTGAGAGTTCTCCATACCTAATGTTCTCAACAGATGTGTGAAGTCAGCCAACCCGCATTTGATCGGCGTGCTGGACTAAGGTCTTACCTTATCAGCAAGACGAGCTCCTTGGCTAACGGTGGGGCATTTGATAAACAGTGCTGATATTATTTTCATAGTGGCAAAAGCCGGCGTTATGATGTTCATCACATGTGGTTGCGATCTTGTGTACTGTGTTCGCAAACAGGCCTTATTGCAAACAAATACAGTAAAACGACAGTTAGTTATTTCTGTACAGCAAACATAAGCGACAGTTGATTGCGAAACTTTTCGTGTGGAGTAAAAAAAATTGCGGCCGCACGAGCGTTTAAGGTTCTGTAGACGATGTTTTGGGTGACAGGAAAAATGAAACTTTGTTTAATATTCTTGACAACCGTAATGTGGACAGTCTGACATGACACTGGCCGTCACAATAACTATAAAACAAGAATCTACCGAACGGATTTCGGTAAGGTTTTGATCAATAGGAGCCCCGGGTAAAGTCTACTTGCATATAATGTAATTAAATAGTGTAGTTAATGTCAAAAAATGAGGCTAAAGATATGGTTCTTCTATTCAAATTATTCGAATAAGTAACCTGAAGACATTTATGATATTTTGAATTACAATGATCCAGTTGGTGTACCAGGTACCTAAGTAGTAGTCAAATATATATTTTATCTGTATATGCACTATGGACTGAACTACGGCCTATCCATCAAAAAAGTTAGTATGTAGTAAACAGTTAATGTGTTAATATGTAGGTAATATTTGTTGCCAATTTTTACAAAATATTCCGTTTAACAATATTTATTATCTACCATCACTTAAAACTACTTTTGAAATGTTTCCTTAACATAATGCCATCGTAATACTTCATGAATTCTCCCTTCTGATTAGTAATGTGCATCCAACTAACTAGAAATGTACGATCTCCGAATATCCAATTAATCTACAATTGTGTTCCTACGAGGTTCGTCAAAAAAGTGATTGGATTTGATCTGTAGATTGAAGTTTTGATGATGTTGGCGAAGCTACGATAAACGAAAGGTCGCAGACATATATTTGCTCTTTGATGTCAGCTTTTCTGACGTTACATAGATGCGTGTCTGTCTTCCCACTGAAATAAAAACATCATCCTTTCAAACGAACGATGTGGCAATTCCCACACCCTATAATCCATTTCGGTTTTTCGATTCTCGGCTGCTTCTTTTGATTTTCTCTTTATTTAGATTTTAAAAAATCGTCAGTAACAAAAGCAAATTCGAAACAGTCCGGGTATTTTTAAATTTCTGCTAAATTTCTAAATATATTTTTTTTACGTTACTTCCCACCCCCACTCACGTCCAGTATCGCGGGTGACTTCACAAAATTTGAGGAGAATAGACATTTCAGTCACCAAATGTACACAATGAACACGGCGAGACACGAAACAATAAATCAGAGAATCACACAGTTTTTACTCTCCGTTTAAACATACATACATATGTTCTCCCGAACCCTAAAACATCAGCAACACTACACAGCAATATTTTTGTCGCTAGAAGAGGCTTTTATTTTTGATGACTTCCCACAAACGGATTTTTTACTCACGCCTCTCGAAGCGGGTTATGAGTATGAAAGTCTACAAGTACTTATATAAACGTGTAGCATATTTATATTTAGGTATTTTTGAACAGGCTAAGCCTCATTAGGCATTGTAGCGTCAATAAAACTAAAGGTTTTTCTTTGTTATATGAGAAATGTGGCTGGCAACCAATTTATTTCGGATTCTTTAAACGTTTTGCAAGCATTTTGCTCGGGATTTGAATTTATCAATGTATATAGGTTTACACAAAGTATATAAGGAGAATACATTTTAGCCCTTATATGTACTGTACTATGTATAATACTTATTCATCATTTAAAAAGAAACTGTTTGCTTTGATGAGACTACTCCATAGGCACCAAGATGATTCCATTGTTAAATATCGCGACTTCGTTAAACATTCAAACAATAAAAGAAAACCTGGGGTTGGCACAATTCGTGGATTTGACAAACGAAACGTGTGGGAATCAAACCCACCAAACTTACTGGCAGTGGCGACTTTGCAACTTAAAATCATTACGCCATCTGTGTAATGTAAAAATGTCTTTAGTTACTTTCTTGTTCCGCATAAACATACTCTACCCTCAAACTTTATCCAAACCTTTTTAAAGATAGATAACTTTATGATATGCTTTTCTATACAGATAACTTTATTTTATTTCATAGTTTTCATAGTCTACAATATGTTACAATATCTAGAACAACCCATCAAACATAACATGTCCTCAATATTCGGCAGTACACCGTACATAAGAAACACCTCACGGTAAATAGGGACGTTTGAAACAAGCTCAAATTGACGTACCACTCAACCCCAGTCCCCCTCAACTATTGTTGAAGTTCAGGTCAAAGCGTCTGTCATAGACGTCTGCTGCGTGTACCTACCTACACTGTAGCTATAGGAAAAAGGTATACCTACCTATACTAGGTATATTATGTAGGTCCGACTTTCTGCACGTCCAAGGTTTTAAGTACATATTAATGTGTTTTAAGAATTTTATGCGTTTAAAATAATGTCTCAGCGATTGTGCTATCACTAAGGTAGACATAGATAAACTTTATAGAATTTTATGAAAACAGGTCTTACCCGCGATAAACCTTAAATTGATTAAATATCGCGAGCAAGACTCGTTTTCATAAAATTGTATGATGTATAATAAATCGCGAAAGTTTAAAATTAAACACATAAAAACTTAGTTAATCTAATCTGATGGATGTAAAATTAAATACTTTTTAGTACCAGTGTGGAAGATTTGACAATCTTAAAGTAATCACGACTGATGCAAACCAGTCAAAACAGCGACGCAAAATGAGCTATATTTATATATTGTACAATATTAATAAATATCATCGACAAGTAATCTATTCAATCCCTGAGGCCCTAGCCAAACGGCATTCGCTCAGATATCTACTTTCGCTAACGCTTGGTTGCCATGGCAACATAAGGAATTCCTTCTTCGTTGACCACGTGCTATAAAGAAGGCTTATGTCAGTGCCATACATTTTTGCACATAGCGATTAGCGATATCGTTAATCGAATGCCATTTGGCTAAGGGGGCTGGGTGTTTGAATTATGGGAAAAGGTTGATATACTATTTTAATTATTTTTAATAGAGAACAAGCTTAACGAGTTTTACCCTTTAACTATGAAAATAACGGACAACTATACAACTGTTTCTATTATTTTACCACTCACAACTCACATTTTCAAAAATCTATGTCTCATTAATTTCAACAGCATAATACGCATCTACAGCCAACATTTTTAATTCGTAACTCTAGCGGTTTAAGCTTTGATGAATGAGTCAGGGCAAGTAATTATACATATCCATATGTATTTAGTACGCACTAAGTATGAATAATCCATGTCAGCAAAAGTTCACTCCGCCTTTTACTCGTCAAAAAGCAGTTTGAATTAATAAATCGGACAGACTAAACACAATCAACATGCGGCGATAAGCAAACATTGGTTGAGTGATAAGTGTGTGTTTGTCTGTCTGTCACCGGCCCACGCTGTTCTCAGAAACCATTTTGTAATGCAAATAATGACGACTGGTCGTGTTATCTGAGGTATAACATCGATGGTGACGAAATTCTTCGAATTGATGTGTTTGCACGGCGTTTGACTTCGATTGAATTGTAGTTTCTGTTTTCTTTACGAGAATACGACTGTATGGCCGTTTATACGCTCTCAAGGATATTTTTACCGTGCCCTATGGCAGATGCGTAGCATAATATTTGGCCTATTTAGACCTGGCTTGTCAATCTTGAGAAATAAATGTTTTGCCATGCTGCCACACACGTCATAGCTTTCTAAGGGTGCTTGTACACGGCGCATGTAGCTTGAGCATGTTGAGGCACTTGCGCGGGTTACATGCACCGTAAACATATCGTTTAAAACAATGTGCGGGTCCAGCGACTCGAGCATGTACCAAAGCGAGCCACCCGCGCAAGTAATTCGCGTGCTCTGCGACGCGCGCGGGTCACTCGCGCATGTTATCTGTTAAAATTACATTTTTAACATATGATTTTAAAATAATTTTCGTTCGTCGAGACATTTGACGCGATTCAAGTCATAAAGCTACCGCGCGAATAGGATGCACATGTAGCTCTTGACCACGAACAAATAACTTGTACATAGGTACAGCTTGCGCAAGTAGCCCGCGTCTTTACTTGCTCCAGTTATTTGCACCATGTACAAGTACAAGCGAGTAACTTGATTAAGTTGCTTGCGCATATTACCCACGCGTGTAACCCGCACCTTTACTTGCTCCAGCTACATGCACCGTGTAGAAGCACCCTAAACAACCTTTGAAGTTCTCGAAACGACAAGAGGATAGTCAAAATTCTATGTATCTATCCAGAATCGAACCTGGGACCCAAATATCAGAAAGTACTCGCACTGTTTTATGCCACGGGACAAAGTAACAAACATAATATTTACCTTACAAAGGTGAGGCACTCGGATAAAACTTTTACGTATCAAAATGTGCTTTTAAAGCACGTCACTGTCAGATACAAGAACAAAATGTTGGTAAAAAATATAAAAAACAATTTCCATGTAAGATTAATCTTTCAGTCGACGTCGACAACTCTTTTCACCCCTCACGTGTGCAGTCTTTTTAGGGTATGGGGCAAGTTGTAGCCATTCTGCACTGAATAAGGCTTCAAGGCTGTACACAGTTTCCAAAACCATTATGGAGAAAAACAATAATTTCAGTTCACTGCTAACATTGGTTCATAGAAAATTGTAGAAGAGATATTTTGATTATAAGATGATAAATCGAAGATGTGAACTCTTGTTTTTTAAAACACTTTATTGTACAGAAATACAAACACATTTAATTATGTCTACGAGTATAGCTGTATAAGAAAGGTTTTTATTTATTTTTAAATACAACTTCAGCACTTTGACCATTAGGAATATATCCGCGATCATACTGCTCACCACTGAATTACCATATACAGAGGATACCCAGACTAGTGAAACGGTTTGTAGATAAGATGTGATAAGATTCAAGTTATTTTGCCTATACGGAGTATGAGCCACTTACGAATACATAATATAACTAGAGGACGCCAGCAGCTACGCCTGCATTTTTTTAAATTTACCCGTTTTGGCCGATCCCGTGGGAATTTCGGGAAATCCCTTCTTAGTGCACCCCTGCGGTCCCCAAGGAACATACATGCCAAATTTCAGCTTCCTGCGCCCAATAGTTTCGGCTGTAGCGTGTCTGTCAGTCAGTCAGTAACGCAAGGATTTTATATATTAAGATAATGAATATTGTAACATTTGTAACCAAATTTCCATCTATAGAATCAGTATCTTACTTTCTTACGGATAGTTAGAATAGTATTACAAAACTAAAATCGCTGACAAGATTCTATGCTATTCTTTCCTAACTTAAGTATACCGCCTCTAGCCAGCATGAGGCTCGTTTAAGTATTCAGCCATCTTTCCACCTGGAAGTGACTCCGACCCTCCCTGAAGGGCCTATTGTGACTCGCAGACAGACACGCCACCTTCATTATGTATAGATCGACACGATCCTTGTAAGTAGTGAACTTGATACGCATTTCGGGATCCATTGGATTATAGTTTGGAACGATGACGCAGGAATAGGCAGGTGAGTTGGCTAGTTTATTTATAGCTAGGGTTCCTTAAAGTACAAATGGCACCCGTATAGAATAGGTATCTTCGACCCTTCGTCTGTATGTCGAGATCCTATCTTACTAATTCTTGGCAGTGCCGATGATTCACTTTAAAATTTGCGATCTACATATCGTTGCTTAATATCTTGTACCTAGTACTCATTGTTTGTAACAAAATATTTGCGCTATTGGCATAAGAATCGTAGATTTGTGAGGGCTTAAACACCTACATTTTTTCAGCTTTGTTTTAAAGGTTACATAAATATACAAGAGCTTATTGAAATCCATTTCATATTTATTTTACTGAAAATTCTCTAATAAATAAATCTATAGACACTTTTCCAATTCCGTAATTGAAACAGGGCTCTCACAATGGTTTGAAAATTAAATATAATTCATACCATGGGACAGTTAGTTGAAGCCTTGAAACACAAAATTCAAGACATACATTCATATACTCACGCCTTTTTCCCGTCGGGGTAGGCAGAGACAACAGAACGCTACTTGCTTCTATCCTTACAAACCACAACCTCACCTTACAAACCTCAACCTCACGTATCTTATCAAAGATATCATTTTTTATGTTTATGGGAAATTATTCTGTTAATAAACTATTCCAAATTATATTTATCAAGCAGAATTTATTTTAAGCCTGTCAATTGCATGTTATAATTTGTACAACTTTAAATTTGTAGTTAAACTGAATCAATCAATTCAATTTTGAATCATTCATTACATAAAACTTATTATAGTGTTATGGACAGCTGTCAATTGAACGTTTTTATACAATACTAGAGGAAGCCCTCGGCTACGCTTGCACTTTGTTATAATTTACCCGTCTTGCCCGATCCCGTGGGAAATTTGGTAAAGCCCTTCTTAGTGCACCCTTACGGTCCCCAAGGAACAAACATGCCAAATTTCAGCTTCCTGTGCCTAATAGTTTTGGCTGTAGCTTGTCTGTCAGTCAGTCAGTAACGCAAGGATTTTATATATACAGATATTAATTTAGATTTTCATATTACGCTGAAATATAATTTTGTTCGCATTGATGATGATGTTATAACATATAATTATTTTTACCTTGAATTTCAAATTTATGTAACAGATTGGTATGTTGAGTAGTTTAAGTATTTTAATAAATTGTTCGGCATATCACGCTTCCTGATGCATGCATGGTAAATCTACCATTTCTTGACTAAAGACCTTTCTCTCCTAAAATTCATAAATTCTTTAAGTCAACTCAACAAAACTTACTCCAAATAATTATCCTGACTTCAGCACAGATCCAGGCATTATTCTCATTTATAAGGTGTATTATTTAACTGGCAATGTCTATTTTGACGAATGAACTGAAATGACCGTAATACTTAATGAAGGAAATCAATTTGAAGCTCACTAATGATATGGATCATAGCTTTAAACAGATGCACCTAACTAAGACAAGAGTTTCCAAACAACGATACATTAAAAAGTTAGGAAGTGGCACATTAATAAGCTACAATATAGAGCAAACTTTGGCCTGCAACCAATAGGGCCTATAAAAATAGTGAAATAATACCAATAGCAATTAATAAATACCCAGAAACAGCTCCATCTCACGTTTTAAAGCAGAACAAAGGAGAAATATCGAAAAATATATCCAATGACAGTCAATATATCGAGCAACAACAATTAACCCAAATACCTCCAAACTTAAATATAGTTTTTGGGAAATAAGGCCAGTTACACAATATTTTCGTGGGTGATATCGTAAATTTTCAACTGGAGCTCGTCGCGGTGGCCATTACTGCATCCGTTTCTCGTTTGTAACCACCCTTATAATTGTGAATGGATTGATGTAGGCACTATGTCATTGAACATTGGTTTTTGGTTTTAAATGCGAATGAGTGTGGAATAATTGTGTCGTGATTTTTGTGTATTGGTGTTGATAGGTCTGAAGGGCTTTTGATGAAGATTTAATTGAATTATCGGATCGAGTAAAACATGCACTTGCAATCAATTATGGATTTTACCTTTAGCTATAATCTAGATTAGACTGTAGATGAAGATCACAAAAGCGTTTAATGATTGATCGTTTTTATTGATCGCCTTTTCAGCCTGTTGCATAAGAATCAAAATCAGGCACATATGAGGACTATGTAAGACTATTACTTACTTTATCGTCGAGATCTTTCTCTTATCTTGTTTAACTGTAATCTGTGGATTATGTAATAATTGCTCCTTTGAGCCAAGTCAGGCATTTCGTTTTTTCAATGTAGCGCAATGCACAGCGACAGAAACTGTGAACCCTAATAGTGGTAAGCCCTTTTCTTAAAGCATTAACTTGCCCCCTTTCCAATTACGTCACCACGTAGAAACGGGAAAGAAAAAATTACCTACAAAGCGCCAATACATCAAAATTGTCAACACAAATTGTACTCATAATATAATCGTTCCCTCAAATATGAAGTTCACTAATTACAAACCATACATCAAAGACCTTCGCATATATCACTACACAGTAAACATTGAGTCTAAATATCGGAATAAAATAATGCCTGTTTCGTACATATATGCCCAAACATAGAATCAATTAAACTCCCTAAAATTGGATGAGAGCCAACCCTACCTAGCCGACCCAAAAGAACCACAAACGCATTGAATTTTTACACGTATTTAAATACATACAAGGATCATAATGGGTTGGATGTTTTGTCCAGATATAATTAAAGTAACTGTTGACTGTACTTAACGTTGTTTTACAAATCACTAATGGATTTTAGTTGTACTTGTTTTTCTAAAGCAGCTCTATACACTTTGTCAGCTTGAAGTTAATAGGAGATTGTTACAGCGAAGCGTTTATGGCCTATTAATGTTCTGCTGATTACAGAGATACCTATCTGAGATTAAATGTATAAAGGCATAAACAGATAGGTTCTTTTTTACCTCGTTTTGTAAATTTTTGTGTGAATGGCGATTTTGGTGGTCGATATTGTGTTTCGGTGAGAGGCTTACAGAGAAATTCAGATATCGAAAAATAAAACTGTTTATTAGGATTTTCACTTTACGAGATTTACTTCTAACTGGTAGCTATAGAAATTATGTTATTCTGTGGTGATTTTCAGGAGGCCATGGTCTATCAACATAAATATGATTTCTACTTTTTGCCTGGCTTGGTTTAGAAGTAAGTGACCTTGACTGGAGGTTCTGGGTTCGATTCCCATCCAGGACAATTACTTGTGTGATGAGCATGATTATTTATTCTGCGTCTGGGTGTAATTTTTGTGTATGTTATTGTTTTTAAGAATATTTCATTTGTACAGGATATACCTAGTGTCGTATCAGATGAAAATGTGTGAGAATATTTATTATTCTAGTACAATTCTCACATTGTCCATGGTAGGCAGACAGATAAGCAATTTTTTATATGGTCTTTTACGCGTGATTTGGTACCGAGCACAAGGCATAAGTATGTCTCATACTTAGCCGACCTGCTGCTTAATCAACAAAGCCTGTACTCCACTTTAATAAACATCAGAAAATCTTCGCAGAATAAAGTTCCCTCAAGTAGTTATCGTAGCACTTACTAACTTTCCTCAATATTCATAAAGGAAAATTTTAATTTTTCAACAATGCAGTCTTGAACACTGATCACAATAGGTCCCATCTATAAATTCTATTAGAGCGTCGAATAGGAAATTTCCCAACAATGAAGGTGGAAAATTGCATTTTATTATAAAAAGGCTTCGGTGAGCACGTTGGTAAATTCACTTAAGTATTAGGTGCTTCAACATGATAAACATACTACTTAGACGACCGGTTGGCGCAGCGGGAGTGTAAGCGACTGCTAAGCCGAAGGTCGCGGGTTCGATTCCCGCACAAGTCAAACATTTGTGTGCATGTACATGGATTTTTGTCTTGGTCTGGGTGTTTCTATGTATAATATGTATGTATTTACAAAAAAAAAGGTATATAAGTATGTTTATCCATTATCTAGTACCCATAGTACAAGCTCTGCTTAGTTTGGGACTAGATGGTGTTGTGTGAATGTGGTAGAATATTATTATTATTCATTTATTTCTTATTAATCAAATTTAAATTACATTTTTAAATATATCACAAAAACAATCATTTATTATTATTATTATTATATTATTATTATACTGCTACTATGAGTTCGAGATGTTAAGTCGGCTACTCAAGTATCTCAACTATGTTTTGCTCTTGAAAGTACTTCAGAAACCTATGCTACTGATGTTAAGCTCTTGATATCTTAATAATATTGATGTATACAATCTTAGTCGCGTAATTATTAAAAGAAAAGGTGTATTTAGCCGACGTTTTGGCGTTGTTTACACTAGCCTCACGGAAGGACTGGTCATTGTGAAATATATTCCCTATAGTTTCGTTTCGTTCATCAAATGCACACGGCAATAAAAGTGCTTTGCTAAATATAGGCTTGTCTCAATTTTCACTGCGTGTCTGGATTTTTGTTCTTTTGGATAGAAATGACTAATCAAGTCATTTACATTCAACTGTTCACCCTTACCCGTTACCGTCGTAAAATATTGTGCGAGTAAAAAAATAAATAATAACATTCCAATGAGGGAAATATATAAAATACGGCAGATTCTTCATTTCTTGTTTCGAGAGTGAATTATTATAATGATAATTTAAAGCTCTTTGGTCGCGTGAACATTCCAGAACTGTGCTCATATTTACTTCGTTCAAAAATGTATGTTGAGGAAAACAAATAGGTATAATGGAATATTCCCTTCAAAAACACCGAGCTAATTCTAAGAATGTTTAAATTACATACAGCCTTTACATGTGTTGGTGATTTTCCAGAATTTTGTAGTATTTTGTTTTCAAGTGAGAATTACAGCCATTCATGTCTCATTTGGTAGGTAGGCAGAAGATTGTTGTAATAATATAGGAGAGATAAAATTATTGCATTTTATTACAATAGTGATTTATCATTTGTTTTGCTAATACTTATTATTAATTATTGTTTTTCTCGATCCTCTTTAATTTATGAGTTCCTAAGTGAGAAAAATGTGAGTGCGATGGTAAAGACCCATAGTAAAGTATTTGTCTATCGAATCAAAAGTGAATTATGAAAATTTTTGTGCATATTCCGCGCAGTTAGTTTTGAATTGGAAAATCAATAGTGACGTACTAATAGCGTATTTTGCATATAGGTAAACAACCTTCTTTGTGTTCCTGCAGCCATTTGCTGTGTGCAAGAAACTAGTGTCCTTTAAATATTCAGATAAATGTCGAGGGTTCTATTTGTCAAATCATCATTTGTAGATATTAATGACTTCGCTGATCTCCGCTTATATAATTTTACGATCCTTAGGAACATAAAGTCTATAGCTACATTATTAAATTTTTATAGATTTAAAAATTTTTCAAAAAAATGCTCACTACAAATTTGATCAGGTTTATGAATGAAGCAACCAGTTAGCTAAAATGCCGCACCTCGGCGGAAGTAGCGATGATTAAAAATATAAGACAAAAAACATCGGACATAACCCTTCCGTTTGGCTTAGCCAGTAGGGTAAAAAGGGGTATCTTGTTGGCAATACAGTATCATGTATCGTGTTCCCAAAGCGGTGGAGCGGGACGAGCGCGGTCACAAATCATTCCGTGTGCACCCGCCCGCTAAATTAGATCTGCCTGAATACTGAAAACGCTGAATCGCTAAACAATACCATGTGACATGCTACCCTAGATTGAGGGTGTTTTGTTTGAGGTTTGTAAACACAAATCAATAGGTAATATTTAATGTAGGTATTTGTTTCACGATAAACTAATCTTGGATTTTAATCATATCTATTATTACTTTCTACATACATGAATTGGTTGCTGAAACAACCATTTTACTTAGCGGGAGTAGGGCTCTAATGTCATTTCAACACATCATTTTCATTGCCACGTCATGAGTAAAGGAGCGGACCACACGAGCAGAAAAGTTTTCAATCTTGAGAAGCGCCGAAAACGTAGGAATCCGCAACTCACATGGATGAAAAGCTTGGATAGCGACCTTTAGAGACATAAGATAAGCCTAAAGAGGACACAGAACCGCAACCTCTTAATATAATTGATTAGAAAAACCATCATCATCATCATCATCAGCCTTCCAACAGTCCACTGCTGGACTAGGCCTCTCCTTTGAAAGGAGGAATTGGCCTACTATACCACGCTGGCCAAACGGGTTGGTATAGGGTTTGTATCAAGTTTTCCTTCTCTTACAGTGATGTTCTCTGCATAATATGCTCCCTCTGTCGACTCTTACGATACGACACCCATGGGATGATATGGGGTGGTGACATTCCGTATTCTTAATCCGTCACCACACGGACATAGATTGTAGAAAAACCAACCCCGAATAAAAATGGGCATAAGACCGGCAAATGAAGCAGATAATTCAGTACCTCCGCGACCACGCTCGGTGCAAGACGAACGAAACGTCGGTCAACAAATAGGTATTTATAACTTAAATAAGTTAAGTTAACGCGATTAAGACCCGCTAAATTATTTTGTATGAGATAATTTTCTTTGAACATTAATAATAACTTGCTATGTTTAGTAAATTAGAACCTGTAGTCCTATCATGAGACGACACTGAAACAGACTATTGAAGGCATTATTTTTAATATGTCGCGCCTTAGTTACAACAATAAATTCAGCGGTGTATAACCGCAGACTTCTAACTGACGATTCTAACACAAATACCTTATACTTAGCATTGCTCATTCTCCATACTTATCGTAAAGAACGAACATAAAAAAGAAAATGGTTGAAATTTATAAGAAAAGAGCGACAGTCAACACAACGTGCATTAAGTTGTGAATAGAGTTTCTGTCAAACTTTTGCAATTTACTATTGATTTACATTTTAAGTTGCAACAAATTGCAAATTTTACAAATCACAATGAATGCAAATGTTACTAACTATCGCTGCAATAAATTTAACTGTTTGAATTTTAAAATTCAACTCGCTTTTATGTTAACGAAAGAGGAGACACATACATTTTGAATAAAATAGAAATGTTTCACTAAAAATAAAACTTTCTGTGATGAAAGAATACATCGTACATATGTATGTGTTAAAGTATATAGGTATACCTTTGTTCCGAGTATCCGATATTCCGGTACTGTTGCAAGCGCCATGATGAACTGAAGTACTGTGGGTGGATGAATGTTACGAGCCTGTATTATAGCCATCGGACACTGTATGAGAGTACTTAAATTCTCTTAAATACCTACATACCTATACGTATGCGATATCTGGTTTAGCAGTCACCGTCACTGACCACAAGACAAGCAGACAAGTCCAAATTATTTATCTTTTTTTTCTGCATTTGATATAGAAGCTTATTGGCGTGAGTTATACCTCTAGACATATAGACATGCACGAGGATTACCGCCAGCTTCCAGAAGATAGTGCCAAATATGCCTATACAACGTTATTCCGTTGCCAACGGTATGTAAAGGAGATATACATGCGTATTGGTGTTATCCGTAAGACGGCACTTAATTCTATATAGCGATTAAATCTAATCTCAGTAGCTTGTTGCAGTCTACTGCTGGGGTGTAGGCGTCCCCCAGGGTACACCATGAAATCTGATCTCCATGACTGCATAGTGCAACAAAATTACTGACTTTTCTTGCGCAGCATTAAACCGAGTCTCAATAACATCTTTTGCTGAAAACAAGTTCATAATCAGCCTTTAACAGTCCTCTGCTGGTCTAGGCCTCTCCTTTGAAAGGAGAAAGGAGGAATTGGCCTACTACACCACGCTGGCCAAACGGGTTGGTATAAAGTTTGTATAAAGTTTTCCTTTTCTTACAGTGCTGTTCTCTGCATAATATGCTCCCTCTGTCGGCTATTACGGCACCCTTGGGATGATATGGGGTGGTGACATTCCGTATTCTTAATCTGTCACCACACGGAAAGAAAAATTAAAAGAAAAGGAAACAAGTTATCAATACTAAAATAATGTTGGTCTGCTACGTTTCTGCATAACTTTCTGACAAGGGCAAAATGTTTGTGCATATCTTTTCCAAAACCTCAATTTATCCACAGAACGTCCCCAATACATAACAGATACGTATATTTTTGTCAGTCTAGAAGGTAACAGCGATACGGTATCATGCCTTTTCAAGGCTCACTTCATCCCCGTTTTGGTCGACACTAGTCAATTTGTGATGTATGGAAATATTTCATAGGGCACCCCTTTTTTCAATTGCCTTCATAAACGCTCTTTGTCGAGTGAAAAATTGGCATATTTTTATTTTTGTCTGAGCTTTGTGTTCCTGCATATCTTTATAAATTATTACAATGGACCATCATAGTCTTTTTTTAGTTCAAATCGGTAGCAGTGAATCTGAATATCCAGGCATATACCTGCCCTTAAATTTTTGAATTTTTGTGTAGGTTATAAGGTCTTTGGAAAACCTTACCTAATGAATTAGTAAGAAATTGGCAGGAATTATGGAGTTATTTGAAAGAATTATAGATACTTCTAGGTATTTTTATTTCGTATTTGTACAGTGTAAAAAAAAGAAACTTGGCTTATTCATAATTTATATTATGTGATTCTTATTTACATTGTGATGCATGTCTAAAACTTTCAACGACTGATACTGCATCTCCTTTGTAATAAAGATCCAATGACACCAAACAAACAAAAAGTCGAACACAATCAAACCAGTCAGTCGCCTTCCAAAGCTGTACACTCAAAACAGCATCTAAGATTTTCTATTAATAAAAATTACCATTGCAAAAGGTACAGCATCTCTAGAATTGCGTTGTAAAGCAATTGGCGCCAGAATTGGCTATTAGGATACGTCGGTAAATCACAGGTCGGCGTTTACAGCGGGGCATCACGCGACTTGTATCAAATTTTCGTTCACACATAATAAAACGCATTAAGCTGGCTGAGTGTTACACCGCAGTGTAATTGTGTGTGCCTTGGTATAAGTTGTTAGGCAGTGCCGTAAGTAGAATTTATGCGATCGGTGCGAGCTTCAATAACTGTGTCCTTATGAGATAATATGTGACTAGAGAATATACACTAATGAGGTAGTTTCTTGAAAAACAATGTATAGCCTATATTTGCGCACGGGTCTTAAACTATTTCTATGCTGCAAATATTATCAAAATCATTTCAGCGGCTTCTACACACAATGTTAGTGGCTGATAAATAGATGACCTTTAATAATTGCTGTGGTCACTGATAGGCATTGACGGGTAGTCGTAATAAGGACCTTCCTTAACTTTTTATCACTTGTGGCAATAGATGTGCATAAAGCTAATATTCCACAAAAAAAATAAAAAATCCTTTTGACACCTTTTGTGTTGCAGGCACGTGTTGATAACAAAATATATGTAAGGCTACGTCTCGATTAAAGCAAAATGCCTACTTGTGTGTTGACAACACTAAAGACTGCAATATTTTTTGGTGGAGACGCAGGTTAATGGGTACAATGTAAAACAAACTACTACAAAATACCTCTGCTGATCTTTTCGACCAAATATTAATTAATGCTCATTCCAACGTAACCTTATTAATACACAATACACACCGCAGTTTAACCCCTTTCCACTATATTTGCTACAGAATCCTCCGGAAATTCGTACTTCCGCGATCTGTAGGCAGCTGCTGTTAATGAATTGATACACTATCGTTTTGAGGGGCATTATCGAGGCATATGTAGGTACATGTTATTATTGTTGCCAGCCTCACAATAACAAGCATTCGAGCATGTTATGTTCGAAGGCTTGTAATTGCGAGGGGTTGCTGGATTATTGAGCTACTATTTATTATGAATATGCGTGAGATGGATAAAGTAAAATTGATTTTGTGTTGTATATATTTGAAGTGATCGAAAGTTATAAACTCGTATTAGATGAAACCCAGCTTGATTCTGTGCTGAGTGTTGAGGATCTCCACTTTGTATGTAACAACACTTTGTACAATCCAAAAATTCTTATTTCGAAACTGGGTATACTTTGTGCCCTTTGGTTAAATACCTATAAAGTCAGTTGCGTTACGGTATATACTTGTACTAGATGAGCCCGCGGTTACACCCTGCTCCGCTCCCGTGGCTCATAGCGTGATGTTATATAGCCTTCCTCGATAAATGGGTTATCTAACATAGAAATAATTTTTCAAATCGTACCAGTAGTTCCTGAGATTAGCGCGTTAAACCAAACAAACAAACTGTTCAACTTTATATATTAGTAATAGATTCCTAATGAAGGAGTTGTCTTTTTTAAACTGAGCTAAATTACATTATGCATGACTGTAATAAGATATAAGTGTTAATGAAACTGGGCTGTTTGTTTCTTTTTCGTACCTATTTTTGTAGTTTTCAGCTTTAATGTATGAAAATGTATTGTTATATTCTAATAAATAAATACTTTTATTTAAAATTACGTTCCGGTGTTGCAGAAGAACTCGCCCAGACCGCGATACTCACACATATCAGTCGTTCGAAGCAATCTCTCTTCAATTTTACACGCGTTTGCACGTAATACGTAATGTGATGGAATGTCGTGAGACCTACACTTCATTCTTATACATTGCGTATTTGGTTCCCCGCTTACGTTGCTTCGTTCCTATATACCAAGCAATGTATACCGTACGTTGCGTTTGACAGTTACAAATGCGTGTTAAATGTAGTAACGGTAATATTGCTGGAAATTGGTGTTTGGAACATGTGCGGCCTTTGCAAATGTAACATATTTGGATAATAAATAGATATCTTATTTGGTTTTTAGTTATTCGCATGTTTGTCGCATATGTTTGTAGTTTTATCCTGCCGGTATGTTTACATGAAGCACTTAAAAATTTCGATTGAAGTTATCGCTCTTTTGCTGACAACACACAGCCTCTTTATGGAGCCTGACTCAAAGACACTTATACTTTTCTTTTTTATTTAAAATGGCGCTCGCACTTGTGTTAAAAACTTCATAAATTTTTCAACCAACACATATAAATATATACAATAAATAGTGTAAGGGAGTTGCAAAATGTTATCCAAAGTGAGTCAAATATCTATCATATCATAATAGTCTAGGTTTTTTAGAATTTCCAAAAAAATGGCGATTTTATTTGAAATTACAATATCACCAAATAAAGGCAGCGATAGCCGAGTGGATATTCCAACAGACTGCCATGCAGAGGGTATCGGGTTCGAATCCACGGCGCGCACCAATGACTTTTCGGAGTTATGTGCGTATTGAATTGTTAATTATCGCTTGTCCTGTGTCTCGGAGAGCACGCTAAGCCGTCGGTCCCGGTAGTCACTAAATACCTCATCATCACTCTTTGATTGTTCTCTTCTGGGCGTTAACTTGTTGCACTGATCGGCTACGACATAAAAGAAAAGTTAAAGCAAAACAATCAAAGCGAGAGTTCGATAAACGATACCAATAAAAATAGCTTCAGACTAAGCTGCTACCAAAATAAATAAATCCTGATGCACACTGGCTGTTTAGTGAATACTTGATGACGTCATGACTGTCACATTGCTTGACATCGCTCGACATCGCACACAATATCGCTTGTCTGTGTGCACAACCCTTATGCTGGCTGAGCTAGCATTTCATGAATTTTAGAATGTCATCAATTAATTAAGCCGAATTACGACTGAAAATTATTGTACGGTTGATTAATTTTAAATAATAATTAAGGTCTCTATCGCATTTTGCGGTTTTCGATTGGATTGCTCAATTTAATTGGCGAATATTTATAATTTATTGACTTTTATATGAAGTGTTGTGTTAATATTAATGTTGTAGTTGGTTTGGGAAATATGCTTAGTGGATGGTTGGTTAATAATTGAGCATGTTATTTCTGATATTTGGTGGTGATGTTTTTAATATGAATGGAAAATGGCGTCATATTGCGTTCAAACTTGAAACGTAAGAGTGATTGATTCTAACTGCATCAATGGCAAAGTTGTTGAAGTGTTAGTCGGACATCTAATCGGTCTCCGAACAGGACATAATATATTGCCTTTTGTAAATATTTTTTATAACAAAGGCTGCTCTGGGAACCTTGAACCTAGAACCTTCTATACCGCAGCGGATATTACAGAATATTTTCCGATCTCTATGAGTCCACTGCTGATGAGCTCGGACTTCAGCTTTCATCAGCTTTAAAAAAGCCTTAATGTGCACTATAAGGAGAAATTACGGCGATTTAATTCAAGCTGATACAGGCTGATTATGGTTTTATTGTAGCTCATCACGTGAATTGGTATATAGGCACGTGTAGAATACCTATATCTACTTCTTTGGAGTCAGACCAAAGTCTAAACAATATACCTTGTATTTTTAAGTCCCTGTGAAAGTTTATGGCTAATTCGCATTTACGAAAAACGTATTTCTCACAGTATCAATGAAACAAAACGCCGTAATTTCTCTTTTTAGTACACACTTAGGCTTTTTTAAAGTTGAAAAAATTAACATGGCACTAGTAAAGTGTGGTGTTTACAGCAGTTACATGAGAAGTTGTGAAATAATTTGTAAGGGGACTTGTTTATGCCGAATGTACTTTACGAGTGAGGCCCGATCGTAAAGTGCGGTTTTTTTCGTACGACCGTGGGCTACATTTACACCGTAATAGGTTTATTATCAGTATAAAAAATGCGGAGATATTTTGTTAAAAAAATTGACAGTGGCAAATGTATTTGGTATGTCATTAGTTAAATATAATGTTTGAACTATTTTGAACAGCTACAAAGCTCCAGTTCAAAGTATATCTCTACATTTAAAAATAACTTCCCTTTCTGTCTGTATAAATGTGACAAACTTAAGAACTTGAGAGCGGATTTTTGTACGGTTCTCAATAGATAGTGTGATTCCTGAGGAAAGTTTAGTGTGTAATTGATGCGAGCAGAGCCGCGAGCAGTCTGTTAATTTTTTTTTTTTATTGTATATATTTCGTACATTTTAGGAGCGACTTAATTGAATACTCGGGAATTCGACCCGTAAAAATGGATTTTAAGTTCAGTATACTCAAATGCACAATCCAATCCAAAGACTACAAATATGCAAATTATGGAAAACCTTTCCATGTATCGATAAATAAATACTTTTAAGAATCTGGAAAAGCGTTTTGGAATTCATTTATTCGAAGTTTGCGATAACAGCTCACTGACTGGAAATGTGTTCAGTTGACCCAATATTTTGGGTACAGTATTTAATTCCGTATGGTGACGGATAAATAATACAAAGTGGGTGAAGGACTATGGAAAGTACAAGTAGCAAATCTCTTGCGGAAGAGACGGAGAGTTCGACTACATACCCTATGCCAATTACTCTGTCTGTTTCCAGTAGTGGATTACCAAAAAGCTAGATGACCCAATACTACGTGGAATGGAAAAGAGTATCATACAAAATAAATTAGCGGGTCTTAATCGCGTACAATTAATTTATTTAAGGTATAAATACCTATTTGTTTCCGACGTTTCAAGTGAGAGATAATGGTACCCTTGGACACACTGTATATAGGAAACCGACACACACAGACAGGTATCATAACGCGAACTCGCACCACCATCCGCGGCATCTGGATTCCGTTGTGTCATCGTTAGTGAACAGAGCGTATGACCTGTGTGACCCTGAACAGTTAAATAGTGAACTGTCACATGTTCAGGAGGTACTTAGGCGCAACGGATACAAGAAGAAGATACTCCGTCTGAAGAGGAAAGATCGTAGACCTGAAGTGAGCAGAGTGCCGGCTTACATGCCATATCTAAAGGGAGTAACGGACAAGGTTGGAACAGTACTCAAGAAATACTCCATCAAGACTGTATACAGTCCGTTCTCTAAGATAGCACATAATCTGCGTACCCCACAGGATGTCATTCCTTTCCAAACACCTGGCGTCTACAAAGTCGATTGCAGCTGCGGTAGTTCATATATCGGGCAGACTAAGCGTACAATCGCTGAAAGAGTAAAGGAACATAATTATCGCAGCTGTGAAAAACCGACATATTAATAAGTCGGCTATAGCTGAGCACTTGTTGGAGTCTGGACCAAAACACTGGATAGAACTGCATCAACCACAAGTCTTATCCACCGATCGTCACTATTACTCCAGGATAGTACGTGAAGCGGTAGAAATCAAGAAATATAACAATTTCAACCGGGAGGATGGATATAGATTATCGGCTACTTGGAATCCAGTCATCAGCAAATGTAAACACCGCCGCAGTGCTAAATCTCAACAGTGTGTAGACGTCATTAGTGTAGTGTGTCGGAGTACCGACAAAGCGAACTTAAATAAAGACCAAGTGAGAGTAGGTGCCAAAACCCGCACTTCCACTAGACGGCGCTGAGCTCTCATCAGTCTCTCCGCGACCACGCTCGGTGCAAGACGAGCGAAACGTCGGAAACAAATAGGTCTTTATACCTTAAATAAATTATTTTTACGCGATTAAGACCCGCTAATTTATTTTGTATGATGTATACAAATCGCGAAAGTTTAAAATGGAAAAGAGTAGTTTAGCGTTAAGACCCATTGGTATGGCATCTGGTGATATTTGGAACTTATGGTCTCATTGGTGCTGTGTTCTATCTCTAAGCATTTTACGTTGACTATGCTTAATGCAAAATCTGAAAAATATTGATTCGAATAGGAGCATCGAATACTAGGGTGTCAAAAGCATATCTAAGCCATGAACGAAGATATTTATATGATGAACAAGACGTTTAGTTATGTGTCTGTGTACAATTTTCTATGTGTTTATTTCTTTCTCAGTTGTTTTATTGTCATTGTTTAGACTTCTTTAACAGGACCAGGGCAAGAGGATGATTATGACTTTTACCTGTGTCTTGACAATATGAAGACCAGGAGTCCCAAATGTTGATATCCTCTCTAGGCAAATTTTCTTTATTTTCGTATTTATTTTCCTCTCTCCCATCAGATCTTTTCTTATCGCGATACATACACACTCTTATAGTTGCTACTTCTGTATGTACCTAAATGCTACTCCGCGAAATTTTTCCTCTACATAAAAAAGCTGCTGAGTAATAAATTAGCTACTTTATCTTATTTGCGACATTCACAGTATACAAATAACCATTGTCACTTGTGTAACACAATATTCCATGCATCGAGTTGTCTCCTGTCACACTGTTTGACGGGTTGTCAGTTGTGTACTGTCATGGCCGACTACATAGTGCGTTTAATCAACATGGCGGATAATGGCGGTATTCGGTGACTACTCTGGTTCGAGGAACAGGAAGCTACGGCTTAGTTGTGATTAGGTAAATACTGAATATCAGAGCAGCGATAGCCTAGTGGCGCAACTGACGGACCGCTACACAGAGGGTCTCGGGTCAGTCAGACCCACCCATGGCGCGCACCACTGACTTTTCGAGCTTAATGAAATGAAATATTAAATGAAATGAAATAATTTCATTTCATTTCATTAATTTATTTTTGTATTATGTCAGTACGTTATTTTTTTATTTATGTCAGTGCTATCTTTTTACCGCGTTTATACTCAAGTTATTTTATCTATGTCACTGTTACTCATTTGTTAACGTAACAAATTCACTGCTGTTAAGGGTTTTTAAATTATCGCGTTGTATCTTCTCTCTTTCCCTAAATGTTACCGTTTTCGCTATCTCCTGGTAAAAAAAAAAAAACAATCGGTTTTGTCATTCCAAAAATGACCCTGGATAGACAGACACAAATTTTTAAAAGTTTATAAGCACTTGAGTTTACTAGTACATTTATAAGAAGGTTTACATATTCATTTTCTGTTACAGACCGACACTTTAATTTTATTTATACTTATGTATAGAACTGAGCTTTACTTACAAACTGCTGTTGTTACAATTCGGTGTAACACATCGTCTTAACTACCAGCGCCAGTGGTGTAATTCAACTTTTATATTTTTATAATTAGGTTTATTAGCCCGGTTGACTTGGTTTTAAAAACATTTACGTGTATGCGGTTACTATTTTATTTTTTAACGAGCTTTTACGTAAAACGGTTAAATAAATATTTTAAGCGAATAGCTGTAATAAAAATAAGGTCGACTGTTATGTGTGGCCATTGGTGGCCTGTTTGTGAATGAATTGCTTAGTTAATAGTTGAGGATTATGAATGAATAGATGGCCTTGGAAAGGTTGTATAGTTTTAATGATATGGTTATTGAAATTTATACTTTGTTTTAATGATAATAGTGTTAATTTTTAGGGTTCCGTACCTAAAAGGTAAAAAACGGAACCCTATTACTAAGCCTCCGCTGTCTGTCTGTCTGTCTGTCTGTCTGTCTGTCTGTCCGTCTGTCTGTCACCAGGCTGTATCTCATAAACCATGATAGCTAGAAAGCTGAAATTTTCACAAATTATGTATTTCGGTTGCCGCTATAACAAAAAATACTAAAAATAAAATAAAATGGAAATATTAAGGGGCGTCTCATACAAAAAACGTGTTTTTTTTCGTATTTTTTGCTCAAAATTACTAACTGTAACAGGTAGAATCTTTAAATTTTCACAGAATATGTAGTTGTATATTACCTTTCAAAATAAATAATTAAATTTAAAAAAGTAAATAATAAAGGGGGGCTCCCATACAACAAACGTAATTTTTAAGCAATTTGTTACTCGATCTTAATAAACAGGTAGAAACTTATAAAGTACTAGAGGACGCCAGCAGCTACGCCTGCATTTTTTTTAGATTTACCCGTTTTGGCCGATCCCGTGGGAATTTCGGGAAATCCCTTCTTAGTGCACCCCTACGGTCCCCAAGGAACATACATGCCAAATTTCAGCTTCCTGCGCCCAATAGTTTCGGCTGTAGCGTGTCTGTCAGTCAGTCAGTAACGCAAGGATTTTATATATTAAGATTTAAGTATACATACAACGAACGTGATTTTCTTTTATAGATGATGGTACGGCACCCTTCGTGCGCGAGTCCGACTCGCACTTGCCCAATTTTTATAGTCTTGTTTTTTGTGCATTGCATAAGATGTTGAATTGTAGACTTTTATTATTATAACGTACTTTTTACACCTCTTTATGCTTACTGCCAATTTTGTTAGCTGTATTCAGTCCGTTTTTCTCCCAGTATATTAGCTTTTGTATCTCTTTTAACTTAATGGAAAAGAAGCAAACTATATACATATGTAATGCCCAATTGCTTCAGGAATACCATGCCATCTGCCTCTGCTTAGATCCCGTAAACGAAGCTCCAAGGTCTACCTAATAAATACTGGCTGGATGTTGTATGGAACGAAATGATAGGCACTCAGTTAAGTACCAGAGATAAAAAGGCCAAGGTCATGAAAAGTGAAGGAAGCGATGTATGAAAGCGAACATAATCACCGGATTTAAGTTCATGAGTCGCAAACGAAACAAAATTACGATCATGGTAATATTTTTTTTAAGATGGACAGGATCACCATAGAATTTGTTCGTAAATCGTAATATCTAACTAAAAACTAGTTTGTATAATGTACACATACATAATGATTATCGCTATTCATATTTATTCATGTCGTCACCCGGCGACTGCCTCGTTGGTCTCGCGGCATAAATGTGCGCGTGGGATTGGGACGTCTCGGGTTCGATTCCCGGGTCGGGCAAAGTGTTATTGGGTTTTTCCGTTAGGAAATTCTCAGTAGCAGCACGGATTCTGGTAATGTGCCCGGTACGGTGATAGGCACGCCCCTTATTACGTGGAACCTAAAAATTCATGGCGAAATGTGGGTGTAATATTACACCTCTGCCTACCCCTTCGGGGATACGGGGGTAAGTCTAAAAGTCTATAAGTCACCCGGCAAGCCAATTCACTTTAAAACTGACCCACAAAATGGTTGACAAAAGACCAAAATTCATACATTAATGGTGAGCCCGCCGATTGCAATGTCATCGTCCCACCCTGCACGAATCGCATTGCCAATAAAACATTATTTATTACAGGGCTAAATATATCCACGGGATTAAAAATTAATCGGCTGTCGAAACGAATTATTGGTTTTTCTGTACATGCCTGCGGTATTGTGGTATTGTTTACTTTATTGTAGATTTTGTGTATTTACATATTTTGGCATTCGTATTATGCTTTTAATAAATTTTGGTATAAATCAACTGGCCTTTATCTATAGGTACGAGTAGGCTGCGTAGGCTCCTCCTAGCGTTATACCAGTTGCAACCCGCAGTGCGCTTACTAGTCTTCTTAACAGATTTGACTGATTATACCTTTATAGTAGGCTACTTACTATGCGTGCGTGTAGAAATTGCTTGGTAATGAAAATGCCTATTCTCATTTTCATAAAGAATTATGATTCTATCGAATTTTGGACTACATTACTGCTTACATAACTAAAGCAATGACGATCACATACTTACATTACAAAGGGGTAAGCAAATAGATTCCACAACAGTGTGGTGCACTCAAGGGCTCTCGCATTCAGCTCGTGTTGCGTCGAGGACCTTATAAACATTCAAGCAATATGTATGCATGTGCGGTTGTTTTCCAATGTGTTTTAGCCAATGATTTTGAAACTACAACAATCGTAATATATAAGTATTTGTCTCTATAAATTAATTGGCATCACATTTCCCATGCACCCACATCCATCGATGTGAGTACCTACTTATAGCGGATTTTCTTAACACAATATTAGATCAGATTACTTATTATTTACTTCAATAACATTTTGCCTTTTTTTGTTACAGGTATGTATAATTGTATATCCAAACATTTATTAGTGTTGGAGGGACAGTTACAGTAGTGACAATATTTTCTCGAGTAAGTACTAAGAAAATATAATTTTTGTTCACTATAATATTTATTTAAGTATATTTTACGGCAATCGGAATATTTCGATACATTATAATTCGTGAAGATAAGTGTGGTCCACCAACGTACATTAAGTGCTCCTGTCTATCTTTATGAACGCAGTAAACTCAAAAACTACTGGACGGTTTTTTGTACGGCTGTAACCAATAGTGAGTGCGATTCCTGAGGAAGGTTTAAGCGAAGTCTTTTTAAATATAATAACATGTATGACTTGACTTACTTTGTACACGGCACTAATATTTCTGTAACGTCTCTCAAATTCAAAATTATGTAAGTATGTAAAAATAGCGATAAAAAACCTTCTATTTCGGCATGGTTTAGTCCAGCCGTGGTCACGGCCTATCTGTTATCGTGCTAAGAAGATGTACTCGGAATGTAACTAGGCCGCCATTATCACTATTAAGCACACTATAATGAACACTATTAAGTGCCGAGCCATCGCACTCAGCATTCAAATGACCCAATAAGTGATTCAATGATTTAGAAGTCCATTGTCATCAATATAAATTTACGTTTGTCATTTCATCTAAATGAGTCACCGGCAGAGAATTCTCATCGTGGGATTGGTAGTAATGTTTGGTCGAAGGTCGTTATGAATTGTTCGGTTTTGGGTCAGGTTATTATGATTCGTATAAAGGTAAACCGATTAGGTTTGTAACAGATAAACCTTAAAATTTAGTCATCATGTGGAAATAAAAACACCCTTTTCCCCATAGATGAGTCTTTATTGAAGTCATATTAATTTCTTACTGAGAATATAGACGTTTTTGATCTTAACGAAAACTATTTTATTATAATCATAGCAGCTGATAGACGTCCACAGCTGGACATAAGCCTCCTCTAAAACGTAGACCGATCTAGTATACCATATACCTACCAAAACATGATAAAACATTGTCCCTCAAATTATAGGATAATAGATGCCGCCCGCGGATTCATAAATGTATGTATATTCTGCATATAAAGTTATTTATACTTAATACAAATCAAGCAAATACTTATTCCTACTTAGAAATCTCTTTTAAACCGACTGTAGCGCTATTTAATTGAAAAAGAGATTGGATTCTTAATATAACTGCACTATTCTACCTATCAAACACATGACTCCTAGTACCTGGTATTCTTGCAAAAAACTATGTCCATGCTAGATTATGAAAGTAGAAAATTCTTAAGCGCTACATATTGCGTTTAAACATGGAAATATGTGAGGGCAGCTATATATGTTTATTAAGTCGCATCATAAAGCTGGTCATACGAGCAGCTTTACTTTACAGAATAGTATGTATAAAGGAGAGCAAACATACCTAAGTGTTTTTGCCCATGGAAGTAATTTCTTGAAGAATCAACGCCAACTACTGTTTTTTTATTGGTATATAAGCCCGAAGACCTCTGACTTGGTCGACTAAATATCACCTTAAGATGAGAACCGGGACCTTTTGAACTATGCTATAGCAAACATACAGCAATCCGGCACCCACCGCAAAAAGAAATTAAGACAACTCTCGCACTAAGTACAAGCCTGCGTCACGAGGAATTTTACAAAATTACAATCCACGGACTCACGGTACAACCTGACTCAAATCAACATTTATGGATCTCAGAACGTATTGCCTCGTGAGGAGATCAAACCCACAGTACCAGGCGGCGAGGCGACCGCATATTGTATGACCTAAATTTACCGTTCTCGAGTAGCGTCATAAAATAGGCTAATGCCTCTTCCGACATCGAGATTTCTCAGTTCCGTGTCTCTAAATCAAATCTGATGGTTAGAGAGTAGCGCTTGGTGGTACTTTAAAAACAGAGCCTGACCTCGTTTCGACCATATTGCACGTCATCATTTGTCCTGGGATACGAAATTTTAGACGAGTGGTCTAAGTTTGGAGCCGAAGCGATTTGGTTTTATGCAATAGCTAATCAACATTATTTTCACATGTTGTTCGAAAACATTATGGAGAGCTTCTTATTATTAAACTGTGTGGCCAAATCTGGCGTCGGAGTTTATAGGCTACTCGTCCTGATGTAAATGTCACAATTAGCCGTCGCGCATCCAAAGGTTGGCCTGCATTGACATTGCTTTTTAATTGTGTCTGGTATTCCGGCATACAAGAGGTTAACTTTGCCGATCTAATACGAACGACATATCACGACACACTCCTAGACATGCAGGTCACCACACAATTTTTAATACACAACTGCCTACGAAAAGTCAGTGGTGCACGTCGTATTTGTTAATCTCTGCTATGTATAACACTGCCTCAATGGTCCAGTGGAGACTGCCTCCGTGGTCCAGTGGATTGCGTATGCGACTGCTGATCGGAGGTCCCGGGTTCGATTCCCGGGTCGGGCAAAAGTGTTACAAGATACTATTTGCTTCATATATTTTCCTAGCGACATCTATGGAATGAAATGGGGTGTGAACAATAGCTCTCTTTATATCTTTACACCAGCGATAATAAAAAAAAATATGGTAAAAGATTCGTGTGTCTGAGACTTTATGCTTAGCCGTCTGTTGGTTCTCTTTTAGGCTATCACTGTCTTTCTATATATATAACAAAGTAATACATATTGACTATTGTACGCTTAGGCTCATACCTTGCCCCACAGGCTAGTCCGGTGCGTAGATGTTTATTAATGGACCGGCCAGCCACTCACTCGTCTTGCCACACCTAATGCGATTATCTCGTAACTTAAACAATGCCACAGCATTTATATTTATGATTCAGATGTATGAGTATTACCGTATACTGCCAATACTGTTGGTGATCATATGGTTTGCGTAATATTTCCGGTTGGACAAAGGTGTCACTGCGTTTTTCCGAATTCTGTGTAATAACACAGAGTTTGGCAAAGTGCCTGTTAACGGCATTAGGTTCGCCCCCTATAATGTGGAACCTTCAAATTCATAACACAAACGAAATGTGGGTTTTATATAACACCTCTGCCTACCCTTCGGGGATACAGGCCTAGTCGTAAAGTTCAAGTCATAACAAACACAGTAATTGATTTATTATTGAGCTAGTAACTAGCTTTTTTATATTGCTAATTGGACAGAGAAAGCAATATTAAATAGTGAAGTCTCTCGTTCGATTACTTGCTTCATAAAAATGATTGGTTTGCGAGAAAAAGTGCCTAGCTTTAGTGCCTAACGTAGCGGAGCCCCAATAGATCGCTATGCATTGGGATAACACTATTGTACATCATCTCTGATTGTTCGAAAAGACAAGACACAAAACTAGAAAACTACGGCTAAAAACAGTTTTTATAATGTAATGGAGAAAGCCGTAGTCGTAATAAGAGTAGACACTTTCCCCTCCTGAACAGTCTCTAGCTAGGGTTAGGCCGGTATCATTATACACCTCTTTAGGTATAAAAACCACAGAATTACAAATTAGGTTTTGAGCAAAAGCTGTTCTGTCTTTATGACTAAAAATATCTTTAATTATCGCCCATATTTTCTACCTGCATACTCTTTTACCATTCAACAACATAACTTTTCACAACAGACAATAATGACAATTTGTTTTGACACATTTCAAACTGACATTTCGTAATGTCACTTTGACAGCAATGACAGCTGAGAAGCCCGCTGCGTTAGCTTATCTGTGCATCTATGTGTGTAAAATATCTCGACAAGTCTTGGTCGTTAATCAGACGTGTTGGCTGTCCCCCGACTCCGTCTGTCCAACTAGCAAGGGAGTTGGGACCATTACTCATTCGAATTTAGTATTACTATTGTATTTTTCTGTGATTCTTGTGAAAAGTTTATCTTTACGCTGTGTTAGACAGCGATAAGGCCTTTGTGGCTAGAGTTTTTTGGAGACTCTTTAATTCTTAATTTTGTCCCTAGCGAGGTCGAAATGTCTTCTTAAGATTTGAAAATGCCTTTAATACATATGTAATGAGATACAATACACCAGGCTCAGGATCTAACTTGATCACCGTAATGCAATTTCCCTTCGATGATGATCATACATTTTGTTCATCGTCTTACATTTTTATATGAGCCAAGAGTTTCAGTTATTCTCACCGGTCATTCATTCATTCGAATCATTAGATTTCTGGAGCCGCGTTTATGCCATGGGCTCTTCTACATATAATATAGAAGAAATAGTTTTGCGTAATGAAATTCGTATCTAATCATTATCACATTGAAACAAATAGAACATTAGGCCAGTCAAATATTTAGCCAACCGTATAATAAAGAAATGACAAGGTTCTAAAGCCTGAGATGATTAAAAACGTAAGCCATAAAACCTTGAAAATAACGGCAGTTAAACAGCATTATAAACTGTATAGGTGCGGACAACTACATATCATCTTTAAGTCCATAGATTTTACTAGTTTATACAAACATTTGCTATGAAACATAAACAGTTTGTCATAAAAAACAACATGGAATACATCAAACATAATCAAATTATTTAAGCTTAGGACACAATCAGTTCCGAACATCATTTCAAAGGGGTATTTGGGCTATGCACACACCATCGACAAATAACTATAAACCCGAGCACACACTGTACGGCCCTTAGGTCACGTACAGACCGTTTTTTCCTTGCATAACCGAGTATATGGACCCAATTAATTAAAGTTCGAGTGTGGACCGTGCCTTATCTTTAGTGAGGGCATGTCTCGGTAGTGTTGGGACAGTAATAAAAATTTATACATATTTTAATTTACAATAAAAGCAGTTTTATTATTTCAGGGTTTATGGACGAAGTTTGAGGTTCCGATCTTGAGATAAGAGAGGTTATTGGTTTGCTATAGTTATATCGTGAATTGCAGTTCCTGGAGGTAAAAACTCTAACTAGTATATATGTTATTGGTCTTAATCGTCTTAATATTTAAAAGTAAAGTGAGACCCCGTCTATTAGCCCCGACAATTCGAGGTATAAGAATAGTTCAAACCCAGGGCGCCCTTCACTGATTTTTCAAAGTTGTCTTGTTAAATTGTTAATCGTTGCTTGTCCTGTTCATCAGAGAGCATGTGAAGCTGTCGGTGCTGGCTGACATGAAGGTCTTTGACAGTCGTTGCGAAAAATCTATACCTTCAAAATACACTTTAGTGAGGCATGAAATGTCCCTTTGAGTTGCGCAGATTGGACGACAATCGCTTTGGAAAAGTTTCTGTCATAACTACTTAGACCAAGCAGCCGTCAGGATCTAAAGCGAAAGTGTTGGATTCCATGCCTTTGATAAAGATAATGTCCATGATAACATTTGGTCAATGTTGACTGTGTAACACTCATTTTCAACTTCGCCTTACATGGTTAGCCTAAGGCAAATTTATTGCATGCGACTGAGAAAACGATCAATAAGAAATGTAGACATTTATTGCATCAAACTACAAAACTGCGTCATCTGTGTACAATACAAGTATCTTCAAGTATTAAAGAAGAATATACTTTACAGAAAATGTATGCAACAAAATAATGAAAGTAAGTATATTCAAAAACTTTATTGCATTTTCAAAGAGAAACTAAATTGTGTTTCTTCATAAACACGTTTTGGTAGTTTGCGAGACATGATCGCAACTCCGACGGGACGTGTAGGTGCATCTAATAGTCTAGGAGACTGTACGACACATTATTTAAAAAAGGGCCTATGCCTATTTTATTAATGGATAGATTTTTGGGTATGATCTTGGTATTGCATGGTAAAATAAAAGATGTAGAGAATTGATATTGGAATAGGGCAGACACAAGAAGAAGATAGAGAATTTATATCATATCGTATTTTTTTGTTTAGGCCGTTAAACGTTCTAACTCAAACACGCAAAAATGATTTAAATAAAGTGATACGATCAGATAAAGTGATCGACAGACTGGCCCATTAGCTATTAGATAGTCGAGTATATTTACAATTAAATAATAATGATACAATTATTTTTTATTATATTCTGCTAGTTACTGCCTGCGGCTCCGCCTCAATGGGTTTCAGTTATAGCGACATTAACTATATGTGCTACAGTGACGTATAAATATGTTTTTTTGGCGTAAGTATATTACTTGAACGTTTCATTAAAAGTTTTAGCGGTAAAGAGTAGCAAACATTAACATCCTCATAAAATTTTCACATTAAAGTAGAGTATAAAACAAAGATACACTTACATATCTAATCAGTATCACATATTTTATTCCAACTTCGGTATTTAAGTACGCCATCTCCCCGACTATCCGCTAGAGATGTTTGACAGATTGTCAGCGCGCGTGTAAACGCCACTTGCGCTCACCTGCAATAGTTCGGCGAACTTGGTCTGAGCAACCGATGCCGTGACGTCATCGAGTGCAGCTGAGACGACGAGAGAAATTCGAATTGTTTCGAACGGTAATGGCGCGGTACCCGCTAACCGTTAATTGCTGTTAACTTTGTTACGGTTTAATAGTTTGTCCGGATTGTGGAACGGGACAATACGATATAGGGATTATTTAAAAGTGTATTATTCTTCAAGGAATTTTGTTCTTATTACTAGTATATTATAAACTTGATTCGTTACCTTTGAACTGAACAGTGCGGAGATAATGCTTAGGTATTCCGAGCTTCAGGTCCCTGTCAGTAGCTATGATAAGATATAATAATGCCGTATGCCGCTGCATACGGCATTATTATATCTTATCATAGCTGGTAGAAATTAGATTTTCAACTTCAATTTGGAATTAACGAAAAGCATCGTGGGTTATGTGAGTTAGAACCGAGATTGATTGTTCTTATAGCAGTGACTAAGGGGAAAAAATAATTCAAGGCAACCATCGTTTTGCCAGCTATTTAGTTTATAATTAGCACAGCGACAGAACTCATAATACTATTTATTATTCTTCATGTAAAAAAGACATAGTTACAGATTTAAAAACCATCACAGCCCTGGGAATTCTCGTTATTCATTGTTCAATAAATCGCATACATGTGAGTATTTTGTTCTCTAAAATCAGGCCAAACGAATGAAATAATTTGAAATTGTGGCCATTAAAAAACTCAATTTCCATCCATTCACCTGCCAACCTATGGTAGACACTCGCCAATGAAGATAAATGTGCTTATATTACTTTTTGGTTACAAAATAACAGTTTTAAATGTTGAACTGAAATGGCTGGCACCAACTGACATCTATATATATAAACAAATATGAAATGTCTGCCTGTATTTAACATAACATAACATAACTTCACGTCTTTTATCTCTGAAGGGGTATGCAGAGGTGTATACACACCCATATTTCGCCAGTTATGTTTAGGTCCCAATGTAATAGGGGGCGAGCCTATTGCCATCTTCCGGGCACATTATTAGCGAGCGATAATTAACATATGCCTGTATTTCTATATCTAAAAAGATTAGTTCTTTTTTATACCAAGGCATAAATAAAATATGCCTGTCCGTCTTTCTGTTTCTTCGGGATTATCTTTGGAAAAGCTGATCCTATTTTAATGGGACGTAAACTTTCAGGGTAAAGGCGTTTATAGCACTATTTACACATTACAAACGCTACATTTTATTCCACAGACATTTTGTAATTGCCATTTTAAAATTCAACGAAATTCGGTTCGTTTTATCTTAATCTAGCCCCATGATACAGAAAATAAAACAGGTGTAACTGCGGGTAAAAACTAGTTGTTTTATATAAAAGGCAATGCTCGTGTGGAATATTTTTTTTATTTTAATTCGGGATTTTAAGTGCATTACAAATTCATCGCTGTGTCAGATAACTAAATTTATTTTAGTTGGAAATATCCCAGTCTATGAATAAATCATTGCACCTCACTATTTAGCGGTGACAGCTCGTTAGGCTGTGGACACACCGTCGACGGACGAAAAAGAAAAAGGTACAAAATAAAAATAGACTTGTTTCGATTGCGGATTTTACGGATTTGGAATGGCGCAGCCTGTACATAGACTAATGGTTCTGTAAAAAACGTTGTGGTGGTCAAGTTTAATAAGGTGTTGCGGCAAAAAATACTTGTAGGTATGAAATATTTTTACTTTTAGGCTGTCTATAATGTGACAAGCAATGACGGTCGATGAAAGGAGGTAATGTTGTAAGTTTCTACATACTGAAGTAGTAATCTGGTTACTATTCTGTCAAGTCTGATTAGACTAGTAAACGGAATCTGGGTTCTGTAGCGAAACTCACGGTGCAACCGGGATAATGTTACTACGATAGTGCTGATGAAGTACCTAGTATTCAGACATCCCAGGTTCTTCGCCCAAACACGACTAGCTCTTTTGACGTCTTTCCTTCTTTCAGTAAGTTACTGTGTACTCAAAAGTAAAATCAATTAAAAAAGCCTAAATAATGTTACTGACTGGCTTTTACATTAACATAACTTAGGCTTTTTTAATTGATTTTACTTCTTCATCATGTCAGCCTAGTGACGTCCACTGCTGGACATAGGCCACCCCCAAAGTACTCCACACAGACCGATTTTACTTAGACGATGAAAAATGAAATCAAAGTCTACAGCAATGAGGCCAGTTCAACATTAAAAAAAAATAATGATAATAGTGACACAATTTATTTATTTTCAACTACTCTGCCATTGACAGTCATTCTTTTGCGGGATGATTTTGGTGCGCACCGCTCATCTTTGCTAAACATGCAGCCTAAATGGGCATTTAGCGGTAAAGCGTCAAGCCTAGCTTTCCTAATTTATTTTAATTTAAACGCAACGCACGCATAGGGTGTAAGTTGATGTATCACTCTCTATAATTATGCAGAAATGGGATATGGTTACGTATTCATTTTAGTAATATGGCACTGAAATGTGGCTAATTTGTAATAGATCTTCCAAAGCTTTATCATATTTTTTTCATATCGAGGTCATATCATATCCGAGACTTTAGGTATCATTAAGTCCACACGACTACTGAGCTAGAAATAGTATAACTATACTGGCCGAACTAGTGGTTTTGCCTATGTATGAAAGTTTGTGTGTGTAAAATTATTTAAAGCGATAGAATGAAAGCTTGTGAAACAGAAAGAGACTTTGCATTTAAATTACATACATACATAGACTCACGCCTGTTTCCCGGAGGGGTAGGCAGAGACTACGGAACGCCATTTGCAACGATCCTGACATATCTCTCTTGCTTCATTCACTCCCATCAGATTCCTCATGCATGCTCTTCTGTTCAGGGTACTTCTCACCTGTCCTGTTTTTAGGATGTCTCCAATCTGGTCAGAGAACGTCCGCCTAGGTCTTCCCCTTCGTCCTGTCTCTTCCACACTTGCCTTATATATCTGCTTGGTCAGTCTTTCGTCATCCATCCTCTCCACGTGTCCAAACCATCTTAGCATACCTTTCTCGATGCTTGTCACTATATCTTCTTTTACCCCATAACACTCTCTTATCACACAATTCTTTACTCTGTCAGTCAGAGAGACACCACACATACTTCTCAGTGCTCTCATTTCTACAGCATTTATTCTACTTTCATGACTCTTCTGCCATACCCAACTATCACTACCATACATAAGAGTAGTTACTGACACCCCTCTATGCACAGCCAAACGTGCCTTTTTGGACACGTTTTGGCTATTCATAAACGCCTTCAGAGCTCCATTCACTCTATTACCTGCATTAACTCTTCTTTCAATATCTTCTACATACTTACCATGTCTTGTAAACAGCGTACCTAAATATACACACTCATTCACTTGCTCCACTCGCTGTCCATCGATCATAACATTACAAGCCGTAACGCATTCCTCCTTTTCAAAAACCTACATACATTCACTTTCATTCCTTTCCTCTCTAACGCACCATGCATGATTGTTACCATCTCCTACCATCTACCATCTACCTCCTACCAGCTACCATCATTTAAATTATACAAATGTATACTGTGTTTATAAAATTTAATAGTATTAGAAACACATTTACTGTAACTGTAAATACACGTATAAATTCTGTACAAAATAAACTAAGCATCGTTGTGAGCGACGATACAAACCACACGAAATAATTTATGAATTTTATTATTGTGGGTAATTTGTATTTGTTACTATGTGCACGTAGGTACGTGGCAAGTAAGTTACACGGTGATGTCATTATTAAAATTTGTTGTAACCTGGAGCCATATTTACAATAAAGCAAACAGGTTATCGCCATATTTACCGATTTAAAATGTTCCTTTTATAAGCCAAATCGAGGAGCCTAGGAATGTTTTCATAATACCTAGGCAAGAAACCTTTTTAAAGTAATAGATAACCGATATGATTTTAGTCCCCGAGAAACTCTTGATAAAGGCAAATATATTTTTTTTATCACAAATTTATGGAAAATGCTGAACTTCTTCTTACAAAGAATGCTATTTTTTAGTTTACTTAGTCAGAAATTATTACCAAATGTCGGAGATAACAAAATACATGGTAGCAGCGAATTTTGGTAAAACGGTATCTCTTCATTTCAAAATAAACCACAGTTCATCCTATAACACACTTTCCAGATTTTAAATACAGAATAATTAACATTGGGAAAGGTAGATGTTAAAAATTACTTTAACGTCACATCACATTTTCAAGTTATACTTCATTGAAGAATCCATATGTGTTGCTGAAGTGTCAAACGCGCGGTTAAACTGTTCTCGCAAATATACCTGGAAGAAACTGAGGCAACTATTGACATGCCGATAAAATATATAGCTCCTTGTGGCATACAAGCGTTCTCGAATAAATCACTCGAAAACATTAAGTTTATTGAAAAACTTGGGGACAAGTACTTGTTATTAGTTGGTTAGGTATATTTTATTTATACTAAAGTAAAGGTTATAATGAGTTGGTTGATTTTATCAAAACGACTGTTAAAATAAAATCTACCTATGATGCTAAAAACTAATGGCTCTCCCATTTTCTTGTTATTTTTTTGTGCAAAGGAACTTTAGCACTAGGAATAAATCCTAGGACAGGGAGAGATTACCCTAAAATTCTAAGTTGGGAAGATGTGAACCAAAAATAAAATCCAAGCTTCTTGTCCTCGTTTAATGATCAGGTATTTTGGGTTTAAAAAATCCACTAACATGTGTTTGAATGGCTATATTACTCTCTTTGTTTTTGTTTTTCTTGTGAGTGTGTGACCAACTCTAGTGTCGGAGTTTTCAGACCGCCCGAAGGCCTCCGACATGGCCTAACGATCCTTATCCTTAGACAGGAACCGGGACCGACAGCTTTGCGTGCCCTCCGAAGCACGGGAGCCCTCAGATGTAAATGCCACACACACGGTCACCCATCTAAGTGGTGACCTGTGCAAGCGTTGCTTAACTTTGCCGATCCGTTACAAACGGCAAGTCAAGTCTCGCTATGAGCGCTACATCATGTAAGTACTAATATAGAACTAAAGATCTGACTCCGTTTAAAGGAGTTCTCCGTTAGTGATAAGTTTTATAAGAATTCGGTTTCATTTCCGCTACCTTAACTAATATTTACATATTCAAGTTTAAGGAAAATAAATACGTTTTTTGTTAAGAGTTTCAGTGAATGGAACGGTTAGTCAATGTTTGTACACGATTTCAGAGTTCGCGAAGTGCAGAAGTGTGTTAGTACGTATATTAGTCATTCAATGTCCGCCTTTCGTAGGGACACTCTAACTTATAGTAAAAGTTGTTTTTTTATTGAATTAAATAAAATCGGACCATTAAACCTTTTACCTTACTACTATTATAAACGCGAAAGTTTGTAAGGATGGATGTATCGATGTACAGATGTTTGTTTCTCCTTCATTCAAAAATTACTGGACGGAATTTGATAAAACGTTGCAGTAATATCATCTTGTGAGCAAAAATGGAAATTATTTAAATGAAGTTTGACTACTTATGCCTTTTGCTTCTATACTTATTACATAGCATATCTAGTGCACAGCAACTCTAAGTCCGAATTCCCACACAAGCCAGCAGAGGCGGCTCGTGAAAGATTATATTGGGTGTTCACTAAAAAAAATGAAACTGCTTACTATTTATTTTGTGGATGCTTTTACAATATTAATAGTAAGACGTGCTAAATCATCGATACCTACCTCAACCGTCCACGCAGTCTCAACTCCGGCGCCACTAAACGAAATACACGGAAAACAAAACAACTTCTTACTTCCTTCGCATTTTCGCAACTACATAACCAAAGCGTTCTATCATATTGGTCGTTTTTTTAAGTTTTTTCACAATTTTTTTTAAAGTTTATGCTGTTATATTCCATATTAGTTACACAATTTAACTGTCTTTCTTAAACAAATACACACAATCATACATACAATGAACTATATTTTAAACACCAATCCTTTTCTAATTACCAACGCAAACGCACTCGCAGATAAATGTTTTGCTTTTGTTTACATTCAAATTTCAAATGATACCGGCAAAACACTATTAAAAAAAACGGCGCACACGTTTTAATTTTTCTTCGTGACAAATGGTCAAATCATTTAGTCGGGTAATATATTCGCGCATGCGCACCTCGTCAAGCTAGCCAGGAGCGGCGCTCCGTATTCGGCTTATTTCTCATACAAATCTTTTGTCTCACGCGCCCAGCGCATAGAACGCTCTCTCTTTCGCACTCATTACATTTCAGTATTAAGCGTTGTACTGAGCTTTCGTCAACGAAGAGCGCTGTTATGAGCGCTCCACTCAACAAAAATACCTATGTAGGTTTCAAGAGTGTTGACAAAATTATGATAAACAGCTTAGTAGTCAAATACTTATTTGTGGATATGCATTATAGAAAAGAGAATAGGTGTGTATTAAAATATTGGGTATGTTTATAGAAAATGTTTATATGAGTTGTATACATATATTTTATAATTTTGGGAGTTCACTGCTCCAGCGCTCCTTTGAACGAACCGCCACTGCAAGCCAGTCCATCAATGACACGCGTTGTCAGTGCGATGTTATCTACGCTAGGTACGCCTCGCCACGCCGCCCGAGTTGCGTTATTAAAAGGTCAGATGCATTAACGAACTGACTACGAATTGTATGGACTTGGGCTTTTTTATTCGGTTATGATTTATTTTATGTTATTTATAATCTGGAATCTCTTCTTCTGCCTGGCGATTAATAATACCGGTCTATTCCTGGGTCCCCCTTCCTGCTATATTTTCGAGATAGCCTCTTAACAAAAAATATGATCTGACATGTTCCTTACTTCGCAGTGTACGTACACAAATAACGTAGTAATATGTTTAAGCCCAAAACAATACACGATTGACTGTGTACGAGAGTACAAGTGAAATTACAAGGCTGTACGCCCATGCGCCATTTGACTCAGCCTAGCTATTACGTAACACACTTTCGATACTTCTGACTGTTTATCTATTAGAATAGAAATATTTTAGCAGGTTTGGACAAAGAAATACATAGTGATCATTGTGATAAAGTATCTGAGGTGTGGCAAGGGAGACCTTTGTCCTGCAGTGGGACGCTACAAGCTCAAAATAAATAGTCACCTGCTGGAGTGTCAGTTCTCCGTGTGGCGACGGATTAAGAATACAAAATGTCATTGCCCTATTTCATTCCACGGGTGTCGTAAGAAGCCACTAAGGAAAATACACGAAGCAAATATGTATATTTGGGAAGAGACGGAAAATTTAACATCAATCGCTATACCAGCGAGTCTTGCTAGCGTGGTATAGTGGATCAAACCCTCCTATTGATTCGATATATTCGATGGTGGACAAAACAGACCTACCATATCGGTTTTAGCTTTAGGATACCTATGGACTTAAAAAATACACATTAAAATAAGTACGCAATCCATTTATACATCGCCACCATAAATTACCTGGACCAGTACTTATCATGACATAAAATTAAACCCATTACCTTACAAATCCTGGTAACGGCAGAACCCGCGTGTAATCCTTGGTGGACATAATATGGGACATGTTATGTTGGACATGAATTTAATTATGGCAGACACAGAGGATTGCTTGAGATTAATCCCGGATGCTGCAGTCTCACAATACATCGTCATCAGGGTTAGATCTATGAAAAGATGGTGGTAGTTTGATATTGCGTATAGGTAGTAGAGCCTTGCTGATTTTAGCATGAATGGGGCGGCTTGAACGGGGAAGTACTACCCTTTCACAGAAATTAATTTTATAGAAAATCGACGAATAGTAACAGTACCTATGCTGTTGCGTTTCTTTCGGTGATTAAGAGTGACGGAAACTCATTCCCTGTTTCTCAGACAAGTGCTGTCTTGTGACTAAAAACTACCAAAAACCCATATAGCACAGAAAACCTAACGACCAGAGACCCTGAGATTGACACTATATCGCTTCTTCTAAAATGTATATTTTTAAATTTATCTTAATTATAGGTAGGTTAAGGGATTGCAATTGCTGGATCCAGCATACAGCAATCCAGCTGGATCCAGCGCGTTTTTAAATATGCTGGATCCAGCATACTGTGCTGGATCCAGCAATGCGGATCTGCAAACGTATCAATTTCTATTGTTAAGTTTCGAATTGCCGCCATTTTAAAATGTGCAAGAAGGTGAAGATATCATGGTGTTAGAAGAGAATGGTCTAGATGATATTGATGACGCAGTACCCGTGAAAATGACTTTAGAGCAAGAGCTTGAGATGGAAATTAAAAGAGAGAAGGAGAACTTTAATAAACAAAAGCCAAAGTCAAGTGGTCAATTAGATTACGAAAAGGTCCTGATAAAAGAAATGAGCGTTTATGAGACCGTAGGAGTGCGAGGTGAACATTTATCTATGGTTTATGACTATTTAATGACCCTAAAACCGACCAGTGTAGAGGCCGAAAGGGCATTCTCAGCAGCCGGCTACATATGCAGTTCTGTGCGAAGCAGGTTGGGAGATAAGATTATAGATAAAATTTGTTTTCTAAGGTCTTACTTCCAGAGGATTCAAAAAAAGACATGTCTCTTGTCGTCAGATTTTAAACTGCCTAATTATCAGCTTTCGATTTTCGTAACATACCTACATTAAAGAGTGTGGAGAAGATTATTTCGGATCCGGAAGTTTTGGAACTTCTTTTGGTATAAAAAATAGATTGCAGATTAAAAATTAAAATAGTATTATTATTACGGTCCTTTTTGTAGCTAATTTTAAAAGAATTTGTAAGAGTGATTGCTACTGATTAGCCGTCCTATCGTTAAACATAAACGTAATAAGATATTGCTTACTTAGAAACATTATCTTAAATGTTATGTGAGGTTATATGTTATTTAATTTTAAGTTGATTCTTTTGATCTCAAATGGTTAAGAAACCAAAGCAAATTAGTGAAAGATTTCATAGATTATCGTAAGAAGTTATTATACAAATTATTTAATAAAATGAGTCTTATAATGTCGTTCAGGTCACCGATAAAACACAGTCAACATAACACCTATGTTTATCAGGAAACCACATAGTTTATACTATAATATTTTCAACGTCGTATCTTTTGCTATTGTACCAGTTATGGATAACCCATTATTATTTCCTGTGGTTTTATATTGTAGTTACAAAATTAGGTAGCTGATTTTTACTGAACGTTATAGTAACTTTGGATTTCGTCATTAATCCTGTGCCTATTTAGTTTCAGTGTTAGTTATGTTGTATATCTCTATCTTCGAAAAGCCAGTGAAACTTTGTGAAATATTCAAAATACTTTGTTAAGTACCTATATAATGTTATAGGACTTGCATGACCGGTAATTTTTTGTAAACCGGGTTTTCTAAACATGAATCTTAGCTACATCTATTAAGCACCTCTGAAACCACCTGCATAAGTGCATACAAAATTGCATGAAAGTCTTCGGTGCCGTTTCCGAGATTCAGTTTATATAATTAGATTTGTTACATATCTGATACAGCATAGTTCTATAAAAGTGCAACTAAATTGTCTGATATTTTTACAGACGCATCATACTTACATACACACGGTACATAGTGAGTTTGCTGCAATACGACAAGTCACACAACAACGTCTGTTACGTTAGTCCAAATTCACTAGTCCTAAAAGCTCCTGTCACTGATGCCTTCTCCATAGATCCTTGCGTCTTAGTTCGTAGTACCTTAACGCAGCATGCACCGGGCATCAGTGTCGCTTTGTCATATTCCACGTGGATATTAAATTTCCTACCTTCATATCGGTCCACCTTTGTTATCAAGATAATAGCTAGGTAGCTCCGGTAAACGGTTACGTCATCTTTGTGACGTCGGGAAGCGCTGAAGAAATTGCGTTTCCTATATATTTTGGTAGGTATTAGTTTCTGATGCTGAAGATGGTAGATATGTGAATGCAATGTTTTATCCGAGTGGGATTAGAAGGGTAATATTTGTGGACTAGCGTACCTATATTTTCTCTCAGGCTAACAAAGGTAACCAAAATATTTAAAAGTCTTATGTGGCAACAATAGCACTTTCAACATAATTATATTTTGTTTAAAGCGGATAAATAGTGGATTACCTACTATGAACGCAATTGGACAGCTTGCTTGTCAAGTCCCCGGATCTATCACGGTCCATAGACATCGAGCATATAGGCATCTTGGCCTCTAGCACACTTTTGACTGCGGACTACTACTAAAAATTTCGAAACGAAAAATCCTACGTTACTGGTCGACTATATCGCACAGAAACTTAACTCTTTCTTGTAGTAAAGCTCTTGTAGAACCCCTGTTACCTTGTACTAGCTTCAACCACCGTTTTGGCTTGCTGATAGCTACTAACAAGAAGCTATAACGCCTACAGCTTTATATTAGTGCCCACTTGTAACAATTACTTTGGAGAAAGAAGTAGAAAATATTTAGTGCCAACAGTTTTTAATGAAATTTTAATGTACAAATTTAGAAATACAAATTACGAAAGGGTTGTTTAGAAACGATTAAAAACATATTTCTTAAAAAAAAAATTTGATAATATTCAGAAATGATAACATAATTCGAGGGTTCACGGGCAAAATGTATTAAGCGACATCCTGGCCGATATTGAGTTATATACATATTCGGAATCGCCGGATTTTTCTGCGTCGTTTGGACTCGGTTTCGTGCTGATCTGAGCACTTTTTTGGCGCTTAAAACAATAGTAAATTTAGGCACAGTTCGGAGTAGCTTTGATTGAAGCGACAACATTTTTTTACAATTTAAGAAAAAATGGACTTCATACAGGCGAAATATTAAGTGTTTTTGACTTGAGCTATTTTCCTCGGCATAAGTTTGGTAAGATAAGGTGGTTGAATCGTCTTGCCTGCGCCTAAAATATATACATACCGTCGCTTAAAGCATTTTGCTTGCACCTGAAATTCATACTTGATGTCGCTTAAAACATTTAGCCTGCTGCTGAAATCCATACCTTATGTCGCTTAAACCATTTACCATGCGTCTGATATTAATACACACAGGCGCTTAAATCATTTTCATATTTAATAAAAATTCTTTATACTCGGCGGTTAAATCCTTCTTCTTGAACTGAATTAATAAAGACTCGTCTCATCAGACATATTGTATTCTAAGTGGTAGAAGTTAAAACATTTTTACTTTACTGGAATTAGGAAATATATATTCGTTAAGATAGTCAAAATTTTGTATAAATCGTTTATCCGTTGTCGGGTAAGACATATCGTTTCGGCGCCAGAGTCTTTGATTTACGTCACTGTGAGTAACGCGCGTGCCCCCGCGGTGCTTCAGTCGCCCCTGTCGCCGTGAATTGTGAACGAGTATTGACATGGTTATGTGTGATTTGGACAAAATCATCACCTGGTTATTGAAATATTGCGTTGTTGTGGCGTAAAATAGTGCATAATCTACATCTATATCTACACTATATCTACACTATGTATCTAATATCTTATATAATATTATAAAGAGGAAAAAAATGTATTTTTGTTTGTTTGTTTGTAATGGATAAACTCAAAAACTACTGGACCGATTTTTTTAATTCTTACACCGTTAGAAAGCTACATTATCTGCGAGTAACATAGGCTATATTTTATTTTAGAAAAATAGGGGTCCATAAGATATTTGGGTTTTTCGGGTACGCGAAGTAGTTTCCTCATGACGCGGGTGAAACTGCGGGAAACGGCTAGTCTAATTATAATTTGAAGAATTTCATAAAGAAATTATCAATACATTTAAAAGGTGAATAATTTATTCTATAATTAACTTACTGTAAAATGTATTCGAAATATAAACAGTCTACACGTGACTCTTACAATCGATCAGACAGTATTAATTGTTGTGAATTAGAATGTTCACATTGAATATACATAATTATTGTACTATTTTGAGAGTGTAAAATTGAATTGAAAGTATTATTTGCTGTATACATTTCGATGGTTGACGGCATAGAATACAAGTGTCACCACCCGCTATCTTCCCGTGGGTGTCGTAAGAGGCGACTAAGGGATAACACGATGCAAATACCATCTTTGCGTAGAGACGGAAAACTCGGGTTCGATTCCTGGGTCGGGCAATGTTATTGGGTATTTCTGACACGAAATTCTCAGTAGCAGCACGGAGTCTGGAAATGTGCCCGGTACGGCAATAGGCTCGCCCCCTATTACGTGGGACTAAAGTATATCTGGCGAAAAGTGGGTGTAGAAATACACCTCTGCCTACCCCTTCGGGGATAAAAGGCGTGACGTTATGTATGTATGTGTATGTACATTTCGATGCTTAAACAAAAAAAATATTATATGTAAGTACTTACGTACATAATTGTTTTTTAAATGTTTCCTTAATAAATAGTAGTTGTTTGTACATACATACATAGACTCACGACGGCTTCCCCGAAGGGGTAGGCAGAGTCATATTAAACGCCCACCCTTCGCCAGTGTTTTAATCCCACGTAATAGGTGGCGAGCCTATTGCCGCTTTTCGGGATATTTTGATTGCCAGAGCCTCGTCCGTTGATCGGCAGGTGCACCACTTGCAAGTGAGGTTGGCTTGGGAGCTTAAGTTCTCGGTGGGAACCGTATGCACCCATGTCATGTCTGGATGTAATGTAGTTGTTTGTGTTTATTAAAATTTATAATTCAGTGTTACTATCAGCAGAACTATTACTGACTGCCTCGTTGGTATTGCGGCAAAAATGAGCGCGTAGGATCGGGAAGTCTCGTGTTCGATTCCCGGATCGGGCAATGTGTTATTGGGTTTTTCTGTTAGGAAATTCACAGTAACAGCACGGAGTCTGGAATGTGCACGGTACGGCCATAGGCTCGCCAATTATTACGTGGAAATAAAATAAATATGGCGAAAAGTGGGTGTAGCAATACACCTCTGCCTACCTCTTCGGGGTTCCAGGCGTGAGACTATGTATGTTTATGTATGTGCTATCAACTGAATTGAACACAGATAGTGTTATTGCACATTTTGCAAACATTACCTACTACAGGCAGCGATAGTCTAGGGGTGAGACCAACAGACTGCAATGCAGAGGGTCTCGGATTCGAAATCTGGCACACACCAATAACTTTAACAACTTGTAGTCTTATTAACGTTATGTGCGTATTTAACTGAAAATTATTGCTTGTATAGTGCTTCGGAGGGCGCGTTAAGCCGTCGGTCCCGACTGTCATGAAGATGTTTGACAGTCGTTACGGAGAGTCAGCATCCTCAAATATCCTGACACTAGTCTAACCAAAGAACATCGTTATCCCATGGAATCCCGTAGGTACATATTGCACCTTATCAGGTTCGACTAGATATCGGGCCCTGGGCTCCTAGGCAAATAGCAAAGGATGCAACCATAATTAATGCTAGGATAATGATGACTGTTATTACACATAAACTAAAGTCCTAAACTAAGTTATTGACATAGCATAAATTTACGCCTGTATTTCTCTGGAGAGGTAGAAGGGTAGAGGGCAGAGATATTTGACACACTCTTTTACCAGTTATATTATCACATGAAACATGGGATGTCCCTGTTGCGACTTACTAGGTACAATTCCAGACTGTGGTGCTACTGAGGATTTCTATATGGAAAAACTTGAGAACACTGTTCTCGACCTTGGAATCAAACCCCGGGCTTCATGCTTGGCAATTACATTGGCATGCGTAAACTAAATTATTTTGTGGAAATTTCTGCTTACAGTGACATCCACGGATATGGAAATGAACAGACAAAAATACTTTAAACAAAAAATAAAAAATATCTTATCAGAATCAAATCATCCAGGAATAATCGTGGTGTGATGAGTACGATGATTTGTCTGGATGTAATTTATCTAAAAAATAGGTATTTCATGTTAGCTGAATATTTTTCAAATAGCGAAAAATGTGAATCCTTGTGCCACTATAATAATAAAAATTCGTGCGAGTGCGAGTCTGACCCGCGCACCGAGGGTTCCGTACGCATTTTACCTTATTTGAGGTTGGTGCTAATTACGCTAGTCCTCTAAATCTGTATGAGCGCCCATACAACTTAGAGGACTATCTTAAATAAAGTTTAGGTAGGTACTATACACACTTAAATTTTCCACTTTTTTATTTTTTGTAGTTTTTCCTTTATTTGTGCTGTAAGACCCTGCTTTTGGCCAAATTTCGTGATTCTAGTTAAACGGGAACTACCATATAGGTTTTCGACCCAAAACCCATAGGGTACTTACGGTTGACCTTGAATTGTCAATTTTGGTTAAAACCAAGGTCTTACTGCACAAGTAAAGAAAAAATACCGAAAATTAAAAAAAGTTGAAAATCAAGGTTAATTTTGGTACTTACAAGTTTTCGCAAAAATCTAATTTTGACCATATCTTTTTATCGGGTTGACCTAATAGGAACCATAGACCTCATTATCTGGTATAAATTTCAATTTGCTAGGTCCACCCGTTCCTGAGAAAGTCGGTGGTAACACACGGACAGACAGACAGACAGACAGACGGACAAGAAAGTGATCTTATAAGGGTTCCTTTTTTACCTTGTGAGGTACGGAACCCTAAAAACGATCACTTATCTGATTTTAAACACGTATTTGTATTATTTTAAAATTTCTTTAGACTTTTCATTTGTAGGAAATAAACAATAGTCCAAATTAATGTTGATCTAACCGCCAATCCTAATTATACATACAAATTAATTGTTATTTCAAACAATTTACCTTTAGAGGAAAGTGCTACATAAATCATTTTAATCTGCAACTACTTTATGATATTTCAATTGCTTAAACCGATTAGCCTGATTTTATTTTAGTATTCCAATGGTTGTTGATATATTTAGCCTTACACAAAAATAATACCAGAGTGTCGCTTAAATCGTTTCTCCTATACCTGTATTGTGAAGTTTATGGCACTTATATCATTTAGCCTGATTCTAAATAAAAGTAAACTGGGGTAATATTGTATCAAGCGACTTTTATTTCTATTAATAGTAGCTTAAAAGAAATGAAAACTATACTCAATTATGCAGCTTTTATCATGGAAATCAACTTTGGTCACTTTTTCGTTAATAACCTTATACTTTTTTTATAACGATTTTTTTTCGTAAAATTGAAACTTTAAAACGCTCTCCTGTAAAGTTTAAAAAATGTCGCTTAATACATTTTGCCCGTGAACCCTCGATAATAAATAAAACAATCAGTATTTATATAACATGACTACTTATATATCGGATATATTGGTGGAGGGTATGATTAAATTTAAGATGTAGTAATAAGTAATAGAGTGAGGATTGATACTATTATGCGACCAGTATGGAACGGGAGCTACATTTGCCAACAAACTGTTATACAGTTTGGCAGGAGTATAGCAGTTATGTAAATTATTGTGAATAAATCTATCTATCTATATCGTACACAAGAATCATTAATAAATATATCATACATATCTACTTTGAATTAGGTCATCAAATGTACCCTTTCAAAGACTACGCAAACCTTGGGTGAATTTCTCAGCACTCACCGTTAGCATGTGTTGCCGCAAAAACGATCAGCAAGACGATAAATAGTTTCACGCCTCAGTGAAAAGGGGCTAAGCAGAGGGCCTTGTGTTAAAGGCGGGTGCTAATATGCAGACGGTTAAAATTTTGCTGCTAATCACTTTTTCTCACGGTTTTATCTAAGTTTTACAAATCATGTCTTGGTTTGTATATTTTATCAGGCAATCGTATTTAACAAAGATTATAGTGAAAATACATGAGGCAGTTTCTGTTTTTTTAGTAATAGACAGGGGTTATGACAATGCCTACATAAATAGAATGAACTTGCGAATAATATATCTTAATTTTACAAACTCGCCAGTCAATTGACGATATATCTAACTTGCCTAATTTCATAAAATCTTGCTTACCATTAATCAAACATACAACGTAATATAGGTTTATAGGCAAGCGTAATAAAAGTTTATAAACGAGAACAAACTATATTCAAAACAAATTATATTTCTAAACTTTTATTTCGACTTTCAAGGTCTTTTGAGATGTATAAATTGATAAAGTTGGTCGTATTAATGAATTATCAAAAGCTTTAGCGTGCTATTAATAAATCGTTCAATCGATCGAGATAACCTTTCTTAATGCCTCTTAATAAACTCGAAATGAATTCACTCGTATAATAAGTCGAAAACATTGCAATAGATTGCGTGTCGATATGTTGTTGGGTGTAGCAAAATTTGGATTTGTGTAAAATTACTAGACTGTCTAGCCTGTTGGTCTAGTTGTTGACTACTAAGCCGGAAGCCATGGGTTCGATACTCACCTAGGACAAATCTTAATATATATATTTCTTGCGTGCGTGTGTATGTCACTGAACTCCTCCTAAACGACTGGACCGATCTTGATGAAATATTTTGTGTGTGTTCAAGGGGACTTGAGAATGGTTTAGATTCACAATTAAGTCCTCTGGAAATGTTTTTTACTTAATTTTTAATTTGTAAGTAGTTGCAGATTTCGGAATGTTTCACATTGGAACCGGCGGACTGCGCTGCTATCGCAGTGTCAAATGTTATCTATCTATACTATAATAAAACTCAAAGAGCACTTTGTCTGTACATTGAATATTTTTGCCAAATTTCAATTGGATTGTGACATGTTATCGATATAGAACACTAGCTTTCGCCCGCGGCTTCGCCCGCATGTAATTTAAATAAAGAGTAGCCTTTGTACTTCCCCAGATTTCAGACTATCCATATAAAATTTAATCACAAACGGATCTGCACATTAGCCGTGTAGCATACATGTAAACAGATAGTACTTAAAATTACTTTTGTTTTCATTGTGTAGGTATATTATTGAAGTTATGAAGAGCTTATATACCTACTGAATAGAACAGCAGCAAAAATAAAAACTAAAAGCGTTACCACAAAGTACATAATCAGACCGCACCCCCACCCCGCTGCCCTTAAGCGCGCCAACTAATAGTATGCGCTTTTCATAACGCTCCGCTAAGGTTAAATATAAGCGTGATACCTTTTAAACTATTTGTCCAAACTACTTAGTTTAAAAGACAAAGTCCATCTACATTAAATACTGAAGACAATAAATCTATCAATTTTGAAAACAATTTGATAACTACTCTAAAATGAGCATTGTAAAAAACATACATTGTTTTATGTTATACTGTTTTATTACAATAAAAATTATGTAGTTAGGTTATGTACTAAAAGTTAAAAATTAATTCGGTAAGTCCTAGCTACCCAGATCGCACTAATGTTCTCATCAATCTGGGGTATTGATGAGACAAATATAAAATCGTTGGGCAAGTGAAATTTCTATCATAATGTTTACTCTGGATACGCTACGCCAAAAACAATTTTAATTAATGTGTTAATTTTATTTTCAAGTTTTTAGTTTTGTTGTTAGTTGATACTTCTCATTCTCTTTTCATAATGATCCCTTTTCTACCAATCAGGCCCTGTAGTTCGATACCCATATTGAAGTATTTGTGGCAAATAGGTAATCCGCCATTTGGTGGCGGCGGCCATCTTGGATTTTTCATAGTAAGCTCTATTCTACCAATCAAATCCTTTCATTTGATACCCATTTTGAGGTATTTGTGGAAAATTTGTAATCCGCCATTTTGTGGCGACAGCTATCTTAGATTTTCCATAGTGAGCTCTATACTACGAATTAAGCCCTTTCATTTGATACCCATATTGAAGTATTTGTGGAAAAAAGTAATCCGCCATTTTGTCGAGGCGGCCATCTTGGATTTTTCATAGTGAACCGTATTCTACCAATCAATCCCTTTCATTCGATACCCATATTGAGGTTTTTTTGGAAAATAGATAATCTGCCATTTTGTGGTGGCGGCCATCTTGGATTTTTCATTGTGAGCCCTATTCTACCAATCAAGCCCTTTCATTCGATACCCATTTTGAATTATTTGTGGAAAATATGTAATACGCCATCTTGCGGCAGCAGCCATCTTGGATTTTTCATAGTAAGCTCTATTCTACGAATCAATCCCTTTCATTTGATACCCATGTTGAGGTATTTGTGCAAAATAGGTAATCCGCCATTTTGTGGCGGCGGCCATCTTGGATTTTTCATAGTGAGCTCCATTCTACCAATCAAACCCTATCATTTGATACCCACATTGAGGTTGTTGTGAAGTAATATGTGATCCGCCATTTTTTATCGGTGGCCATCTTGAATTTACAATCATTTAAATATGATCTTTTAATCTTGATGACAATATGAGCGTGTAGATCAATCTGTCATCATGAAGGGTGTAATATTCCAATTACTAAATTTGACCCAAGCAAACAAATAAAGATAATACAGACTTTTAAATTTGCTAGTGGTGCCATCTAGGGGTATTACTTAAAATTATTATTTTAGCGGTACTTTTGGCGACTTCTCACAACACACTAAATTGTTTGTATCGAGATACACTAATTTGTAGTGACAAACGCATAGTTTATGTCTTTGGTTAACATTTAGTCTTTAGTTTATCAGAATCAGTTTATTCTATCAAAAGTTATCGCAATTTAAAATATACCTAAGTATATCTGCATTGGCTATTAAGTGATTCGGACACAATTCGGCTAAAATTTGTTTTAACTTCTATTCTAATATTTATATTGTCAGCACTGGATCTTAACACCGACTTTTAATTTTGCCAGTGGTGCCATCAAGGGGTATTATTTAAAATTATCATTGTATGTTATATTACATAGCAGAGCATCGTAGACTTACTATTCGAGTGTTACTTTTTGAGTGCAAAGATTCAAATTAACTAATCATTTTGTAATCCGGCTAGATAGTATTTATTAAAAGAAAGAGCTAAGAATTTAGATGGCAGGTACAGGTTACTACTTTTCTAATAGGTACAGTAGGTAAGTAAGAAACTGAAATATGAGTGTGAGTTTCATCACCGACTGTAATTTTACATTATCAAGGCCACAGAAAAGGATATTTAAAGGATACCGACTTCTACGCGGGCGAAGCCGCGGGCACAGCTAGTATGTGTGTAAAATTTTAACGAATATCAGCTTTTCAATATTACGAATGTCGCCGAAACCCAAAGGGATAGCGGTATTTCGTGGTTTAGACCAGAATCAGTATATTTGAGGATACTGACTCCCTGTAACGAAAGCTGGTAATGACAGCGGGAAACGACAACTTAACGTTCACCCCGAGGCACGGGGCAAGCGATAATTAACAATTGAATACGCAGTTTACTTCGAAAAAAGTAAGTGGTGCGCGCCTTGGATTCGAACCCGATGTCAGTCTGTTGGTTTATCCACAAGTCTATCACCGCTTTTTTTAAATAATAATATGACACGTGCAAATAAGTAAGTGCATTCCTCTATATATTGTAAGACTAATGTTGTAACTGTACTACTATTTATTTAATTTCCGAATAACAAAGAATATATGTATTATACTATGCGAGTATCTGTCAATTATTATCATTGATATGAGTATTTATTTCTGCACAGCAATATTGACAGATACTCGTTACCATAAGTTTTAATCGATTGTGCACATTGATATTTGTGGCTGTTTGAACAGTTACCTTGGCTCGATAATTATTTTGTATAATGTCGGTAAGCAGCCGGGTGTGGCACGACACTTTTTCTCGAACATTGAACACGGAACGTTGTATAGAGAGAGAATAAATCTGTGATTATCATACAAATCATCGTTTCATTTCTGAGTTGAAGGCTATCCCTTACAACTCAGAAGTGGGATGTTACCAGCACTCCCACAATTTTTCGAAAATATCGCTCAACATGGACCGCGATACCAGTGATTCCCGTACGAATCGTAGTCGATCCTGTTACACACCGCCGAGCATGGAGTCAAATCAGAAGCATCGCTGTCGTCACGAAGACAACGCAGAAGGAGCGAGCTCGGAAAATCGTCGCAAGCGTCATAGGAAAACCTGTAGCGAGTCAAGCGATCAGGGAGAGGATAGGAGCACATCTCGAACGCGGATCAGGCAGAAGTACCGCCAACATCGGAATCATGAACGCAAGCGGGAACGGCAGCGCCGGCTGAACCGAAGCCTGGAAAGGAAACGGAGCAGCAGGCGTCGTTCCAGACGTCGTGAGCGGTCCCAGACACGAAGTAACTCGTCGAGTTCTACGGCAAGCGGTACGCTGCGCGGGGACAGCCAGGTACCTAAATCTTTGTTCGCTAACAGTGAGACACAGTTTTTTTTAAACGAACTAGTTAAATCTCTGTCGAGCGCTAAGCCAGAAGGCAATAAATTTCCTATGTTAGGGAATGTTATACCCGAATTTGATCCTATGGTCAAGGGTCAAACGGTCCATATGTGGCTTAATAAGGTAGACGAATGTGCGAAACTGTATCGTTGGGGCGATGACCAAATAATACATTACGCACTGCCCCGACTCACGGGTGTTGCCCGTACGTGGTACCAAGCATTGCCATCTATGTCTTTTTCCTGGCCGGAATGGAAAATTAAATTAATTGATTCTTTTCCTAGTAGTGATGATTATGCAGAATTATTGACCGAAATGTTATCCAAGCGAGTAAAATACAATGAATCGTTAGAATTATATTATTATGAAAAATTAAATTTATTAAACCGGTGTGAAATTTTTGGTAAGCGTGCTGTTGATTGCCTGCTGTATGGCATTGAGGATCGTTCATTGCGACTAGGAGCTCAAGCAGCTAAGTGTCAGGAACCTGAAGGAGTCTTAAACTATTTTCAGTCGATTAAGCAAAGTCGAGACATTGATAGGTCGAAAATTAGCCAAGATAAACGAGTTTTAATGTCGAATAGCACGAATGCGAGTACCACGCACTTCGGTGGAAATGATGTGAAGTTTTCTAAACCACAGTCTTAGACTAATGCGTCTGTAACATGTTTCAACTGCAATGAGGTAGGGCATTTTAGCAACAAGTGTACAAAGAGGCTGTTACGGTGCAATATCTGTAAGAGACTTGGTCATGTAGCAACTGATTGTTCTCGGTTACTGAAGGCATCAAATAAGGATTCTAGTAGTACAGAAAAGAACGTTTTGCAAGTAAATATCGAGGACCATAGTAACAGTAAATATATAATTTGTATGAAAGTCAACGGCGTACGGACCAAAGGGTACGTAGACTTAGGCAGTCAATGTACGTTAATACAGCGTAGCGTAGCAGATAAACTAGGAGTTACTTGGTCAGTAGGCGAGTTACCTTTTATGAGAGGGTTAGGTAATAATATTGTTGTGCCCGTCGGCAAAACGCAAGTAGAAATTGACATCGACAATATAGTGGAGACAGTTGACGCGTACATAATAGAAGACGGTATTATTAAATATCCCGTGCTGATAGGTCACAGTTTTACGGAAAAACCTGGCATAGTGATCACGAAAACTACGAATGCCCTAATTTTCAATAAAGTGAGCATAGATAAACTGCAATTACATTCGAAGGCTGACGTTGTGTGTACGCCAAATCAAATGATGATAATACCGGTTTACTCTGATAAAACCTACTCTGGATCGGTATACGTTAGGGGTTCGCTAAGAGGTCCAATAGGTAAGGAATTTTATTTACTACCTGGCGAATATGTTTTAGAAAATGGCTTGGGCGCGCTATTGATTCATAATTTTAGCGGTTGTACATTCACAATTAATAAGGATACGCTGGTTTGTCGAGTTTGCATAGCCGAGAAGAGGTTTGATGTCAATTTGTTAGACTTTAATAACCACGATACGAACGCTGATCTGAATTATGGTAGCCATTTAACTGATGAAGAGATTTTTAGATTAAAAACAGTTTTAAAAGGATATGAAACTTGTTTTTCTTCCTGCCTAGCTGATTTAGGCTACACGAATGTAGTGCAAATGGAGATTGAATTGAACAACTCTCAACCTGTTGTCTACCGCCCTTATAGACTATCATACCCAGAACGCGAACTGGTGAGATCAATGGTAAAGGAAATGATCGAAGCTGACATCATTTGCGAGTCAAATTCTCCGTATGCGAGTCCTATTCTTCTTGTGAAAAAGAAAACGGGTGAGAAAAGGCTTTGTGTCGACTATAGGGCCTTAAACAATAAAACTTGTAAGGAACATTATCCTTTGCCATTGATCGACGACCAGTTAGATAGGTTATCTGGTAGTTCTCTTTTTATTAGTTTAGACCTTGCATCTGGATACTATCAAATACCTATATCAGAACGCTCACAGGAGCTTACGGCGTTTGTGACGCCTGATGGTCAGTACCAGTACAAAAGAATGCCCTTTGGATTAGCGAATGCTCCTTCGGTTTTCCAAAGGGCGATGAATAGGGTCTTTGCTAAGCTAAGATACGTGGTTATATACATGGATGATATACTAATACCATCAAGTACGTTTGGTGAGGGCCTGGCACGCTTAGAGGAGGTACTTCAGCGTTTATCGGAAGCAGGACTAACTCTTAAATTAAAAAAATGTAATTTCTTCCAAAAGGAATTAGATTTCTTAGGTTTCAGTGTATCCGGCGATGGTATTCGGCCAGGGTTGCGTAAAACTACCGCTATTTCGAATTTCCCTTTCCCCAGAAATGTACATGATGTGAGACGTTTTATAGGACTTGCTAGTTTCTTTCGTCGATTCATTAAAAACTTTGCATTGATAGCCTGTCCGTTGACAAATCTATTAAAATCGAAATTCGAGTGGAAATGGACCGAAGAGTGTAACACAGCGTTTAATGTACTCAAACAAAAACTTACAGAGCGTCCAATAATAGCTTTATTCGACTCCCAATTGGAAACTGAATTGCATACAGATGCGTCAAAGATCGGTATTGCAGGTATACTTATGCAGCGGGGTAGTGACGGTCTCTTGAGACCAGTGGCTTACTATAGTCGGAAAACCTCGCCAGACGAGCAGAAATTTCATTCATTTGATCTTGAGACATTAGCTGTTGTTGCTTCATTAAGCCGATTTCGTGTTTATCTACTGGGCTTGCGGTTTAAAATAGTTACTGATTGCAACGCTCTTAGAACGACCTTGACAAAACGCGATCTGATACCAAGGATTGCACGCTGGTGGGTCCAGCTGCAGGAGTACGACTGTACAGTTGAGTACAGATCGGGGTCACGTATGGCTCACGTGGATGCCCTGAGTCGAGCTCCGGTATCAGAAATCGCCGATGATACTAACGCTCACATTATTGACGTGTTACAAACAGAGATGACGGACTGGATCGCGACTGTACAGAGTAACGATGAGGAGATAAAGCAGATCCGAGAAATTCTTTCCGATAGTGAAACAAAATTCGTTGCCGACGTACGAAAGAACTATCAGCTAAAAGGCGATCATGTATTTCGAATATTAGACGAGGGAATTCGTTGGGTAGTACCACGTGGTGTTAGATGGCAAATACTGCGTATGAACCACGACGATGTAGGTCATTTCGGCTTTGAAAAGTCTCTTAATAGGTTAAAAGGTTCATTTTGGTTTCCAAAGATGCGTCGATTCGTCAAAAAGTACGTTTCATCATGTTTGCAATGCGCGCACCACAAAGTACCGTCGGGAAGTAAGGAAGGGTTACTACACCCTATACCTAAGGCAGAAATACCATTCCATACACTACACGCTGACCATCTCGGTCCGTTCGGTCGCTCTAGGAGAGGCAATATATATATTTTAGTGATAGTCGACGCGTTTACAAAATTCGTAAGCATACAAGCTGTAAAGGATACAAAGTCTTCAACCGCGATCAGGATATTCAAGGAGTATTTTAGTTATTTCGGTACACCGTCGAGACTAATTACAGACCGAGGTACGTGTTTTACTAGCGGTAAATTCAAAGAATTTACAGATAAATTAAATATTAAACATATATTAAATGCGGTTGCAACTCCTAGGGCGAATGGTCAGGTCGAGAGGTTTAATCGGACCATATTAGATGCTCTCAGTACTAAGTGTCACGATGAGAATGAAAACACATGGGATGATTATGTAGGCGACATCCAATTAGGAATAAATACGACGATAAACAAAACAACAGGGAAAAGTCCCTCAGAACTATTATTTGGCTTGAAATTAATTTCCACCTCAGAAAATATGCTAGGCGATGTCATTTCGGAGACTACACAGGTAGCGAGCGGCAATGATTTAATGCAATTGAGGTCTGATGCTAAGAATAAAATTGACAGAGAACAGGAGAAGGCAAAGGCTAGGTTTGATAAGAAGAGAAGGAAACCGAAATCATATTGTGTAGGTGATCTTGTCAGAATTGAGAGAACACTCATTGACAAGGAGCATTTAGGTAAATCGAAAAAGCTGGTACCAAAACTTCAGGGTCCGTACCGCATAGTTAAGCTTTTACCAAATGACAGGTTTTTGGTAGAAGATACCCCGCTTACTAGGAAAGGAAACAAGAAATACGAAAACATTGTGGCAATCGATAAAGTTTATCCTTGGCTTAATTTTAATGACTATTCTACCGACTGTGTTAGCGAAAACGATATTGACGATTCTGATGAGTAATGATATTCACCGTTTTAATATGTACAATGGTACAAGTGCTTTTAAGCTCGATTGCTGTCGATTTTTGTTATACACTCAATTATAATGATTATGAATGAATTATAATAAACCGGGCATACCTATGCCAATCTGAACTCTGACTGTTGTGTTGTTATGATCAGAATAAAATTGTTAGTGATATTATAATGCACTATGCAAGTGACTCGCAAATGATAATATGAATGTTGATATGTATCTCTAATTTAGTGTGTTATGTTCATATACAATTTTACTTTGAATTTGTTGTAAAATGCACTCTTGAATCTTGAATTATTGAGTAAATTGAATAACTTTAAACCATGTGTGACCAGCGCAGAAACGAACGGGGCTGAGACGCAGCTTCGCGCAGATGGTCGTGGTTTAATCGTGAGGTTAATGTTGATATGTATCCTTTGTGTTATGTTAATGTTAGAGTAATCTTGAATTTGTTGAAATGAACTATCTTGAATTATTGAACCGAATTGAATTAATCTAAAACCATGAAAGACCAGTGCAGAAACGAAAGGGGCTGAGACACAGCTTCGCACAGATCATGGGTTAGATATGAGCACAGGCTACTAACAATCAGTGCAGAAACGAACGGTATTACGTATGTGATATCGCACAGATGATTGTGGAACAGTAGCAGATCGTGCACGATACAATATTTTAGTTATGAGCAATCAATGCAGAAACGAAGTACATATGTATATCGTGTTAATGATATCGCAAAGATTGCATAGATGATTATATTTATTGCATTGCACAACATTTTGATATTGTAAAATATACGTGCAAATATGAGTACTATTGTACAAAATTTGTAACAGAAAACGTACTTATCAAGAGATATATACACAATTATTGTATACTTAGTTAATATATTATTTGGCTACATTTTTATAGAAAAATGTAGGTACTTATGATTTACATGATTAGATATGTGCTCAAATTATTGTGTATTAATGTAATGCTTAACTATAATAATATAATGTTGCATATACCTACAAGCGTGAACTATTAAAAGTGAGAGGACCCACTTAATTAAGGATGGCCGAGCTGTAAGACTAATGTTGTAACTGTACTACTATTTATTTAATTTCCGAATAACAAAGAATATATGTATTATACTATGCGAGTATCTGTCAATTATTATCATTGATATGAGTATTTATTTCTGCACAGCAATATTGACAGATACTCGTTACCATAAGTTTTAATCGATTGTGCACATTGATATTTGTGGCTGTTTGAACAGTTACCTTGGCTCGATAATTATTTTGTATAATGTCGGTAAGCAGCCGGGTGTGGCACGACACTTTTTCTCGAACATTGAACACGGAACGTTGTATAGAGAGAGAATAAATCTGTGATTATCATACAAATCATCGTTTCATTTCTGAGTTGAAGGCTATCCCTTACAATATGTTTAAAATAACACTTATCTTTTACCTTATCTCCACTTCACTCTACCCGTAACAGATACAAATCTGCTAAGCGCTAAGCGTCTTGTAGTTGCGCGATTGACCCTCTGAACCGTACGTGGGCATGGCGCAATACCTCGTGAGAAACGACTGGTCAGAGTATCATGTGTCTTCTTATACGTGCTACATGTATGACATGTTGTTGTAACACCTAACGCGAAGCAAATGGCGCATATCGACCTTGAATTGCAATGCAATTTTGTGTCAGTTTTTATTTGATTGCGATAGATTTAGTGTTATGTTATTTATTGCATGTCCATCATTCATAGCCGCTGACAACGTTATTTTTATGCTCATGAATACAGCTAATAGACAATCTGACCTGCTATTTATACTTAATGGCATGGTTGCAAATTGACGTTACCGCAATTGGTTTAATATATTTGATATAGTGGGTAGTCAAAATTAAAACACCGATGTCAAAACACTGATTGCTATTACTGCCCACCCAAAGTATTTTGCTCTTCTTTTGGCAGGGCATTTGTATATTTTAATATTTGTTTTTTTACACCTACATTAAAATGTGTTCAGCATTTAGTAGCTCTGGTGGTATGATAAAAATTCACTTTGATATACCTACTACTTACTAAAAAAACTTTCTGCGAAGATTTCTAAATGTACCCATTTCGTGTTTATAAAGGTAGTCTTAACATAGTCATATAGCCTTACAGACCTATGCGTGAGAAAACCCCGCCTAAACAATAGCTTAAAGACCTAAGAACCTCCACTCGAATACCATATTTCATTACCAATAACTCACATTTATTGTTTCATACCGCATGATACGTGTATCAAAATTACAGTGTATTGCACATTAAGAATACAATGACTACAATTAAGGCCTAACTACACTCGACAGCGTTCTTCACGGCTGTCCGATTATATGCGATCGATGATGGTTGTACTATCGGCTCCATGTTTTTTTTATTCGCGAATAATAGCAAAAAATACGATTACGTGTATTTTTTTTAGTCATGGTCTGTTTTGATTTGTCATGGTTGAGTAGCTAGGTATTGTTCTCATTGGATGTGTTATTTTATTTAATATGTGTGTTGAGATATGGAGTATGTTATTTTATTTATTGCAACGGCTCCGATTGACTCTTATCTCGTAGTTTTGTAGAACTTTATTGGGCAACTTATACATACACACATCAACAAAGTCTAGGGATATCTTAATCCTAAATTATTTACGAGTTTATAGTTTAGAACCTTGTTAGTTTCCACAAAAAGTTTATATACAGATTAAAACCTCTTTTATTCTATTTTCAAAATTTGAACATGGAAAGAAAAAAAACAAAATAATAAACAAAATATGGCGGCAAATTTGCTAGTAATTCGTTACATTAAAGAAAGTTAAAACTGTTTTATTATAATTATTAATGAAAAGGGTTTTTAATTGTTTTTCTTTTTTAATTTAACGTGACGTACGAACTTTAAAAGTCATGTCACGTCGTCATTTGAGTCGAGATGAAATGTTACGAGCCGTGGGCATGTTAGAAAATGGTGCAATTCAACGCGTCGTTGCTGAGGCCCTACATACCAGTCAAAATGTGATATCAAGGTTGTGGTCACGTTATCGCAGTACTGGAGATGTGGCCGAACAGCACACAGGTAGATATCGTGTTACTACGCAGAGACAGGATCGATTTCTCCAAATGACCGCCAGAAGACAACCCAATATCACAGCGCTGCAACTAGTGCAAAGGCTCCAGGAGGACCACCAGCTGCTGGTAAGCGACCAAACCGTGCGAAGAAGGTTACATGAAGTTGATCTTCATGCTCCAAGACCATTGCGTGTTCCAGCATTGCGACGTGGCAATCGCGGTCGGCGGCTTTCGTGGGCTCGGGAGCATTTACCATGGAGTGACGAACAATGGTCTTTGGTGCTGTTCACCGATGAGTCCCGGTTTGGGTTTCACCCGGATTCACGAAGAACACGCGTTTGGAGAGCTCCAGGGAGAGTTAGCCGTCTACGGCACCCTCAGGAGGTCCACCCATACCAAGGCGGGACAATCATGGTGTGGGCAGGAATTCGTCTTGGCGGACGAACCCAACTCGTTTGGATCCAAGGCAGCATGACTGCACAAAAATACCACGAGGAGGTAGTAGAGCCCGTTATTGTCCCACACAGAACTCAAATAGGCCATGAATTTCTACTCATGCACGATAATGCTCCTTGCCATACGGCGCGGCTGGTATCGACCGCTCTCCGAGAGCACGATATTCAAGTTTTGGATTGGCCTGCACAGTCGCCCGACTTAAATCCTATCGAGCATGCCTGGGACATGTTACAACGAAAAGTTTTGAGAGATTTTCCACCAAATTTGACGACTGAACAACAACTTTACGAACACTTGCAAAGGACATGGGACCTCATACCGCAGCAAGACATTGACAATTTAATTTTAAGTATTAACAATCGATGTCGATGTGTAATCAATGTAAGAGGTGGCAACACTGATTATTAATGATTAGATTTTACAAGATTTTTTCCATTTTTATTAAAATTAATAGTTTTTTAAGAAGAAATGTTTGTTGTTATCATACTAATTTTCCATGATGATTAAAAAAAATATTTTTTTTATTTAAAACAAAAAAAAACACGAAATGTTTTTTATTTTTATTAAAGACCTTAAAATAATCTATGATTCTTCTATTTACTGTATCAGAAAATTCTTCATAGATTTTTAGATATTTGATGAAATATAAAATATCCCTAGACTTTGTTGATGTGTGTATAGGCAATTTTTGTAATAAAGGTTCTAAGGTTTGGCCTTTCTAAGGTTTCTAAAATTCTAAAATCAAAGTCTGTATTATAAAAGTTTATTTTGTGCATCTATTTACCAAGTATAAGGCAAATAATATGTCTGCTGTACCACATATTACTAAATAGTTACTGCTGTACCTAGGCAAAGTCGCTGTCAGAAGTTTAGTATGCATACTTATGATAAAGTTGCAAAAATGTTGTTAGTATACTTTGTATGTCGTTGTTGCACGTCGCAACGGAACGTTTTATGTTTTTTTTTGTGGGTGGATATCAGAAGCTGGATACCTAGTGACATAGGCCACTTTTTACCACGATCTCCGACCTGCTAAAGTGTTACTGGGTTTTTCCGAATTCTCAGTAGCAGCACGGAGTCTGGTGATGTGCCCGGTAACGACAATAGGCTCGCGCCCTATTACGTGGGACCTAAAGATTCATGGCGAAATGTGGGTGTAATATTACGCCTCTGCCTGCCCCTTCGGGGATACAGGCGTGAGTCCCCGATCTCCAAGCGGTCGAAGTCTAGTAAGGCAGTACGGTATAGCAATAGAAAGATGACCTCAATAACATGACGCTGACTTTATCTACTCCAGTCTAGCAATATTGTTAATATTTTCCCATTGCAATTAAAAAATACAACTTTCAAAAATCATTTCTACAAAATAAAATACATTTTTTTTATAAACTCACGCCTGTGTCCCCGAAGGGGTAGGCAAAGGTGTAAATATTACACCTACCTACATTTCGCCATGAATCTTTAGGTCCCACGTAATAGGGCGCGAGCCTATTGTCGTTACCGGGCACATCACCAGACTCCGTGCTGCTACTGAGAATTCGGAAAAACCCAGTACCACTTTTGCCCGGCCCGGGAATCGAACCCGGGACCTCCAATCAGCAGTCTCATACGCTATCCACTAGACCACGGAGGCAGTCACAATACATTTATTTTAAAAATATCTACCATATTATCATTATAGTTTATATTTTTATTGTGAGTATTATAAACATATCTAATGCTCAATACTCTTACTTGAATAGTGAGTGTTGAGTAGTTACGTCGAGTGCGAGGTCGCGGGGTCGAGTCCCGACCCGGGCCTTTCACTACTTTATGTAACGCTATTGATTTGTAAGTATGGCCGTACTTATTTGTAATATTGTATGGGTTTGTATGATAACATTATGTTGCAATAAAGATAGTTTGGATTACGGAATTTGAGGTAATATAGCAACTTTCTCTTGCGAGAAATATCTAATGTAATGTGTATATTGTAAGTGGGTATACTAATGTTCATCTTTAGATATAAGGACTCTTGCAAAAGGTAAACTAATACAATTTATGTTTAGGTAGCGATAGATTAGTGTAGATACTGACAGACTGCCATGCATTGGCAGGTAGGTAGGTATATTGGGTTCAAAGTCACGGCACTGGTCTGGCTATACTGATACCTATCTAAGCCATGGAATATCTCTGTCCCTCTAGGTTGCGGAGGACAGACGTCAGGCGCTCTCTGGAAAAGTTATTGTTCCAATATACCTACCTTGTTTAATTGATTATACGAATATGATGACCGCCGTGTGGTTGACGGCATAGAATACAAGTGTCACCACCCCTTATCTTCCCGTGGGTGTCGTAAGAGCCGACTAAGGGATAACACGATGCAAATACCATCTTTGCGTAGAGACGGAAAACTCGACATCAAACCCTATACGACTGCCTCGTTGGTCTCGCGGCATAAATGTGTGCGTGGGATCGGGAGGTCCCGGGTTCGATTCCTGGGTCGGGCAGTGTTACTGGGTTTTTCTGTCACGAAATTCTCAGCAGCATGGAGTCTGGAAATGTGCCCGGTACGGCAATAAGCTCGCCCCTTATTACGTGGGACTAAAGTATTTCTGGCGAAAAGTGGGTGTAGAAATACACCTCTGCCTACCCCTTCGGGGATAAAAGGCGTGACGATATGTATGTATGTATGTATGTACGAATATGATAAGTAGTAGGTACCTGACATACTCCATATTTATACGATTGGTATTTTTACGTTTTAAGACTAAGATTGATATTCAAAACAATAAATTATGTCAAGTTTGGATATAAAGGGTCACGGTCAAAATGGGCGTAAAACCAACAGCTTTAAAATATATTTTATGTGAAAGCTAATGACCATTACTTAATTTTATGCTATGACGGCAATCACCCAAACAACCGGTGAGCAGAGATATTCAGTGATGTTCAAACGTATTTTTTATAGAATCCAAAACAATCGCTAATACAACGAAAAAAGCGGACCCCAGATTGAAACTGGAAAGTTTCAATCTGGGGTCCGCTTTCTAGTCTAACCGGATTTGGCTGAATATTAGCTTTTCCACAGAGCGACTACCTGTCTGACCTCCGCAACCCGAAGGGATAGCGATATTCCATGGTTTAGACTAGAGTCAGTTTATTGAGAAGGTACTGACGCCCTGTAACGACTGTCAAAGATCTTCATGACAACCGGGACCGACGGCTTAACGTGCTCTCTGAGGCACGGGACAAGCGATAATTAACAATTCAATACGCACACAACTCCGAAAAGTCATTGGTGCGCGCCGTGGACTCGAACCCGATACCTTCTGCCTGGCAGTCTGTTGGTATATCCACTCGGCTATCGCTGCCTTCAGTCAGTCGTTATACATAATTATGATGTAATATTCTGCAAACTAATGTGTGTTTGCTTCGAATTAAAATCCAGTCGCGGCATGTCAGATCGCGCACATATAATAGGTACTTACATTTTGATCGATAGAGACCAAATCGGTAGAAATGCGATAGTTGAGCATTACTGTACTTGCTTAACAGGCAGAAGAACAGTAGGAAGTTGTGCCCACATAGTTTCAGTTTTGTGGTTTTTAGGGTTAGGACGGCACGAGCCTTTCATTGCACCCGCAGAACATTTATTAGATGTTATAGTTGATGATAACCATTGATATCTAAATAAAAGGTATTAATATATAGTAGTTCTTAACAAATATGTGTGTTTTATTTAACCAATCTTTGGGATCTTTTTGCAGTGATACCCGGTCGATATTGGGGTTAACAAGTATATAGGGGGTATTTAGAAGTACAATAAAGTAAATTACAACACATTTTATTTCTGTTGGTTTTACGCCCAGCTCTCATACAAAAATGCCCATGATCCTTTCTATGTTTAATTTATTTGAATTTTAATATACCACGCGTTGAAACATTTGTCTCACAAATTATACTTAATTTTGTCGATATTTTGTTTGTTTGTTTTTTTTGTTTTTTTTTGTTTTTTTTGTTTTTCGTGTGAGCGTGTGGCCAACTCTGGTGTCGGAGTTTTCAGACCGCCCGAAGGCCTCCGACGTGGGCTAGCGATCCTTATCCTTGGACAAGAACCGGGACCGACAGCTTTACGTGCCCTCCGAAGCACGGTAGCGCTCAGATGTAAATGCCACACACGGTCACCCATCCAAGTGGTAACCTGTGCAAGCGTTGCTTAACTTTGCCGATCTGTTACGAACGGCAAGCCAAGTCTCGCTACGAGCGCTACTTTGTTACATCGAATATTAAGTTATATTTTACGTATTATTTGATTTATGAGACTTTAATAGGTATTTTTGTCATCCATTACGTTGGATAAAATTTCGTTACAAAAATGTAATTTTGTACAGTGTCATATTTGTAGATTACTACAAAGTCGTAAATAAGAATCATGTCAAAATACTATTTTATATAATATTTAAATAGTTATCGATTTGCACGAAATTACTTTAAAGCCTCGTGGGAAATACACGGATAAGAAAATTAAATACAATATCAGTACAAAAAAATAAAATATCTAATAAAACCGCGATATACAGGATGTAAAAAGACCCTTAACGAAAACTGAAATCCCATGTTGCTCCAATGACTGCGAACATTCTTTACTTCGGCACGTTCAGGAGATATTGAGGCTGAAAGTTAGTATATAATTTTTCTAATTAGGTACAAAATTGATGCATTTACCTCGCCCAATATGTTCTATAGATGCCCTGTGACCCCATGGATAAGTAGGGATTTCGAGCATTGCACGCGCGCGCTTTTAATTGCGGTTTAAAAATGTGAAAGCTTAAAAAAATCGTTTCCCTGGTATTATTTTTGGTTAGTATGACTTGGCATGATGTCCACAACGAGTAGACTTCGGCTTGGTGATGGGTCTTGTGGCACCCTGTATTTACTTCTTCTATATAAAGTTATTTTTCTTATAGAACTGACGGGAATCGGAAGATTTGTAAAAAAAAACCTTTATTCAAACCGTAAACCCAATTACAACATGTACATCCCAATTTGTTCAGCCATTTTAGTCTAACAAACACTGGTATTAAGTTAGTGCTAAGACTTGTCTAGTTAAATTACCTAGGTTCAGCTGATTGGTAAACATTAGGTATAAGGGCTAACATAATTAAGGGTCATTGAACTCTGTGACATCGACGTAAGGAGTGGCACCTCGTTAATGTTTAAGTCACAGATATATCTGTTACGCGTACCTAAGTCTTACGAAATATCTTGGTAATGACTAGAAATACTAGGTACTTAGATACTTAGTATGCAAATATTAGTATGAGTATGGCATAGTGCCTACTTGGTCAGCGATGTCAATGTTGGTTTTTGATTAGATCAATCGTTATAATGCGAACAGAGAACCAAGAAGACCACTTGTAAAATCGTAGAATTAGACGAATCGTCCTTCATGCCAAATTGTAGTATATTTTTAATATTTGCGTCTACAGGTATATATTCACGTTAATGGTTTAACTATAAATAGATAATGCCCACAAAAGTGATCCGCGGATTAACATTCAAGTTTTATGTAGGTATTTATTATTATGTTTACAAATATTTGTGATACGATGCGTTCTAATTCTAATTTAATAAGTATTAAAGTACATAACCCAGCAAATTGCGTTATAATTACGGAAATTATTTCCTTTTTGCATATGTATTAATTCTCGAGGATAATTTAAAAAACGCAATCTGTCCCAAAAAATATTATGCAAACAGTATCCATTTATATTGTTACCGCAAAAGTTTGCCCGAAATTGCGCGAAAATCCATCACGGGCAAACATGTTTTTGGAATTATTTTACATACCCGTAAAAAAATAATGGAACAACGTGAAATGCAGAAACAGGGCTGAACCCTGAAAGCCCTCATAAATATAACTCGTATTGAAAAGTGTAAATTCGCTAAAAACAAAACTAGTTTTCAACTAAATATACAAAATGCATAGCAGAGGTAAGCCTCTCGCAAGGTGGACCCGATGCACGATTTAGTTGTGATCGCGGGCAGCGCATCGATCTGGATGGCTCAAGATCGTCAGTGGACGTCTTTCGGCTCATATAATGATGATGGTACAAAAAGAATTTATGCTGTGCATCCAGGCATGATATATTGAATAAAAAATACTGTCCATGGGTGTTCTTCGAGCGTACGCTTGGCGTCCGCTCGAGGAACGCTGTCGCCCAGTGTGAGGTTGGCCTAACTTCCTTAACTTCCTCATATACTAAACGTCGTTTGGCGCTTATGTTATGGCAATATGTAGAAACTGTTATTGGATTGTGTATGGTTTAGTTGTAAGTAATTTTATCTGTATTGTATAAATGTTTGTGTCCCGAATAAAAAAATACTTACAGAAGCAACTTATTTCTTATATCATATAGCTGGAAGAATATATATTATTTCAAAAAATTAAATAAGATAAGCAATGTTTTTTTGTAATCCACTGTATGTAAAATGTAATATTTTTATCGAAATTCGGGAAACCTCTCTGTTGGACTAACATAAATGCCCTGGTAGATCGTAATCTCAGCATTACTTTGTATGTGTGTGTTTAAAAATCTGCTCTCTCTTTTATATGCTCAACATTAGAAAGAGATGCACAAATATGCGTTACTTGGACAGGACGTGTCCAGTCATCGATATTAATATTATAACTATTACACCTGCCGCCCCAAATAGATTAATTAAATTAAGACCATCAGATAGTCGCCGTTTGTCATAATCTGATATCTTGATAGGAGTCATTAATAGTCATAAACTATTAGTATTAGGGTCGATCAAGATGTTGGTAGGTATAGTATTTTCTGAAGCGAATTTATGTTTATTTAGAAAATATACCTGCACTTGGAATAAAGTAGCGCTCATAGCAAGACTTTGCTTGTCGTTCGTAACAGATCGGCAAAGTTAGGCAACGCTTGCACAGGTCGCCACTTGGATGGGTGACCAAGTGAGTCATTTACATCTGAGCGCTACCGCGCTTCTGAGGGCACGTAAAGCTGTGGGTTCCAGCTCTTATCTCCGGATAAGAATCATTAGGCCATGTCGGAGGCCTTCGGGCGGTCTGAAAACTCCGACACTAGACTTGGCTACACACTCAAACGAAAAACAAACAACTTGGAATAAATCCTTAGTCGACATATGAATTGAAACAAAAAATATCAAAATTGTAGAATCTGTCCTTGACAGGTATTACAAATATTCAAATATAATCATTTTAGTAAAAGCATACTTTGTTGTCACAGGTATTATACCTATTTTAAAACTTATCTGTCTATTTGTTAAATTAAACTTTATTATCTTAATAGATAATAAAAAATATGAAGGCAAACCCGCGGTACAGATAGCTATAAAATATATTTGAACAACTTCCATAATAATTAGAAATCCAAAAGACAGAAGCAAATTAGACGATTTTCGCCAATAACGCTGTCATGTCAAAATTATTGATGTTTTGACCTGTCGCTAATTTCAGAAGCTTCCGTAAACACTCGAGTTTGATATTTATCTGTCAAGTATTTTACAGTAATTTTATCTGTGTAAAGGAAAGTAAACCTAACGGTAATGACTTTAGAGTCTATTTCATCTCGTCAGAGATTGATGAATCTTGGTCCCATCTGTGTAGCGCAATTAACAATGTTAAGTCGGGGAATTATTCTCGAAATTGGCACGAGGCAAATATAATGTATTGTTTGTATTGGTCTTTACGCTACGCATTTATAAACATTAAAAAAAAAATAATATAAAAATTAATGAAATCTACATAAATTTGATTTTATTAATCATTAATAAAATTGAGTATAAAAAAAACATCTGCCATGTTATTAAAAAGTCTTCTACCAATAAAAGTTGTAAGCCCTCCCGAGCCAATTCAAAAAGTTTTTATCGGGAAATAATTTCCTACAAGTATGACTAGTAGCTGTACTTTCACGACCGTCTTTATGATCATTAACATAAATCCTTGACATTCATAATCCCTACTTGCCGTTGTAATATAATAATTTATTAGAATAGCATCTCATTTAAATCGTTCGACAAGACAAAGGACATAATATCGAGTGCTTCCTCAATAGTGGCTCAAGAAAGGCACAACTGTACAACAGTGCGTAATTTTTCGAACCATTTGCGCTCTACCATTGTGGGACTGCAATTAGAGGACTGAGGGCCGTTTAAGGCTGAGGGAGTTCTTAACGCTTCTCTGATTGGCTATTAATAATGATTGTTGTAATTACTTACGGTTTGTTACAGCTGCTTTGAAATCAGTTTTATTGTACGATGTGTTCGAGAATGTCGTTGGGTAAGACGTCGAACAGTTTTGATAATAAGCACCCCGTGTTTGGGCAAATACCTAATGGTGTTTTTGTTTGACGGTCTTATATTAGATTAGAATGTTTTTTTTTGTTTAATGAAGAGTGTCAGAGATAAAATACAAAATAGCTATACTTTTTTGTACAACAGTAAATTACTCTGGCTTATTTTGGGACTAGTACTATTTTAGTCCATCACCTGTAATAAAGCCAGTTGACACTCGTAGGGTTAACCTGTCTTAGAACCTGCAACAAAAACCGCTCAAATTTATCTTTGTTTCCTTTTAAATTATGCTGTTAATTTCATTCAAGGTTTAGTTATGTCTTGCCTGTTGAAAGATAAGGTTCCTCAAGCTTCTACGGCGTCTATCCACGCTTCGCTTCACCTTGCGTTTATTTTCACAGTCGCAGATCATATAGCATAATATCTATTTCTATGGTCACAGTGCCGTTACCGAAGAACCGAACCTAGAAACTCTCCATCTGTCATAAATTGTACCATAAGCAGTGATATAATTTACGCAATATTACACATATTTTAAAATACCAACTTACGCTTGTAATACATCGTACTTATCGAAGTTTAAAACCCGTGGGTCCATAAAACACATTTTGACAAATATTACGGCCGATCCGATGCGGTATGTCAGTATGAATAAAGATAGACCTCATATCTCATTCCTTAAGACGTTTTACTTATGACGTACGTTATAAATTTTGTATTCAACGACTTCGATTTTCCCAATAGATATTGAACTTTATTTGTGAGGTGTAGAGTTGATTTTGTGTGAGAACTTTTGGATCGTAAATTGGAGTTAATACGCACGTTATATCGCCAATATCTCAGGTTCTGAAAAGTAGTCTGATGATTAGCAGTGTGAAGAAGTTTTTATACTTAAGTTTTTTTTTTGGTGGTAAAGGATTTTATTTATATTTATTTGGTTGGATGTACTTGGATAGCTTTTTCATATTACCTAAAAAGTTTGTTTAAGCTGTCATTAAAACTTTTACATTAACTATGTTTTTTCCATTCCTAATTACCTATCCCCTATGTACCTAATATTCAAAATGTACGTGAATCGCATCATTTATAAAATAAAAAGATAAAATTAGTGCCAAATAAATTAAATTGCATATCTACACTATTATTAAAATGTTTTAGTTTTAAAAGTAAGTATTTAATACATTGTACAGTTAGTATTGAATAGTTGAAAACCAATCGTTCCATTAGCCGGCGCTCAAGTAAATACCAAAAATCATAACCTAATAAACTGTGTTTGTACTAAAGTTAGAGAAAGCAAACTTTAATATATATTCAGTTTGCTCACTAAAACAAATATTATATTATAAAAGTCAAACAGAACAATTGTAGTTCTTCGAAATCTCGATCAACTATCACCAATTATAGTTAGTATGCCAATCGTATTCCATTGGTATACCATTGGCTTGTCAGAGTTTGAAAATGTTATATATTTGTGTTATTAATTTGCGTTTGATAGAGTGAGCACGATATATATGTATAGATACAAAGTATACAGCCTATATGTATTATTATAGTTCTGTTTGTCAGGTGTTGAAAAATAAAAGATACAGCTATCAAATCTTACTTTCATTTATTCAGCTTGTCACAAGAGTATATTTTAAAATCTCAAGTTCTGATTCTACATTTACATTTAGCGCCACGTTCGCAAAGCAAGGGCATAGAACCAAGAGAAAGAACGTGGCCAAGAAAACTCTTGGCCATTCTTTTAATAGTTGTAATTATCGTTTATAAAAGCGGTACAATCAATACATATTATTATATCGGATAGCAAGGTTGTGGGTAGTTCAATATTTCAAAAGTAACTATTACCTTAGTACAATAGATTAACATAAAAATAAACATAAAATATTAATAACATAAAATAACATGAAATATTCACCACATGATTTATATAATAGACACGACTTGTATCTCAGCATATAACTCGACTCTGTAATATATGATACCCCAAGATCTGAACTTTAACATCTCACAAGTGACGAAACCACCCACAATATCACCCACCATATCAATTATACAATTGCTAAGCTATATTATTACATTAACTATACATTGTCTATATGGACAATACTCTAATTAACACCACAATAGCAATAAAGAATTGCGAAACACATTATTAGTAAAAGCACAATAAAAACACAATAATATAAAAGTCAGAATTATATCGTACCTTAGTTAGTCGTTGCCGGGGCGGAACCGAACATTGAACAGAGTCTGTTCATATTTTATACTCTATTTACCCGTTTGACAGTGTCAACTGTCAAACGTCTAACCAAATTGTCTATTTACAATTGGCAACACTTGTTCGTCCGATGTTCACACTTCGACTGCCGGAAGACAACTGAGTGTCGCTCCGTAGCGATCTGACTTTTATACTAGTGTACAAACAACTCACCGTGTGCGGATATGACGTTTCGTCGCCCACGTGCAGATTGAAATACAATGTTTTATTACAAAACTAATTCATAATACATTTTATACTTAAAATATAATTGTTTTAACATTTTATAAGAACATATATATGCACAATAATCAGAATTATCTATCACGTTCGTATTGACTTAGTAATCTGATCGTG